>JAVSCE010002481.1:0-107426 GCA_032199065.1 Smutsia gigantea
AGTGTAGGAGGGTTCCCTTTTCTCCACATCCTTGCCAACATTTGTTGTTGTTTGTGTTTTGGATGTTGGCCATCCTCACCTGTATGAGGTGCTATCTCATTGTGGTTTTAATCTGCATTTCTCTGATGATTAGCGATGTGGAGCATCTTTTCATGGGCCTGTTGGCCATCTGAATTTCTTCTTTGGAGAAGTGTCTATTCATGTCCTCTGCCCATTTCTCAATTGGATTATTTGCTTTCTGTTTGTTAAGGTGCATGAGTTCTTTATATATTTTGGATGTCAACCCTTTATCAGATACGTTTTTATGAATATATTCTCCCATACTGTAGGATGTCTTTTTGTTCTACTGATGGTGTCCTTTGCTGTACAGAAGCTTTTCAGCTTCATATAGTCCCACTTGTTCATTTTGCTTTTGTTTCCCTTGCCCGGGGAGATATGTTCATGAAGAAGTTGCTCATGTTTATGTCCAGGAGATTTTTTGCCTATGTTTTTTTCTAAGAGTTTTATGGTTTCATGACTTACATTCAGGTCTTTGATCCACCTTGAGTTTACCTTTGTGTATGGGGCTAGACAGTAGTCCAGTTTCATTCTCTTACATGTAGCTGTCCAGTTTTTCCAACACCAGCTGCTGAAGAGGCTGTCATCTCCCCATTGTATATCCAAGGCACTTTATCAAATATTAATTGACTGTATATGTTTGGGTTAATGTTTGGATTTTCTATTCTGTTCACTGGTCTGTGGGTCTGTTTTTGTGCCAATACCAAATTGTCTTGATTACTGTGGCTTTGTAGTAGAGCTTGAAGTCAGGGAGTGTAATTCCCCCTGTTTTATTCCTCTTCTCAGGATTGCTTTGGCTATTCGGGGTCTTTTGTGGTTCCATATGAATTTTAGAATTATTTGTTCAAGTTCATTGAAGAAAGCTGTTGGTAGTTTGATAGGGATTGCGTTGAATCTGTAGATTGCTTTGGGTAATATAGCCATTTTGACAATATTTATTCTTCCTAGCCAAGAGCATGGGATGCATTTCCATTTGTTAGTGTCCTCTTTAATTTCTCTTAGGAGTGTCTTGTAGTTTTCAGAGTACAGGTCTTTCACTTCCTTAGTTAGGTTTATTCCTAGGTATTTTATTCTTTTTGATGCAATTGTGAATGGAATTGTTTTTCTGATTTCTCTTCCTGTTAGTTCATCATTAGTGTATAGGAAAGCAACAGATTTCTGTGTGTTAATTTTGTATCCTGCAACTGTGCTGAATTCAGATATTAGTTCTAGTAGTTTTGGAATGGAGTCTTTAGGGTTTTTTATGTACAGTATCATGTCATCTGCAAATAGTGACAATTTGACTTCTTCTTTACCAATCTGGATGCCTTGTATGTCTTTTGTTTTGTCTGATTGCTGTGGCTAGGACCTCCAGTACTATGTTGAATAACAGTGGAGAGAGTGGGCATCCTTGTCTTGTTCCGGATCTTAGATGAAAGCTTTCAGCGTCTCGCCGTTAAGTATGATGTTAGCTGTGGGTTTGTCATATATAGCCTTTATGATGTTGAGGTACTTGCCCTCTATACCCATTTTGTTGAGTTTTAATCAGGAATGGATGCTGAATTTTGTCAAATGCTTTTTCAGCATCTATGGAGATGATCATGTGGTTTTTGTTCTTCTTTTGTTGATGTGGTGGATGATGTTGATGGATTTTCGAATGTTGTACCATCCTTGCATCCCTGAGATGAATCCCACTTGATCATGGTGTATGATCCTCTTGATGTATTTTGAATTCGGTTTGCTAATATTTTGTTGAGTATTTTTGCATCTACGTTCATCAGGGATATTGGTCTGTACTTTTCTTTTTTGGTGAGGTCTTTGCCCGGTTTTGGTATTACAGTGATGCTGGCTTCATAGAATGAGTTTGGAAGTATTCCCTCCTCTTCTATTTTTTGGAAAACTTTAAGGAGAATCGGTGTTATTTCTTCTCTATATGTCTGGTAAAATTCAGAGGTGAATCCATCAGGCCTGGGGGCTTTGTTCTTGGGTGGTTTTTTGATTACCAATTCGATTTCGTCGCTGGTGATTGGTCTGTTTAGTTTTTCTGTTTCTTGCTTGGTCAGTCTTGGAAGGTTGTATTTTTCTAAGAAGTCCATTTCTTCTATGTTTTCCAGCTTGTTAGCATATAGATTCTCATAATATTCTCTTATGATTCTTTGTATTTCTGTGGGGTCCGTCGTGATTTTTCCTTTCTCATTTCTGATTGTGTTTATGTGTGTAGATTCTCTTTTTCTGTTAATGAGTCTGCCTAGGGTTTTATCTATTTTGTTTATTATTTCAAAGAACCAGCTCTTGGTTTTATTGATTTTTTCTATTGTTTTATTCTTCTCAATTTTATTTATTTCTTCTCTAATCTTTATTATGTCCCTCCTTCTGGTGACTTTGGGCCTCATTTTTTCTTCTTTTTCCAATTTCCGTAATTGTGTCTTTAGACTATTCATTTGGGAATGTTCTTCCTTCTTTAAATAGGCCTGGATTGCAATATACTTTCCTCTTTGAACTGCCTTTGCTGCGTCCCACAGAAGTTGTGGCTTTGTGTTGTTGTCATTAGTCCATATATTCTTTGATTTCTGTTTTGATTTGGTCGTTAACCCATTGATTAATTAGGAGAGTGTTGTTACGTCTCCATGTATTTGTGAGCCTTTTTGATTTCTTTCTAAAATTTATTTCTAGTTTTATACCTTGGTGATCTGAGAAGTTGCTTGGTAGGATTTCAATATTTTTGAAATTACTGAGGTTCTTTTTGTGGCCTAGTATGTGGTCTATTCTGGAAAGTGTTCCATGTGCACTTGAGAAGAATGTGTATCCTGTTGCTTTTGGGTGTAGAGTTCTGTAGATGTCTGTTATGTCCATCTGTTCTAGTGTGTTGTTCAGTGCCTCTGTGTCTTTACTTATTTTCTGTCTGGTTGATCTGTCCTCTGGAGTGAGTGGTGTGTTCAAGTCTCCTAAGATGAATGCATTGCTGTCTATTTCGTCCTTTAATTCTGTTAGTATTTGTCTCACATATGCTGGCGCTCCTGTGTTGGGTGCATATATATTTATAATGGTTATATCTTCTTGTTGGACTGACCCCCTTTATCATTATGTAATGTCCTTCTTTATCTTTTGCTACTTTCTTCATTTTGAAGTCTATTTTGTCTGATATAAGTACTGCAACACCTGCTTTTTTCTCTTTGTTGTTTGCATGAAATATCTTTTTCCATCCTTCACTTTTAGTCTGTGTATATCTTTGGATTTGAGGTGAGTTTCTTGTAGGCAGCATATAGATGGGTCTTGCTTTTTTATCCATTCTGTTACTCTGTGTCTTTTGATTGGTGCGTTCAGTCCATTTACATTTAGGGTGATTATTGAGAGGTATGTACTTATTGCCATTGCTGGCTTTAGATTCGTGGTTACCAAGGGTTCAAGGGTTGCTTCTTTACTATCTAATAATCTAACTTAACTTTCTTGTTAAGTTATTGTAAACACAGTCTGATATTTCTTTATTTCTCTCCCTTCTTATTCCTCCTCCTCCATTCTTTGTATAATACGTGTTTTATTCTTTGTGTTTAGTTCGTATTGGGATGGTCTGCTTTCTTTGCTATGATTTTATTTTCTCTGGTGACATCTTTTTAGCCTTAGGTGTGCTTCCATCTAGAGCAGTCCATTTAAGATATCCTGTAGTGGTGGTTTATGAGAGGCAAAGTCTCTCAACTTTCGTTTGTCTGGAAATTGTTTAATCCCTCCAACATATTTAAATGATAATCGTGCTGGATACAATATTCTTGGTTCGAGGCCCTTCTGTTTCATAACGTTAAATATATCATGCCATTCTCTTCCAGTCTGTACGGTTTCTGTTGAGAAGTCTGATGATAGTTTGATGGGTTTTCCTTTGTAGGTGATCTTTTTTCTCTCTCTAGCTGCCTTTAATACCCTGTCTTTATCTTTGATCTTTGCCGTCTTGATTATTATGTGTCTTGGTGTTGTCTTCCTTGGGTCCCTTGTGTTGGGAGATCTATGAGCTTCGGTGGACTGCGAGACTTCTTCCTTCCCCAGCGATGGAAAATTTTCAGCAATTATTTCTTCAAAGACACTTTCTATCCCTTTTTCTCTCTCTTCTTCCTCTAGTACTCCTATAATGCGAATAGTGTTCTGTTTGGATTAGTCACACAGTTCTCTTAATATTCTTTCATTCCTAGAAATCCTTTTATCTCTCTCTGCCTCAGCTGCTCTGTACTCCTATTCTCTGTTTTCTATTCCCTTAACAGTCTCTCGCATCTCATCCATTCTGCTGTTAAGTCCATCGATCGCTTGTCTGATTTCTGTATTGTCTTTCCTCAGTTCCCTCACTTCCTCCCTCAGCTCTTGCACATTTCTCTGTAGGTCCATCAGCATGGTTATGACTTTTATTCTGAATTCTTTTTCAGGGAGGCTGTGCATTTCCATCCCTTCAGACTCCCTCTCTGGGGTTGTCTGGTTGATTTTGGTCTGAACCATATTCCTCTGTCTTTTCATGGCTATATAATTGGTCACTGATATTTGCCATGTATGTCAGCTGGGCTCTTTAAGACTTTAAAAAGAGAAGAAAAAAAAAGAGAAAAAAAAAGAAAGAAAGAAAGAAAAAAAGAAAAAAAGAAAGAAAGAAAAACAAAAACAAAACAAGAAACAAAACAAAACAAAAAAAAAACAAAAAAAATGCCCACCGGATGTAGATTCTGTGGGAATGCTGTAGGTGGCGTTATTGCCCCACTATTCCACAGCTGTGACTGTGCCGCTCTGCAGGGCCCTTTATCGCTCTGGCAGGGGTGGGAATGAATAGGAGGCTGTTGATCTCAGTGAGAAGTGTTAAGTATGGCTACGCTTCCTCAGTTGCCAGCTAAGGCGTCTGAAACTCCCCAGGACTCCCAGCCTGCTGGGCTGAGTGTGCTGGGGCGATCCGGCTCCTCCGCTGGGCTCCTGTCTCTTTAAGACCGCTGAAGAAAGCGCGCACTTTTTTTTTTCCTTCCCGGAGCCGGCTGCAAGCCCCCTGGCGCGTTCCCCGCTCAGATCCTGCCCCTCTGTCTCTCCAATCTCCGCTGCACTGCGCAATGTGGGTCAGCGCTTCCCGCGCAGATCACCGGGGCTGGCTACTTCGCGGGGTGCACTTCCACTCCCTCCCGGCTCTGACTCCTCTCCTCCCGCCGGTGCGCTGGGGTGGGGGAGGGTTCGGGTCCCGCCGGGTCGCGGCTCCGTATCTTACCCGCCTCTTGGGGTGCCGAGTCCTTTCGGTTGTAGCTGCACGCTTTGCACTTTCCTATGTATTCTCGTCTCTCTCTTAGGAATAGATATATTTTCTGTGTTTTCGTAGATAAATATAGTATTGGGAGGAGATTTCTGCCGCCCTGCTCACACCGCCATCTTCCTGGAAGTGATCCATCTATTCTTATATGTACATATATAATAAAAGTTATTGGCCTTTATTAACCAGTATTAACCTGTTTCAACAAAGGAAACATAAAAACTAATCACAGAGAGAGTAAGAAAAATAAAGTATTTCTGTGAAGTCTAGGAAAGGAAGTTTGAAGGGGTTTGTGAGTCTGTGGGGATGATACAGAGTTATGTCTTCGTAGTATTCTGTTGGATTCATTGCTTAGGATGCTACTGATGTGTTTCAAGGTAGCAGTTTCATTAGGTTCATCAAACAAGCCAGATTCAGTTGGATAGAAAGTAAGTAGGATGAGATTGCAGTAAGGAGATGAAGATGTGGCACCCTTTTCAGTACCCTTTTATAATAGGAAAGAGTGGTCCCTGCCTTCAGACCTGCTTATAAAAGGATACACATATCCGAAGTACACAGACTCACAGCTTATTAAAGGATACATAGGCTGGGCAATGCTATTGTCACAGATCTAGAACTTAGTGCTGTCATAGCATAGGCAGTGAACCTAAGTGTCCTTTTTTGTGACATATCATTCAATTTTTAGAGAAATGCTTTCATTCTTTTGCAGCAGGTTCTTGAAATGAAGTGACAGTGAAATTTGTGTGTCAGTCCAGTATCATATCATAGATGGATATACCTTCAAAGTGCAGGAATGATCTGAGCATGAAAAGAGCATAGGGAAAATTAAAAAAAAAGTATTAATTAACTTGTCAAATTCTTCTGACAAGATAAAATATCATAGATTCTTAACATGACAAAGTATCATTCCCAGAAGTTCTGAGCATCCATTCTTTGTTCTTCTGTGTTCCAATTCCTGGTTCTGGAGACACTCAGAAGTAGTACAAAATTTGCACATATGCATGGCAGCTGAGAATCCATTTGTAATGTTAAATCATGTTACTGAAATGATTAAAAATCTTTTTTTTTGTTTTAGCATTTTTGATGAAAATATATTTAAAATTTGGATGCTTGGAATACAGTGACATTTTATATTTTAATTTTTAGGTCATTCCAGCCAATAGAACAAAAATATTATTATATTGCTTATAAAAGCAATTTGTAATTTTGATGAAATAAAGGCAAAAATATTTAGGAATATAATTTGTGAATTAGATATTCCTTTGTCAATTGTATGTCCAAAGATTTCCAGCTCAATAAAATAATATCCAGACATACACAATACTGATCAAATCCAGTCATCTTTGATAATTTGCCAATTTTAGTCACATAGAAAACACAGTTTTATACATATTTTATTTACCATTAAAAAAATATGAAGGTAGATTTGTCCAGGTAGAAAAAAACAGTGTTTGACAGTGTGTTAGCTTGGTTTATAGCTTTTAAATATTTAAGCATAGGGTATGTGGGCTTCATTTGTACTCTTACTTTGGGTCTTGCAAATTTTACAGGTTGGTTTAACGTGAATATGTTCTTGAACATTTGTCCACTTACATTCTTAGGATAAATTTATTGAATAGAATTACAGAGTTACAGAGAAGGCACTGTTTTGTGAGCATTTAGATCTGTGATGAGTTTTACTAGCAAA
Organism: Smutsia gigantea; assembly: GCA_032199065.1. NCBI lineage: Eukaryota > Metazoa > Chordata > Mammalia > Pholidota > Manidae > Smutsia > Smutsia gigantea. Next base: position 6,981 of record JAVSCE010002481.1, read on the forward strand.
AACACCTTCAGTAAACGAAAATATTGTTTAGTTAGTATTGTTTACTATCCTTGTATCAGAATATGCTTCTAAATTTTGTTATTGAATGTGTAAGTTGTTAGAGTGTTGAAAAATTTTGCAGAGCTCTTCCACAGATCCTGAAAAGCAGAGAGGAAATGAGAGGAGATGGGGGAGATGGGCAGGACACCTGGGGGAGGCTTTCTATGGGCTTGGGTTTTATCAGTGCTCTCTTGCCGCAGTTTAGTTGAGAACCAACAGCCCCTTGTCTTGGAACCTCAGTGGTGAGACCCTCTGAAGGATGTACATTTTTATGTTTTTTTTTAAAAAAAAGCATTTAAGAACACTATACACACATACTTTTTTTTTACAGTCAGAAAACTTATGAAAGTATGAAGAGTATGATAATCACCTGTAATCTTATACCAGGGAAAAATTGCCTTAGTACTTTTATATGTACATTTTCTGACTTATGTGTATGTGATGCATACATACACACACTTTAAAGTGTTAGTTCCCACTTACTATACTGGAAATCTATGCATGTCATACATGATACACACCTGGGGTTGCATTGCATTGGTATATACATCTACCTTAATATGTGCATTTATAATTTGTCACATTCTTAGATATTTAAATGTTTTGCTTCCATAAATACTCTGAAGATAAACATCTTTATACATAAATCTGTAAAATCTATTCCATTAATTAATTTAAAGTATGTTCTGTGAAGTGAAATTATTGATTTAAAAAAAACACACTTGATAAATCTTTTGATAGTTAAATAACTCTCCACAAAAGGTATATGTATTTTACCCTGCAGTATATGAAGTTATTAATTCCCTAATTCACTGTTGTCATTCTTCTTTACTCTTTACCAATCTCCATGGCAGCCTATAATAATTTTTGTTTTACTGTATATGGTTACAAACAGTTTTAGATAAACTTTCATATATTTATTAAAAAATGAATTTGTAAATTGTTTGTTATATAATTTTTCTATTGTTTGATTTCTTCAATCTGTTGTTATTTATGAATATACCTTATAGAGAAAAAATATTAAAACTTCATCTCAGTCTAACAACAATTAGATAACTGTTACTGATGCCCTGTTCAGACCCTGTAAAGGGCACTGGTACATACAGCGAACAAAATAGACATGACAGCAGAGCTGAGTGACTCAATTAATGATCAAGGGAGATAGAAGTAAGAGAGAGGTGGTCTTCGTGACTGAAAAGCTTTTTAATCAGTGATTAAGCTTACATTGCATCAGAGCAAGAAATATGGCTCCATAATTCATGTCATTATAATTTCCATTTTTTGTTTTATATTAGTTTATTGTAGCTATAGATTCAATGAATATAGTTTAAAAATTCATATCGTGCTAAGGAGCTGTAGCAAAAAGGCAGTGTACTCTACCCTGTCCTTCCCCACCATGTACTCCCACTGTAGAGAAGCAGCCACCTTCATCTTTTTCAGTTGTTGAAACATGTATTTGCCTGCATATTTCTAAATAATATATTATTTAGATAAACATCTATTATTTTGATTTTCAAATTTTAAATATTATAAATCAATATAATGGTAAGAAAGGTGGGCTTTAACTGTTAGACTAACACACACACACCAAACACACTTTTCCTACTATATCTTCTCAAAATTAGAATTTTGGTTTAAATCATTATTCTGAGTTTTGAAAATATAACTTGCCCAAGATTTCTCAGTCTCAGCACATTGGCATTTGGGCTGGATAATTCTGCATTGTGAGGGCTGTCCTGTATGGTTGGGTGTTTAGCCACATCCCTGGCATTTGTCCACTGGGTGCCAGTAACACTTTCCCAGTTGTGATAGCCAAAAATGTCTCTAGATATTGCCAGAGATCCCTGGAGTACAAAATTACCTCCAGTTGAGAACCCCTAACTTCATCTTACAAGTGATGACCTAAAAAAAATAATTCCTAACCACTGAAATGACACATCATACAATTATTATACTGTCTTTCCATACAAAATTTTTTTATTGGAAGTTAATAATTGCACTGCATGTGTGTATGTGTTTGCTTCATTTTATACGTAAATTCACTGACAGAGTTATAAAACTCCTCTTAATGTGTCAAAGACAGTTAATCTATCAGTGCAATTTTCTCTGGGAGGTACCTCTGTTCTTCTCCAGAATAGACTCACTGCTTTCTCAGATCTACAGTTGTCATCTTGGAATTTCTCCTTGTCATACCAAGAATTCCCTTTGCCTCACTAATCTGATAAAGCCCATTTTCTCATCATGTGTATTTGTTATAAATTACACTTAGTTGCTCATAAGAGACACCAAAATAACAGTGGCTTTAACAAGCAATAAATCAACTTTTTGCTAATACAAAAATAATAGAGATCTGGTACTGTGCTGTTATGTAGCTCCAAAAGTCATCAGGGATCCTGACTCCTTCTCTTTCTATGACACCATGCTCATGCATGCCTTGACTTGTGATGGCCATAGTCAAAAAATGTCTGCATGATCTCCCACGTCACACCTATACTTCAAGCAGGAAACAGGAGGAAGAGATAGGAAGAAGACAAAAAAGGTTCTTGCATAGGTTTGTTTTGGTTTTGTATAAAATAGTATGTTGGAAATCACATTCTTAGATGAAAATGTTGAAGCTATCCTGCTTTTTCTTCTGCCTTTCAGCACTACTACTGGGAAGTCTCATCATTCTGATTCTCCATAAAAATTTTTAGCATTATCTTCTTTTTTTTTGGACTCATCTTCTGCATCTGCCTACGCAAGTGCCCGTACATCTGAGTCACTAGGCTGGAATTGTTTTCAAGTGTCTCCCTGTACTAGGACAGTTACCACTCATGATCTCATTTTCATCTTCTACATCTTTATTGATATATCTTATGTGCTTTAGTTTACTTGCTCATTTACCTTGCCCTTGTGTTTTGTCCATTTTTATTGATTTTTCATTTTGGTGGTATTCTTTGAGGCTGAAGATGAAAAGTATGTTCAGTCTGCTGTGTTTATCAGTGTTTCTACTAATTTGTTATAACTTTCTAAGGTAATAGTCTCAAATGTTAAAGGAAAAGGGCATTTTAATTTAGCTAGGCTAAGATGATAAAGAATTAATGACCAAGTTGACTTCAGGGGCTTATCTAGCTGATGGACTTTGACAGTTGGTGCCATGAAACGTTTGGCCAAAAAGACATAGTGAGATTGTGTATTTAATCCCCACTTTAGATGTTCCCTATCATGATAGCTCATACAACTGCAACCTTTATCAGGATGAATAAATCAAATTTGCCAAGATTTGAAAGATGCTTATATAGTTTTCTGATCAAATGTAATTTTGAGCAAATCTACTTTTGTATCATTTCCAAACTTATTTTCACATTAATTATCAAATAAAGAATATTTGACTTAACCTCATTCCTAATCTTGTGTTGAAATTCAATGAGAACCATTGGAGATCTTCCAAATAGCTCCTTTAAGCAGAGAAGTTCCAGCTGAATAGACCATACCTCACTAACACAGCATGGCATTTGTAGGTAAATGCAGGGTAGGAGTTGGAAGAGTTTGGAGGAATAGATCTGTGGTGGTTAGAGTGTACTTCTAATTTTCTAATATATGACTAATGTAGAGGATCCCCTATTCAGGTTATTTTTAGGCATTACATTGCCTGACTTGTGAGGCACTATGCAATATGCCTTCAGTCATAAATTTAGTGAGATGGCCTTACAGTTGGTTGTTCTGAATCTGTAGAGCACTTTGCACTTTGCTTCATCTTAGCTCAGTATTTTCCTGTTAAGTGCATGTCAATTCTCAGGTGATACAGTGTTTGAAATGCCATTACAGGAGTAAATAATTGCATTTGATTTTTGATTATTTCTAAAATGTATCAGTGAGAAGCTGTTGTAAAATATAATAAGGTTTAATCCCTGGGCAAATGAAATTACTTCATTTCAGCTGTTATCATGTGTCTTAAAGAAATGCTGACTCTTAAGAGGTACATTACATTTATTGTATGTCTCAAGAGTAGAAATTTTTTTGTACCATAAATAGATTACAGATCCTGGGTTAGGCAAAACTAAGACAGGAGCAGTGAGAGCTGGCTTTAAGTTTTGAGATGTTAAGGGAAAAAAAACGAATGCAGAGAGTTTAACCATTTTTATTTGTATTTTTTGACAATAGGAAGATGTGAGGACAATTTTTTTCTCAAAAAAAATTTGTTTCCTAGTTTTTTATACAAAAACATCTAAGAATCAAATCTTCAACCCGAAAAGAAACATTTCCCAAAGTAATGGTTCCTGTATCGACCTTCAAATAGAGACAAAGAACATTACATTGAGTTTGCCTCAGTGAAAACAATTCTTTGAAGGGCTGAGATAATGTGGTAAATGTGCATGACTATCTGATGGCTTAACACAGAAATGGATCCTAGGGAATCAGACAAATGAATGTCAGCACATCCATTAAGCTCTTTCCAGCATCATAGGTAGAAGGAAGCTCAAGATTGTATAGAATTTCTATAGGGAATTCAGTTCTTCCTTAGACCTTCAGGAAGGGTAGTTTATCTCTGGAGTAATCATGACTATATCCTTGCAACTGAAATTCTTAATGTTGTTTATATCTTGTGATGTAGTCTCATTCATTTCTGTTGTCCTTGGTATGGGTGAAAAGGTCCATATTTATTTGCACATATAGAAAGTTTTGTTCTTGTTGATACCATTCCACAGGAAGCTGAATATTCAGAAAGTAGATAACACACTTATATTCTCTTTAAATAACCTTTCAATTCAAAAACATAAATGAAAGATTTATGGTTCAGCAATTTATAGCATAATTACTATTTTCTTCTGAATTTAATGATAAAAAAATTCAAACAGCTGTCTTTGTCTACTTGGGCTGCCATAATAAAATACCATAGACTGGATGGCTTAAACAAAAATTTACTTTTCTCACAGGTATTTTTGGAGTTGGGAAGTCAGATCAGGGTGCAAGCATGGTCAGATTCTGGTGGGGACTCTTTCTGGCTTGTAGAAGGCCACCTCTCTTTTTCCTCATATGGCAGAGCAAGCTGTCTCGTATCTCTTCTGCTAAGGACACTAATTCTGTCAAGGCCCCACCTTCATGACCTCACTTAAACCTAACTTATCCCAAAGACCCCATCTCCAAATACCATCACAGTGGGGGCTAAGGCTTCAGCATATGAATGGGGTAGGGGGTGCAGAGTTCAGCCATAGCAGCATTACCTGGATTTTCATATTGAATATTCTAGTTGACTCATCTAGGTTTCCCTGTAGCCAATGTTTGCAAATCATGCTGTGTGGCATCTGTGTGTCTGACTGAAAGTACCTTGGCTCACTCAGGAGACCCGTGTCTTTTATTTTGGCTGCCCATCTCCGTATTTTTGTTCAGAAAAAATTTGGTCAGCAAACTCAGTTTTGAAGAAATCCAGGAATTCTTGGTTAAATGACAGTTAGAACTGAAGGAAAAGGAAGAGAAAGAAAATTCAGAAGCAATGTATAATTTTTAAACAGACCCTATAGCAAGCATATTTTTTCATAGCCATTTTCTACCAGACATAAAACACATATGTAAACTCTTAATTCTAACTGCTTAGTACAATTTACTCATTTATCCACCTGTACACATACATACATATAATACAATATATGTAAAATTATTTCCCTGGATTTTTTGTTTTGCAAATGTCATGTAAATCAACACATAGAGTTCAAGACATTCATTTAAGCAAAATTTCAACATGTTGTACTTCTTTGCCACTAACTACAACTGAACACTAGAATGAAATATGCCAGGCATAGGTCATCTGTATTTGTGATGCCTTTTTTTCCCAGAAAAGGGGCATGCGTCATGTGGGCAACAGGACTGGGCACATGTAAATATAATGATTGATCTCTGATGTAGAAATCACTTTATACTTCCAAAAACACATTGAGTTTTTGAGAGCAAAGCAAGGCCATATGAAAGAATGTAAGTGGTTTCATTTCTATGTGTGCTTTCTGGAGACTAAAAGAATGTTGTTTGTGGGTGGCAATTAGTTTAAGTATTAGAAATCACATAATTATATTATTTGTTTATAAGCTACAGCTAATTGTGATAAAGAGTTAAAGACTGGCTTATATTCATGCACATATATCTCATTGAACTCTTTGAGGGCAGGCTCTATAACATTTGGCTGTATGACCCCAGAACAGTATTTGCATGAAATAGGGGCTCCATAAGTGCTTATTGACTGGCTGACTGAATAAACATTTCCAAAACATCTGGAACACAGTATAAAATTAGTATTGAAAAAGGTTAGCTTATGGTCAAATTGATGTGCATCAAATTTACAACAGAAATGGTGAAGCATCTTATTTTGTTGCTGTGACAGTTATTTACAAGGCTTTCCATTCATCTGACTTAAAGATTAAACCCATATTAGAACCAAAATATTAATTAAGGAGCTTTACTTTCTTGTTGTTAGTTTATTTTCTGTTACTTCACTTTTGATTACCCTGAACTGAAAAAAATATTTTTACTTCATTGAAGATTCTAGATGACAAGTCCGTGATTGAAAAATGCCAGTGGCATTTTGGTTATGTCTCATGTACTTGCAGAGCGTTAGAAACCTCAGGTTCTTTTTAAAAATTTCAAGTACAAATTGTCACAGAAACTCTTAAAGATAAACCAAGATGATTACAAAGTTAAGGTCATCTTTCGAAGGTAAAATTCCTTATTAAATTTTAGTTAATCTGAGGATTCTGGTCAAATGCCAAGTCACATATTTGCCTTCTGCTCTCGTAAGTTTCTTTCCTGAGTTAGGATGCACTTGCTTAATTTTGTGATTTCTTCAGGTGTGGATAGTTGGTGAAATTTGGTAATGCCTTATAACAGACATGGTTGTAATTTGACTATGTTTGAAGTGATATGTGTCATAATTTTGTGGCTTTTATGTTTAATTTCTGTGAGTTAGAGATGCATGGCAATGTGTTTTCCATCTGGCAAAGCAGAATCCAGAGAGAAATACCTTGTTGCTTTATCTTAAAAGGAGAATTGGGATACCTTCAGATGAAATGATGTGGTATGTCATAGCATTAGCATCACAGCAATTATTCATAAATAAAAACAAACAAAACCAACCATCTATGCAGGTGCTAGTTGTGCCAATATCAGAAGTGGTTGAGGAGAATTTCCTAACAATTTATTAGATGACTAAATAGCGCAAGCAAAATTTCCTCATGGTTAGAGTATTAGCTTTGGAGTCATTCAGTATTTGTTTTAATTCCCAATTCTCCCTCCTAGTAGTTGTGTTCACTTGGGCAAATTAGTTTTCAGTGTCTGGCATGTCACAGTTCTATAATAAATGGTAGTTATTGTCACTGGCTAATAAACAGTAGTCAAATAAAGTGTCTTTCTGGAATATTCTCATTTTTTCAATTAATTGAGCATTTTTGGTTAATGCCAGGCTGAATATTTTGTTCGGATGAAGTCTTTGTTCTGTATTTTTCCCTACTCAATTAACCAGATAACCGATAACCTTCACTCTCGGTTTAAAAGCAGAAGTCTCATGGGTTAGAGATGAAAGCATTTAAATACTGTATCTCATTTTTGCTAGATGTTTCAATATCAATAGAAGAAACATTTTTACAAAACTCCCTAGCAGTAGGGACATGGCTGTTGCTTCTGAATTCAGGAAGATAGTGATAGTAGCTAATAGCTAAGTTATGGCTTAATGGTCTTTGAAGCACTAGTCTTTGCATCTTGGGATATATTCAGACTGGCCTTATCAGTTATTTTGTCTGGGTGATTTTACTTAATGGAGGCACAGGTAGGGATTAAGTGTAAAGAGGAACAAGATTCTGAGTTTCCTTCTTTATTTTTTAGGGCTTAGGGAGACCATATGTAAATTAATCAAGGCTAAAAATATGTATGTTTTTTCTGTTCCTGAGATTTTGTTGAATTTAACTCTTTGATTTTGAGGTCAGGAATCCTGGCTTTGTTATTAGTTGTGTGATGTCCTGTCAGTTAACTGGACCTCTCTGAAGTTAGTGTCTTCACCTATAAAATGTTGATAATATGTCCCACATTCTTGAAAGTCTTATCTAGAACCCTGTTACCTAGATAATGAAAAGAAATCTGATTCAATTCATGGTGTAAAATAATCAGTTCAGAAAATGATTGATCATCTCTGAACAAAGTTTTTGAGGCTTGAGAATATAAAAAGTCAACAGACAGTTATTGAGTGAGCCCATATTTTGTGTGAGCTGAGTGTTGGGTAATTATTATATATATTTATCTCATTTAATCCACATAGCTTATGTTGAGTCGCCAGGCCTCATTATCTTTATTTTTTTTATACCAGATGAGGGAACTGAATCTTAGGCTGGTTTAGTAACTTGTTAAGTCACACACCTAGAGGCTGATAATGGCAGAAGTTTGGTTAGTGCTTGTTACCAGACACCAAGTTCTATTCTCAAACTCTTTGCTACCTCCAAAATATCGTCATCATTTCCTATTTATTAGTTTATTTCTTGTTATCCTGAGCTTGTGTGCTTTACTTTAATCTACATATCTGCTTTATTTTGTGTTGGCAAACATATGTCTATTCATTTTAGCTGTTAGGAAATCCATGCTATTTTCTGGTTAGCAGGTACAGTAAAGAGGAACATGATTTATGCAGGTTATTTTGAAGCATTATTGTTTAACTTCAAAAGCAGACACATTCATTTTATATGCATTTAATAAGCAAAAGACCAAGGTATCAGATTTTGATATCATATGGGAAAGTCAAATATGACAGAGACTTACTAATATTTTTCTCATTAAATCACATATGGATTTACTCTATACAAAAGCAAGGTCTAAGTATCTGTGGCAGAATCAGGCCTGGCTGAAAGATGAAGTCATTCGTAGTTGCCAGGGAATATTAATAATATGATTCTCAAAAGTGGAAGTGCTGTTATCTCTGTGTCCATCTGCCAAAAGTCTTGCAGAGAGGACAGAGGAAACCAGAAAGTCTGCAACTGCAACAATATGATGGCTCCAGATGATTTAAAAGTGGAAAAAAAGCAGAATTATTGATTTTTGAGATATTTTGATATGTCACTTCCAGCCTTGACCAAATCCAGTCTTTAGTGAAAAGTGGAGAATTCAGACACAGAGTAAGTTAATTTGTCATTTTCCCTCCCATTCATAGCTAAATTTTGTATTTTCTATTTGTAGGTGATTGATAGGTAATGCAAAGCAAATATTTCTTAAACTTACTTAAACAGACCTCTGTATATACAATGCAAGTAAATTTGGTGTTTAAAACAGTGTTTAAGCTTGTAAACCTTCAAAAGCTTTAACTTCACTTAAAGACTTAAGATAGGCAGCAACACATACAAAAAATTACTTTTATTTTTCAAGTTAGAGATAGTATGGCATCCACTCATCCTAGAGTTTTACTTTTAATGCTTCATAGGTAGTACATAGGAAGGTAATTAATTCCTTAAACTCATGTTTACCTCTCTTTAAACAGAAGTTACATAACTGAGAAGAATACAGGATTGATCTTGGCCATTTGGATGTTGTCCTTTTGAACACTGGTCCTTTACCACTCATGTACTCTACCCAGATCTCAGCAGTGACCCTTTGTCAAGAGGGAAATAGGAGGTGCCCAACAGAAATTCTCTTAGCTTATCATTCTACTACCCATAAATCTATCTACTTCTGTATACTCCACTTACAGATGCAGAGAGTCAAGGCTGATCTGTTTTCTGGTGCTCTGTACCCCATCACCTCCTGCTACCTCTAGTTTCTCATATCTGTTATCATTTGCTCTTTCCTTTGCTGTTAATCTTCCCTTTTCACTGGTACCTCTTTTCAATTTATAAATATCCATTAACTCAGCAACTATTAAGAATCTGCTTGGTGACAGCTCTTTTGTAGGCACTGGAGATAAAGTGTTGAATGAAATAGACAAAAATATCTGCTTCCATGAAAGTCAGATTCTGGTGGACAGAGAAGAGATTTAAAAAAACAAGTAAATATATAAAATAGCACATGGCAATAGGTACTACATGAAGAATTCACTATAAAATAATGTAGTCTGTAAAGGCTTTACTAAGAAGGTGGTATTTGTACAAAGGAGGTAACAGTGTAGATCTGGGGAAGAGCATTTTATTTTATTTTTCATTTTTATGTTCATTTATTTTATTTTTTATTAAGGTATTATTGATATACACTGTTATGAAGGTTTCACTTGAAAAAACAATGTGGTTATTACATTTACCCATATTATCAAGTCCCCACTCATACCCCAATTCAGTCACTGTCCATCAATGTAGTAAGATGACACAGATTCACTGTTTGCCTTCTCTGTGCTACACTGTTTTCCCAGTGATCCCCAACACCATGTATACTAAACATAATACCCCAGAATCCCCTTCTCCCACCCTCCACACCCGCCCTCCCACACCCCTCCCCTTTGGTAACCACTAGTTCCTTCTTGGAGTCTCTGACTCTGCTGCTATTTTGTTCCTTCAGTTTTGCTTCGTTGTCATACTCCACAAATGAGGGAAATCACTTGGCACTTGTCTTTCTCCTCCTGGCTTATTTCACTGAGCATAATATCATCCAGCTCCATCCATGTTGTTGCAAATGGCAGGATTTGTTTCCTTCTCATGGCTGAATAGTATTCCATTGTGTATATGTACCACCTCTTCTTTATCCATTCATCTACTGATGGACACTTAGGTTGCTTCCATATCTTGGCTATTGTAAAAAGTGCTGTGATAAACATAGGGTGCATATGTCTTTTTGAATCTGAGAAGTTGTATTTTTTGGGTAAATTCCAAGGAGTGGGATTCCCGGGTCAAATGGTATTTGTATTTTCAGTTTTTTGAGGAACCTCCATATTGCTTTCCACAATAGTTGAATTAGCTTACATTCCCACCAGCAGTGTATGAGAGTTCCCCTTCTCCACATCCTAACCAGCACTTGTTGTTCTTAGTCTTTTGGATGGTGGCCATCCTTACTGGTGTGAGGTGATATCTCATTGCGGTTTTAATTTGCATTTCCCTGATGATTAGTGATGTGGAGCATCTTTTCATGTGTCTGTTGGCCATCTGAATTTCTTCTTTGGAGAACTGTCTCTTCATATCCTCTGCCCATTTTTTAATCAGGTTATTTGCTTTTTGGATGTAGAGGCGTGTAAGTTCTTTAAATATTTTGGATGTTAACCCCTTGTCGGATATGTCATTTACAAATATATTCTCCTATACTGTTGGATGCCTTTTTGTTCTGTTAATGGTGTCCTTTGCTGTACAGAAAGTTTTTAGTTTGATGTGGTCCCATGAGTTCATTTTTGCTTTTGTTTCCCTTGCTCGAGGAGATGTGTTCAGGAAGAACTTGCTCATGCTTATATTCAGGAGATTTTTGCCTATGTTGACTTCTAAGAGTTTTATGGTTTCATGACTTACATTCAGCTCTTTGATCCATTTCGAGTTTACTTTTATGTATGGCGTTAAACAATAATCCAGTTTAATTCTCTTGCATGTAGCTGTCCAGTTTTGCCAACACCAGCTGTTGAAGAGGCTGTTATTTCCCCACTGTATGTCCATGGCTCCTTTATCATATATTAATTTAACATATATGGTTTATATCAGGGCTCTCTAGTCTGTTCCATTGGTCTGTGAGTCTGTTCTTGTACCAGTACTGTGGCTTTGTAGTAAAGCTTGAAGTTGGGGAGCATAATCCCCCAGCTTTATTCTTCCTTCTCAGGATTGCTTTGGCTACTCAGGGTCTTTTGTGGTTCCATATGAATTTTAGAACTATTTCCTCTAGTTCATTGAAGAATGCTGTTGGTATTTTGATACGGATTGCACTGAATCTGTAGATTGCTTTAGGCAGGATGGCCATTTTGACAATATTAATTCTTTCTATCCATGAGTATGGGATGTGTTTCCATTTATTGGTATCATCTTTAATTTCTCTCATGAGTGTCTTGTAGTTTTCAGAGTATAGGTCTTTCACTTCCTTGGTTAGGTTTATTCCTAGGTATTTTATTCTTTTTGATGCAACTTTGAATGGAATTATTTTCCTGATTTCTCTTTCTACCAGTTCATTGTTAGTGTATAGGAATGCCATAGATTTCTGTGTATTAATTTTGTATCCTGCAACTTTGATGAATTCAGATATTAGATATAGTAGTTTTGGAGTATATTCTTTAGGGTTTTTTATGTACAGTATGTCATCTGCGGACAGGGACAGTTTAACTTCTTCCCTGCCAATCTGGATGCCTTTTATTCTTTGTGTCGTCTGATTGCCATGGCTAGGACATCCAGTAGTCTGTTGAAAAGAAGTGGGGAGAGTGGGCATCCGTGTCTTGTTCCTGATCTTAAAGGAAAAGCTTTCAGCTTCTCTGTGTTAAGTATAATGTTGGCTGTGGGTTTGTCATATGTAGCCTTTATTATGTTGAGGTACTTGCCCTCTATACAAAATTTTTTGAGAGTTTTTATCATGAATGGGTGTTGAATTTTGTCAAATGCTTTTTCAGCATCTATTGAGATGATCATGTGGTTTTAGTCCTTTTTGTTGATGTGGTGGCTGATGTTGATGGATTTTCTATGTTGTGCCATCCATGCATCCCTGTAATAAATCCTACTTGATCATGATGGATGATCCTTTGGATGTATTTTTGAATTCGGTTTGCTAATATTTTGTTGAGTATTTTTGCATCTATGTTCATCAGGGATATTGGTCTGTAGTTTTCTTTTTTTGTGGTGTCTTTGCCCGGTTTTGGTATTAGAGTGATGCTGGCCTCATAGAATGAGTTTGGAAGTATTCCCTCTTCTTCTACTCCTTGGAAAACTTTAAGAAGGATGGGTATTAGGTCTTCACTAAATGTTTGATAAAATTCAGCAGTGAAGCCATCTGGTCCAGGTGTTTTGTTCTTAGGTAGGTTTTTGATTACCAGTTCAATTTCATTGCTGGTAATTGGTCTGCTGAGATTTTCTGTTTCTTTCAGGGTCAGCCTTGGAAGGGTGTATTTTTCTAGAAAGTTGTCCATTTCTTCTAGGTTATCCAGTTTGTTAGCATATAATTTTTCATAGTATTCTCTAATAGTCCTTTGTATTTCTGTGCTGTCCGTAGTGATTTTTCCTTTCTCAATTGTGATTCTGTTTATGTGCGTAGACTCTTTTTTTCTGTATAAATCTGGCTAGGGGGTTATCTATTTTGTTTTTTTTCTCAAAGAACCAGTTCTTGCTTTCGTTGATCCTTTCTATTGTTTTATTCTTCTCTATTTTATTTATTTCTGCTCTAATCTTTATTATGTCCCTCCTTCTACTGACTTTGGGTCTCATTTTTCTTCTTTTTCTAGTTTCATTAATTGTGAGTTTAGACTGCTCATATGGGAATGTTCTTCTTTCCTGAGGTGGGCCTATATTGCAGTATACTTTCCTCTTAGCACAGCCTTTGCTGCATCTCACAGATTTTTCAGTGTTGAATTATTGTTGTCATTTGTCTCCATATATTGCTTGATGTCTGTTTTTATTTGGTCATTGATCCACTGAGTATTTAGGAGCATGTTATTAAGCCTCCATGTGTTTGTGGGATTTTTCATTTTCTTTGCATAATTCATTTCTAGGTTCATTCCTTTGTGGTCTGAGAAGCTGGTTGGTACAATTCCAATCTTTGTGAATTCACCGGGGCTCTTTTTGTGGCCTAGTATATGATCTAAATAATATTCCATGTGCACTTGAGAAGAATGTGTATTCTGCTGCTTTTGGGTGTAGAGTTCTGTAGATGTCTGTTAGGTCCATCTGTTCTAATGTGTTGTTCAGTGCCTCTGTGTCCTTACTTATTTTCTGTCTGGTTGATGTGTCCTTCAGAGTGACTAGTGTGTTGAAGTCTCGTAGCATGAGTGCATTGCATTCTATTTCCCGCTTTGATTCTGTTAGTATTTGTTTCCCATGTGTAGGAGCTCCTGTGTTGGGTGCATAGGTATATATAATGGTTATATCTTCTTGTTGGATTGACCCTTTTATCATTATGTAATGTCCTTCTTTGTCTCTTGTGACTTTCTTTGTTTTGAAGTCTATTTTGTCTGATAGAAGTACTGCAACTCCTGTTATTTTCTCCCTATTAGTTGCATGAAATGTCTTTCTCCATCCCTTCACTTTTAGTGTGTGTATGTCTTTGGGTTTAAAGTGAGTCTCTTGAAGGCAGCATATAGATGAGTCTTGTTTTTTTATCCATTCAGTGACCCTGTCTTTTGACTGGGGCATTCAGTCTATTTACATTTAGGGTGATTATGGACAGGTATGTAGTTATTGGCATTGCAGACTTCCGATTCGTGGTTACCAAAGGTTCAAGGTTAACTTCCTTAGTATCTAAGAGTCTAACAGCTCACTTAATATGCTATTACAAACACAATCTATAGGTTCTTTTTTTGTTCTTTGTTTTTCCTCCTCCTTTTTCTTTCTCCTCAATTCTTTATATATTAGAAATCATATTCTGTACTGTTTATCTATTCCTTGATTGACTTTGGGGATAGTTAATTTGATTTTGCCTTTTCTTAGTAATCAGCTGTTCTGCTTTCTTTACTGTGGTTTTGTTACCTCTGGTGACAGCTATTAAACTGTAGGAACACTTCCATCTGTAGCAGTCCCTCCAAAATACACTGTAGAGATGGTTTGTAGGAGCTAAACTCTTTCAGCTTTTGCTTATCTGGAAATGGTTTAATCCCTCATTCAAATTTAAATGATAATGTTGCCAGATAAAGTAATCTTGGTTCAAGGCCCTTCTGCTGCATTTCATTAAATACATCATGCCACTCCCTTCTAGCCTGTAAGGTTTCTGCTGAGAAGTCTGATGATAGCCTGATGGGTTTTCCTTTATATATGATCTTATTTCTCTCTCTGGCTGCTTTTACTAGTCTGTCCTTATCTTTGATCTTTGCCATTTTAATTACTATATGTCTTGATGTTGTCTTCCTTGGGTCCTTTGTGTTGGGAGATCTGTGCACCTCCATGGCCTGAGAGAATATCTCCTTTCCCAGATGGGGAACGTTTTCAGCAATCACCTCCTCAAAGACACTTTCTATCTGTTTTTCTCTCTCTTCTTCTTCTGGTACCCGTATAATGCGAATATTGTTCCGTTGGGATTGGTCACACAGTTCTCTCAATATTCTTCAAGATCTTTTTTTCTCTCTGTGCCTCAGCTTCTTTGTATTCCTCTTCTCTAGTTTCTATTTCATTTATCGTCTCCTCCACCATGTCCAATCTACTTTCAATACCATCCATTGTGCTCTTCAGTGATTGGATTTCTGACCGTAATTCATTCCTGAGTTCTTGAATATCTTTCTGTCCCTCCATGAGCATATTAATGATTTTTATTTTGAACTCCCTTTCAGGGAGAGTCATAGGTCCATATCATTTAAATCTTTCTCAGGAGTTGTATTCATAATTTTACTCTGGACCAGGTTCCTTTGGCGTTTCATATTTGTGTATGGCGTCCTCTAGTACCCAGAAGCTCTACTCTCTGGAGCTGCTCAGCCCCTGAAGCAATGTGGGAATTGTAGGGGAGTGGTATTGGTGCCTCTGGGGAGGAAAGGGCTGTTTCCTGGTTCCTGGCTGCTATGCCTATCTCCACTGCCTGAACCAGTGCGCTGAGCACACACGTATAAGCCTCTGTGCTTTGTGTTTTTAGTTGCTGTAGACAGATCTTCCCTCTGGCTGGCCTAATGCCAAGGTAGGGTTTCCCCATTTGCAAGCCTGGTGGGCGTGCCCAGGAGAAAGATGCACTAGTCTGCCTGTCACAGAATGGGTTCTTGGAGGTGTGTAGGCAGCCAGGGAGCTGGAGCACCTGAAGATCATGAAAGCTCCCCATCTGCTGGGCAGAGTGCACCTGGACAATTTTGTCTACCTGTCCTTTCTCCTGAGCAGTAAGCTCTGGCAATCCTTGCCCCTTTAGCAGCCCTATTGCTTTTAGGACGTCTCTCAGGCTGCCCACCTTTCTTTTGTCCCAGATCAGCTGCATATGGATCCCTGCTTTCCACAGCAGCTGGAATCTTAGTCTCTCCAGGAATTCTGCCTGCCTTAGCTTTCCAACCCCCTAATTACAAGAGTATCATGCAAGCACCATGAAATGTAGGTTTGTGCTCCCAGAGCAGATCTCCAGAGTTAGGTATTCAGCAGTCCCAGATCTCTACTCTCTCCCTGCTCCATTCCTCTTCCTCCTGCTGGTGAGCTGGGGTGGGGGAAGGGTTTGGATCCTGCAGGACCACAGCTTTAGTACGTTTCCCTTTTCCGTGAGGTCGGCTGTTGTCTCCAGGTGTATGCAGTTTGTTGCAGTCTTCTTTCCTGTTGCTCTTTCAGGAGTAGTTGTATTAGTTATATTTTCATATTACATGTGGTTTTAGGAGGAAGCCTCTGTCTCACCTCTCATGCTGCCATCTTTAATCCAAACTCGGGAAGAGCATTTTAGTGACAAAAAGACCTGAGAGAGGAACATGCCTGCCATATGCAAAGAACAATGTGGAGGTCACAGTGGCTTTAGCAGTTCTGTGAAAGAAGGTATTGCACATCATTCATGGCACTTTAGGCAATTACATGGTCTTTGGCTTTTACTTTGAGTTAGATGGGGAGCCATATTAGCAGAGGAATGGTGTGATCTGATTTGTTTTTTTATCAGTTGTCATCTGGCTTCTGTGTTAAAGGCCATGGAGAGATAAGGGCACAAGCAGGAAGATCCAATTAAAAATCCATAACATAATCTAAAAGAGAGATGAGTATGGCTTAGACTAGAGTGGTGTTAGTAGAATTGGTAAGAAGTAGTCAAAACATGGATATTTTTAAGAGAGAGTCAATAAGATTTGGTGATGGATAGGATATAGAGTATGAAATAGTGGACTTAAGAATGAACTAGCCTTACTGGGTCTTCCATTGTACATATCCATTTGGGACATGAAAAGCTGGAGCAAGCATCACTCCTACTCTTATAACAACAAAAAAGTGAGATGATCTACTGACATATCTTTTTTCAAATCCATTAGGGACCTCAGGTTACAGAGCAGCCGATAACTCTGAAATCTGAGTAAACATAGGTGTCTGCAAGGAAATACAGGACACATGCATTTGGGGGAAGACCCTCCAGGCACTGGTAAGAATTTGTTAAAATTGTTAAGGAGTTAGTAGGGGCTGAGTGTAGGCCAGAACTTGTAGGGTCTTCTTCACAAACTAACTGGGTACTCACAAAAAGATTGTTGGATGTTGTAAAAAAGTGTGCCTCATGATACAGGCCTGGAGGGGGTAAGGGCAGCCAGCTTGGGAAAGGGACAAAATCTCTTCCAAATCCTCCTCCCTTGTATCATCTTAAACTGCTGGGGGAAGGGCAAAAAAATATTGTCACATATACGACATGTGGAAACCATTACAGTTAGGGGAAGGGGGAAAGTCACTGTCCTTTATTTAACTCTACAGGAGGTGAAAGAATATATGCTGTGCCTGTAACTACAACGGGTGGAGGATCAGGAATCCTACTTGGACCACATCAGTAGGATATTAGGGACTACCTAATTAGAAGAGCAGGCAATGATCCTCCAACCACCAGCCTAAGAAGTGTTAAGTAACATTTAATAATGGAATTGTGCTGGGAGAATTACAGAAAAGTGGAGAGAGACCCTTTTTAAGGCACAGCACAAAAGAAACATCTAAAGATGAGAATAGAGGTACATTGACAGAAACTCTGACAAATTAATCCCCACCGTTCACATAAGGTAATGCACATAGAGTGACCATAGAAACAAAATCCCTAAACCTACTCAACTCTAGATTATATTGTATTCGACTTCCACATTACAGGCCTAGCAAAGGAAAATGTGTGCTTATTTCCAATCATCAATAATATTTACCTCAGTCTCTAATAATTATTCATAAGATACCTACTTTTCAACAAAATTATGAGACATAGTAAAAGAAAAATAAAGCTAAACAACTCACTGTCAGGTTATCAGTGTAGCTGGGCTCAGAATGGCAGGTTGGAAATAACAGGAAGTTTAAAATAACAATGATATAATTAGAAAAGGTAGGCAACATGTATGATCAGATGATACTACCAGGAGAGATATAGAAACTACAGAAATGGTCAAAATGAAAAGCTAGTAATAGTAAACAGCACAGTAACAGAGATAAAAAGCTTTTGATGGGCTCATCAGTAGTCTTGATATAGCCACTAAAAGTATCAGGGAGCTTGAATATAGGTCATTAGAAATAACCTAGACATAAACAAAGAGAAAAAAGAGTGATAAGTACAGAAGAGCATGTCCAAGATTCGTGTGAAAATATTAAATGTCCTAACATAAACAATTAAAAAGTCTGAGGTAGAAGAAAGAGACAGCAGGACAGAGGGAATATTTAAAGAAATAATGGCTGAGAATTTTTCTTAATTAGTTACACATGGCAAACCACAGATTAAGATGCTCAGAGGACATCAAACAGAATAAATACCAGAGACATTCAAACACATTTTAACATATCATATTCAAACTAATGAACACTAAAAATAGAGAACAAATCTTGAAGGCATCAGAGAGAACAATATTATATGCAGAAGAATAAAGAATTAAAGCAGACTTTATGTCAGGTGCCATGTGATCAGAAGACACGAGGATGTTATTGTTAAAATACTGAAAGGAAGAAGGTTGTTAACTCAGGATTCTGTACCCAGTGAAAATATCTTTCAAAAACAGAACAAGGAATAAAGAGTTATCCAGACCAAAAACAATGCTGAAAATACTGAGAGAGTTCATTGCCAGCAGATGTATTATTATAAGAAATGTTAAAGAAAGTGTGTCAGGCATAAGGAATATGATACTAGGCAGAAGTTTGAATTTACACAAAGAAATGAAGAGTATACAAAAACAGCGGTAAAGATAAATTTTTTTTCTAATTTTCAATTGCTGTAAAAAATAGCTGAATATTTAAAGCAGAAATTATAGCAGTGTATTGTGTTTAGAGCCTGTAAAAGTAAAATATATGAGATTAGTATAAATGTTGGAAGGTAAAAATTGTAAAAAGACTTGTTAAGTTCTTTAAACTAGAATGTGATAGTATTTAAAGATGCAACATACAGCTGAAAATATTGTAAAATCTGGGGCAACTTACTGAAAAATAATAAAATGTATAAATGATAAAGTAAGGAGAAATGAAATAATTAGAATACTTAATAATGCAAAAGAAGGCAAAAAAGGAAAAAAGAACAGGTGGAATAAAAACATATAGAAAGCTGTAGATTTTACTACAAACTATCAGTAGTCACATAAATGTAGGCATTAAATAACTCACCAATTAAGACATATATTGTCAGATTGGATGTTACTAACAAAATCTTCTCTATGCTCTATACAAGAGGCCCACTCTAAAATAGACAAAATATAGGCTAAAATATTAGTATAGAAAAATATATACCATGCAAATAACTATAAAAGGAAAGCTAGAGTAGTTGTATTAATATCAAATAAGACTTCAAAAAAAGATTTAGTGACAGAAATAAAGATGGGCATTTCATGACACAAGGGATCAATTCCTCAAAAGGCCTATCTGTTATAAATATGTATTTATCTAAAAAAAAAGAGCAAAAGCTGATAGAATTTAAGAGGGAAAAGAGGAAATACATCATTTTAGTTGAAGTCTTTAACATTTCTCTTATTAACTCATACAGTGAGACAAAATGAGCATGGATATAGACAACCTTATAATACCAACCGAGTTAACCTAATTGACATTTATAGAATATCCCCCTCCACACACACACACACTCACAAACATGCACACATTAGAATATACATCTTATTTTTGCAAATGCACATAGGTTAATCACCAAACTTATTGTATTTTCTGCCATAAAATAAACCTTAAAAATTCAAAAAAAATAGAAATACAGTATGTATTCTTGGACTCTACTGGAGTTAAACCAGAAACAGATATTACAGATTTCCAGAAGGTACCTATACTCTACAACTCTGTGTTGACTTACCTGCAACTCCCTTTAGCTGTGCTTCTACCACCCTCACATCCTGTGGCTAATGGTCAACAAAGGACTATTAGTGAATTTTCTGAAAGTATACCTTGTTGGCTTTAGTTCTTATTATCAGACATGCTCCTGTATTTTTTAAATTAAAATATCATTGATACACAATCTTATGAAGGTTTCACATGAACAACATTGTGGTTTCAACATCCACCCATATTATCGAGTCCTCACCCCACCATTGCAGTCACTATCAGTGTAGTAAGATGCTATAGAGTCAGTACTTGTCTTCTCTGTGCTGTACTGCCTTCCTTGTGACCCATCTATATTGTGATTGCTAATTATAGTGCCCCTTAATCCCGTTCTCCCTCTCTCCCACCTATCCTTCCCAGCCTTTTCCTTTTGGTAATCAGTAGTCCCTTCTTGGGAGTCTGGGAGTCTGCTGCTGTTCTGTTCCTTCAGTTTTAGACATGCTCCTATATTTTTAAGTTGAAATAGATCTTGATTTCCCTATCTTGATTTTGTATTGTTTTAGGACTTTGTTAAATCATATCATTACCTCCTTTATCCCCACACCCAAATTGGTACCCACATGCTTGGCCAAAGCCTATAAGGTTAACACTTGAGAGTTAGTTCTACCCTGAAGAGTCAGTCACTCTCTACACTCTTAATATAGGTCACCCATGATTAAATAAAATATAAGGTATAAAGAGTTTGTGCAGTCCTTGGCATGTGACAAGTTTGTGATAAATACCAGTAGTTAATATTAATATAACTTTTGGTTTTTTTTCTTGTTATGTGGCTATATTTGTCCTATTTTATGTTTTGTCTTCTGTATCCAACTTGTTTTATTTTTGTATTTACTATTGATAAATATGACTACCAGCTTCCAAGTTACTCAAATTATAAAGCTGGAGTTGTCTTCAACTTCTCTGTCTTCCTTTATTTTCCTCCAATTGTTAACTGCTATAGCGCCTATCTCTTCAATATATATTTTTCTCATCCTCTCTATTACTGTTGCTCCCTTATCTTTATGCCTTGCCTGAGCTAGTGCAGTAGTTTCCTAACTTGATGCCTTTTCTCAAATTCATCCCCTACCATGATTCCAGAAATACATTTACAAGATACAGATATCCTATGTTTAAAACACTGTTCATTCACATTGCAAAGGACAAGAAGTCCCTCATTGTATCTTCCCTCTGTGTATCCAGTCTCATCTCTGATTACTTCATCAAGTGCATGTCTCAAGGCCACACCACTTGCATTTCTTCCAAGTTGCTTAAATCTTTTACTTTTGTACATGTTTTTTCCATAGGAAAGCTCTCATAACCCAATTTGTGAGTGTGAACACAATTTAAATTCTACCTTATTTCTAAATTGTTATTCTGTCCTTTCTAGTGACAACATTCCACATATATCTCATCCTAATGTGGTGTTCCTTTTAGTAATTAACAAGTATGTTATTGTTTTAAATTCCTATGTCTGTTTTATCCCCTAGATTAGTAATTGCTAGAATTCAGGCATGGCTGGCTTCTTATTAATCTGTTTCTCCAACCTCCTGCCCAACCATGGACAAATGAAGTTCAGTGCAAGAATGACTGAATAAATAGAATAAGATAGAATGGACTGAGTAAGGTTTAGTAATCTCCCATGGAACTTTCCAGACTTAAGAGACAGTAATGCTTTGAAATTGAATGAAGACAAGGATCAACTTTTAAAATTTGTTCAAATTATCCAGATGTAGAAAACATACCAAATAGTAGGGTGTTTCTTCATTTTCAAAGTATTAAAGTCATCAATAAATTCTTTGTCTAGATTTTTTTAGCATTGTACCTGCACATAGTAGATTTCTGTGGCTTTGTTTCTGAGTTCTTTATGTGCATGATTTATTTTTTTACTTCAAAATAATGGTAGAATTTTGGAATGGCTATCTCTTAGCTATAGAAAAATAACTGTGCAAAAAATGTAATGCTATAATTGAGTTGCAATTTTAACTACTTTAAGTTTATCTGAAGATGTGGTAAAGTCATGGCCAGTGATGAAATCTTTTAAGCAAGAAATCTTGAACAAAATGAGATAAAATACTCAAAAGTCTTTTGTTGCTCACAGGGGCTATTTGACCTTTTAATTTGGTCATATTAAGATCCAAAATTGGATCTTTGGTATCTTAGATATTCACAAAATTGGGTGTGCTCAAATTATATTACTTAAATAGGTTATCTTTTTTCCCTCCTATTTTGTGGACTGGCCTTGTAATTCTTGCTTCTGAAGAGTTACAATAGCACTATTACTGGACTCAGTAAATAAACCAACCTTTTTGAGTTCCTACAATGGGCAATTGAGAGTGATTGATTAGAAGGAGGCCTTACTTCCAGTATGCTTATAGCTTGATGTCAAGACAATACCATTATCACTACTCCTGATTTTGAGTTCATGAGCAATAGTAATAATTGTTATAATAATTATATGTTGATACATGTGCTAACACTGTGCCAAGAAATTCATATATATATATTATTAAAATTTAATCATCACAAGAAAAATCTTTGTAGTAGATGTAGTTATTCCCATTTGATCACAAAGCAAACTAAGGCCTGAAGATTTTAATGAATGTATCCAAAACCACACAGTTATTAAGTAATAGGGCTGGGCTTTCTGTCCAGCCCTATCGTCTTAGAGCTTGTTCTCTTTATCACTGCAGCCTGATGCCTCCTTAAGTTTCACAGGGAAAAACTGTGAACAGTTAAAAAGCACATGAAGTAAACCAGAGTTCAGTATAACACCCTGGAAAATACTGTGGGTAGTACATGATCAATCGCTAAGAGAATGGTGAAGACAAAGTCTTTGAGTTTATCTTGATACTCCAGCGTAGTCCCAAGATCACATTCTGTCTTTTACAATGTATCTTCTCTTTTAAATACCTTCCTTGCAACTCCAATTTGATAGGGAAGTACAGAATTATGCATATTTACCTTACATATTTTCCTCTATACATATTTTAAATATATACTGGTTAAATTTTTGCTCTTTTGAAATACATACACAATCTCATCCCTTGCTTGCATATGTAAACCAAGTAGCCTACCCACTTATACATAAGGCTTAAAATAATAGCTTTTGTTGAATTTTTACAAAATGAGTTGGACTAAGATATTCTATCAAATATGTGCCAGCCAGTTAAGATAGCCATATGGTGATGACAAATGTCTGGCTGCGACCTATAAAGAATAGCTTTTTTATATGTTCTTATTCTACATTCTTTAATTTTTCCCTTATTTTACAATCTCTTCTCCATGGTATCTTAGAAGTTCACAAAATTCAGAAGTAACTGCATTCAGTCTGAATGAATAAGACTCTGGAGATTCATGATGCGGCTAGATGACTGTATAAAAGTGAAGTCATGATGATGATTTTCTTTGATTGTAAGAAAATGCTTTTTAGAAAATCAGTTGAGAATTTTTTCCTCTGAGTTTCAATGTAAATCATCACTACACAAGTTATAGCTTTCATCAGGTTTTGTATAGAAAGAAAAAAGAAAGCTTTGTGAGTTGAGTGCTTTCAGTGATTGGTTTACAGTAGGAATAATTTTAACCCTAGTTTTTCCCAAAGAATCCGCAATTTTAAAATACACGTTAACTTTCTATAACATTAATCTCATGTTTATGCTAGTGTAAATAAAGGTGGATCTATTTACAAGAAACCAAATTCAGATGGTTTCATATGCAGGCTTCATAAAATCTGTAACATATGGGGGGGCATAAGACAGAGAAGGTGTAAGTTTCAGCCTCAGAAAGCAACTTTTATTTGCAATACAAGATTTGAATGTGGGTGGTACAAATCCTTAAGCAAAAAAAATCACACAATCAGGTTTATGATTTTATGAAACTGCTTGACTCTTATAGTTTATTTTGAGCATCTCTGATTTTATTTACCCTTTGTGAATCTTTACAGAGGAGCAAGAAGCTTTTGATGTGATGAATTTGTTACTTTCCAAAATATCTTAGTATATTTTGCTATGGTAGTGATTGTGTGATTGACTCAAATATCTACTGCAATATGTAATTTAATTTCTGTAGCACCCAGATTATATTAAACATCGGAAAAACCTCATATTGTTTCTGAGTTTTTAAATAAAAAAGAGAAGCTCCTCCATAAAAATATCTAAAGTGTATATCCTGTAAGTATAGATGCACAACTGCTGATTTGTAAGTCACATGGCCATGGTTTTAATTCAGAGGTCTTTGTCTCCCTGCACTTTAGTTTCTTCTTTCCTAAAATAGAAAAACATATCTGTTAATGTGACTGTTTTGAGTAAAAAAAAACATATTACATCAGAGCATTGCAGATTATCCTTATTTATGCAAGCATTAGTTCATCATAGTCATTTTTCATAATAAACTCATAATCATTAATCTTTGTTCAACTGGAAAATCATGTATTTTCTTTTAAATGTGCAGTTTTTCTCTCGTTTGGCACCTGAGCAAGTTTTCCAGGTTTGGTTAACTATTTTCTGATTAAAGATGAGCTCTTCACAGTGGCGTGTTGCTGACGTAATCTGCTCCTTTGGAAAATCCCAAGCCTCACTCACTTGCTTGAGTTGAAACCTATGTTTGAGACAACTGACTGCTTTGAAAGTACCAATGCCTTAAAGACTCAGAAAGGATTCCCAAAATCAGGGGGAGAAAAAAATTAAATATTTGGGCTTGTCACCTTTCACTCAGATGTCATCATTTAATAAAATATTTTTATGGTTGCTTATTTGATGTGGTGAAAGCTTCTTCCATACATTTACAGATCTTAACAAATGTTGTAAAGTATTGCTATAAATAACGTACTAAAGGAATACCATGAAAATACATTTTTTTATTGAATTCTCTTCTGATCTGAACTTCAGTTGATGTCTATAAAGAG
This sequence comes from Smutsia gigantea, assembly GCA_032199065.1. NCBI lineage: Eukaryota > Metazoa > Chordata > Mammalia > Pholidota > Manidae > Smutsia > Smutsia gigantea. The sequence continues at coordinate 31,905 of JAVSCE010002481.1, forward strand.
ACCTGATATGTCAAAAAATTGTAGAAGAGTTGATTAACTATGCACAGAAGGTAATACTAGATTACATGAAGTGTTAAATCAAATCAGATGGCAGCTGAATTTGATAAAATGTAGGAGTGGTTGGAAAAAATCACAATTTTATGAAAACATAAAAGTTATCTCAGGTCTCCAAAAATAATACAATATTTTAAAAATGATTTTATTTACCATTTTGTTTTATAGGACCCAGTATTAATCTTCTTAATTTATCAATTTATTCTAAAATAAAACCTTTCTAAATGTAAAAGGCAAAAACCTATGTGGTGTTAGCTTTTGTGTCAGGAATGAAAGAAGTACTATATTAAAATTAGCTACATTTCATTTACATGTTCTCTAAAATTTTTTATTACTAGTGTGTAACATGAAGCCATAAAGTGTTGATAATAAATAATCCTAGTGTCTCACTGAGCATTTTTTTATGTGATCTACCTTTATGGTTTATTTATCAGAAATGCACCAGCAAATGATATTGGCTTATTGGGTCACATAAACAAAGTCTGAAGCTTTGCACCCCATTGTATCTAAATGAGATGGCATCTGTTGAGATGTGTAGAACTATCTGGATGGTATTGTTTGATTGCCCAACAGTCAGTCACCTGAAAGATTTGGAGAATTAGGCAATGAGCAGGAATACGACAGAAGAGAGAAGACAAAAGGTCTTTTACAGAGGCTAATTGTGTACAGTAGCATATATTTTAGCTTCTGCTTGAGTGTACAAAGTAATTGAAACTAGGCCAATAGTATCTTTGGATAAGATTCACTATAGAAAAAGAGGAATCTGGCAAGTTGTATTGAGTTGGTCATATGATTCTTTTTTTTTTGGAAGATGGGGATCACATTCTCAGGAGACTTAAAAGAACCCAAGAAAATGTCCAAAGTCTATACTATGAATTGTAATGACCTTGGAAAATGATATTTTGAAAAGATGTTCTTTAGCATTATCATCAGTAGAAAATTTCAATTTATGTCAGTGATTACACTTAATTAAGCAAGTATTTGTCCTTAGGGTAATTCTCATCAGATAGAGTCCTTTCTCAAAAATTTTGTGACTTCTTGATAAAATAAGAGTTTGTGACAAAAATAGGGAAGTCATCCAGTAAGATGTTGCCTATTATTATTGTGTCTGAATTAGGGTAATGCTAAAGTTCTTAGACTAGTTTCTGTATCACTGAGTATGAGCTGCAATTCAGACTCTTCTTTACCAACGAGTGGCTGATGGGTAACTGAATCTACTACAATAAGGTATCTTACTCATTATGACTTTCTTAAATTCTCTTGGGAATAAGACAGGGTAAAAATAAATAATGTAAAAATTTATTGATAAGTTTCTGTGAGAAATCCTGAAAAGGAATATAAAGTTTTAGCAAACCTCTAATCCAGAATGTGCTACCCATATAACCACACTACAGAAAAGCTCCAGAACATACTCATTTCCCTCTCAATATTAGACTTAACTATTTAAATTTAATGTTTGATTTTTAAAAGTAATGAATATTAGGATTAAAAAAATTGAGATAACAGATATCTAACAAAATTTGCCATTTAAATAATTTTATAATATGCAGTTCCATGATTTTTCGTATATTTACTGAGTTGTGCAACCTTCACCACTATATAATTCTAGAACATTTTCATCACTCCAAAAAGTATCCCTGTACTCATTAGCAGTTACTCACCATTCTTCTCTGTTTCCAAGCTGCTAGAAATAACTAATCTGCTTTCTGTATCAATGGATTTGCTTATTCTGAATATAAGACACACCTGGAAGATAGTGTGGGTTTGGTTCCAGACCACCACATTAAAGCAAATATCATGATAAAACAAGTCAAATGAATTTTTTGCTTTCCCAGTACATATGAAAGACGTTTTCTCTACACTGTAGTCTGTTAAGTATGCAGTAGCACCATGTCTTAAAAAAGTACATAACTTAATTTTAAAAATTTATTGCTACTGACTTTTGAGTAAAGATGGTGTAGTAGGAAGGCAAGGTGGAAACCTCCTTGCAAAAACACGTAAAAGAAAATACAGCAGATACAACTAAACCTGAAAATGACCTGGAGACTGCAGAACATGCCATCTATACCTGAGGAAGAAGAGAAGACCACACAGAAAAGGATACAGTGGCAGAGCCGAGATAGAATGGGATCCAAGCCTTTTCCCCACCTCAGCCTGCAGGTAGGAAGAGGAATGGAGCGGGAGTAGGAGCCCAGGAGCACTGCACACCTGGCTCTGGAGATCTGTTCAGGGACCACGAGCCCTGATTCATTCTGGTGATTAGTGGGGTTGGACTCCAGGGACAGGTGGAATACTCTGGGAGGCTGAGACTACAGCCATTGTGGAGGACAGGTACATTCCACCAGTCCTGAGACCCAAAGCAGAGGCAGAAGTTTGAAAGACTTGTGAGCAATGGGAGGGATACCAGAGGGGTGAGGGCTGGATGGAACTCTCTCCTCAGAAGAAAAGGCAGGTGGAGGATACCTTCCTATCCTTTCCTCAGCCCAATAGATCAGGAACTGTTGGGAGCCTCAGATGCTCTATCCTTCTTGCTGGCAACACAGCCCCAAGGCTCCTCCCTTCACATGCTACCAGGAGCCAACCCACTCAGCCCAGCATCACTATCAGATTTTACTGCCTGGTAGGTGAAGGGAGACTCTCCCAGCCTTCTTAGCTCCATTTCAGCCCAATCGGAGTTGTGCCTGCAGGAGCCAGCACCAAGAGCTCTTTTCTCCATGAGAAACCTGGTGCTGCGCGTTTGGCCCAGGCAGCCGCATATCAGCCTACCCACTGCATTATCCCTGTTGCCCCACCACTGCTGCAGGCCAGAGGGTGGCCCTGCACACAGTGAGTTCAGGAGACTCCTGAGCTGATCACAAAGGCAGCAGCTGAAGCAAACTCCCAGCACAGACAGACACCTTGCCCACTGCATGCCAACAGTTGGGGCCCCCGCAAAATGGAACCAGGTACTAGTAAAGAATCTTGAGCTTCTGGGCACCATAGGATGCCACCTCATAAAGCTATTACTCTGTAGGCCAGGAAGCATAACAGAGCTATCTAATTCAAAGGAAGAAACAAACCCTGACAAAATGAGGAGGCAGAGGAATATGATCCAAACAAAACTACAGGCTAGAACCCCAGAAAGAAGGCTAAATGAAACGAGATCACCAACCTGTTGATAAATATTTCAAAATAAAAGCATTAACAGGCTCATGGATTTACAGAAAAGTATTCAAAATCTCAGAACTTCAACAAAGAGAAGACCTGAAAAAAGCCACTCAGAGCTGAAGAATACAGCTGAAATGAAACATACAAAGGAGGGAATTAAGAATAGATTAGTGCAGGTAAAGGAGATGGAAACTGGAGACCAGAACAAAGAATCTGAGAAACAGAGAAAGAGATGTCTAGGAATGAAAGAATGGTAAGAGAGCTATGTGACCCATCCAAAAAAAGAATATTCGCATAATAGGGGTACCAGAAGGAGAAGAGAGAGACAAAGGGTTAGAAAGTCTCTTTAAAGAAATTAATTCCTGAAAACTTCCCCAATCTGGGAAAGGGAATAGATGCTGAGGTCACCGAAGTGCGAAGAGCCCCCAAAAAAGGAACCCCAGGGAAGACAACACCAAGACATAAAATCATTAAAATGGCCAAGATCAGGGATAAGGAGAGAGTGTTGAAAGCAGCCAGAGAGAGAGAAAAGATTACTTGTAAAGGAAGTCCCATGAGGCTATCAGTAGACTTCTCAATAGAAGCTCTGCAGGCCGGAAGGGAGTGGCATGATATATTGAATGTACTGAAACAAAAGGATCGCCAACCAAGAATCCTCTACCTTGTAAGATTATCATTTAAATTTGAAGTAGGTATTAAACAACTTCCAGATAAACAAAAGTTGAAGGAATTCGCCACCACTATGACAGTCTTACAAGATAAGTTAAAGGAATTATTGTAGATCGAAATGACCCTAAGGATAAATAGCTTTCACCAGTGAAAATAAACCCACAGTAAAGGTAGTAGACCAGCTAATTACCAAACAAGCACGAAATTAAAACAAAAGCAAAATCAGCTATACACAAAATCAGTCAAGGGATACACAAAAATTTCAGATTATGACATCTAATACAAAAAACGAAGAAGAAAAGTACCTTTAGATTGTGTTTGAAATAGCAATTTAAGATAGACTATTATATAATAAGGAAGCTATCAAACCTATGGTAACCACAGAATGAAAGCCTACAATAAATATGCACACATAAATATAAATAAATAAAGAAATCCTGTTTCAACACTAAAGAAAACCATCAATAACAAGACAAGACTATAAGAGAGGAAGAAAGGAACAGAGAGGAGCTATAAAAAACAGCCAGAAAACAATTAATAAAATGACAATAAATATATATCTATCAATAACTACCTTCAATGTAAATAGATTGAATGTGCCAATCAAAAGACATAGGGTGGCAGAATGGATAAGGAAACAGACCCATCTATATGCTGCTTGCAAGAGACTCATCTCAGACCAAGACACATACACAGACTAAAAGTGAAGGGATAGAAAAAGATATTCCATGCAAATAATAGAAAAAAAGCAGGACTAGCAGTTCTTAGACAAAATAGATTTCAAAACAAAGAAAATAACAAAACAATGACATTACATAATGATAAAGGGATCAGTGCAACAGGAGGATATAACCATTATAAATATTTATGCAACCAACATGGAGCACCTAAATATATAAAACAAAAGAGGAAAGAGTTTGCAACACATTCATTTTTTAAAAATAATTTATTTTGGTATTAATCTACAATTACCTGTGCAATATTATGGTTATTAAACTACCCCTTCATCAGGTCCCCCCCACCAACCCCATTACAGTCACTGTCCATCAGCGTAGTGAGATGCTATAGAATCACCACTTGTCTTCTCTGAGTTGTACAGCCCTTCCCGTGCCCCCCCAACATTACGTCTGCTAATCGTAATGCCCCTTTTTCCCTTTTATCCCTCCCTTCCCACCCATCTTCCCCAGTCCCTTTCCCTTTGGTAACTATTATTCCGTTCTTGGGCTCTGTGAGTCTGCTGCTGTTTTGTTCCTTCAGTATTTTTTCTTTGTTCTTATACTCCACATATGAGTGAAATCATTTGATACTTGTCTTTTTCGGCTTGGCTTATTTCACTGAGCATAATACCCTCTAGCTCCATCCATGTTGTTGCAAATGGTAGGATTTGTTTTCTTCTTATGGCTGAATAATATTCCATTGTGTATATGTACCACACCTTCTTTATCCATTCATCTACTGATGGACACTTAGGTTGCTTCCATTTCTTGGCTATTGTAAATAGTGCTGCAATAAACATAGGGGTGCATCTGTCTTTTCAAATTGGGCTGCTGCATTCTTAGGGTAAATTCCTAGGAGTGGAATTCCTGGGTCAAATGGTATTTCTATTTTGAGTTTTTTGAGGAACCTCCATACTGCTTTCCACAATGGTTGAACTAATTTGCAGTCCCACCAACAGTGTAGGAGGGTTCCCTTTTCTCCACATCCTCGCCAACATTTGTTGTTGTTTGGCAACACATTCATTTTAGGAGACTATAACACAACACTCACATCAATAGATCAACTTGACAGAAAATAAATAAGGAAACAGAGGCACTGAACAATACATTAGATCAAATGGACTTAACGGATAGCTACAGAACACTCCATCCAAAAGCAGCAGGATACACATTTTTCTCAAGTGTACATGGAATGTTCTCCAGAATAGATCACATAAGAAGACCTCAGTGAATTCAAAAAGATTGAAATTGTATCAAGCAACTTCTCAGACCACAATGGTATGAAACTAGAAATAAATTACACAAAGAAAACAAAAAAGCCTACAAACACATGGAGGCTAAACAACATGCTTCTAAATAACCAGTGGATCAATGACCAAATTAAAACAGAAATCACACAATATGTGGAGACAAAGGAAAACAAAAACACAACATCCCAAAATCTGTGGGAGGCTGCAAAAGCAGATCTAAGAGGAAAGTACATAGCAGTATAGGCTTATCTGAAGAAACAAGAACCAATCCAAATAAACAGTCTAAAATCACAGTTAAAGAAAACAGAAAAATAGCAAATGAAGCCCAAAGTTAGTAGAAGGAGGCTCATAATAAAGAACAGAAGTAAATAAAATAGAGAAGAATGAAACATTAGAACAAAATGAGTGAAAACAGGAGCTGGTTCTTCAAGAAAATAAGCAGATAAATCCCTAGCCAGACTTACCAAGAAAAGAGAGAATGTACACACATAAACAGAATCAGAAACAAAGAAGGAATAATTACAGTGGATACTGCAGAAATACAAAGAATTATTAGAGAATACTATGAAAAATTATATGCCAATAAATTGGACAAACTAGAAGAAATGGAGAACTCCCTAGGAAAATAAAAGCTACCAAGACTGACCAGGAAGAAACAGAAAATCTGAACAGACCTGTTGCCAGTAATGAAATCGAATTGGTAACCAAAAAGAACTCCCAAAAAACAAAATTCCGCATTCAGATGGCTTCACAGCCAAGTGCTACCAATCATTTAAAGAGCTAATACGCATCCTTCTTAAAGTTTTCCAAAAAGTAGAAGAGGTGGGAATACTTCAGTTCATTCTAGGAGGCCAGTATCAGTCTACTACCAAAACCAGATAAAGACACCACAAAAAAAGAAAATTACAGACTAATATATCTGGTGAACATAAGGTGCAAAAATCTTTAACAAAATATTAGCAAACCAAATTCAAAAATACATCAAAAAGATCATCCATCATGATCGAGTGAGATTTATTCCAGGGATGCAAGGATGGTACAATATTCATTAATCAATCTATCACACACCACATTAAGAAAAAAAAGGATAAAACTACATGATTGTCTCAATGCTGAAAATGTATTTAAGAAATTTCAACATCCATTCATGATAAAAACTCTCAACAAAATGGGTGTAGAGGGTAAGTACCTCAACACAATGAAGGCCATATATATGACAAACCCTTAGCCAACATCGTACTTAATAGCAAAAAGCTGAAAACTTTTCCTCTGAGATTGGAAACAAGAGGAGGATGCCTGCTCTCACAACTTTTATTCAGTATACTACTGGAGGTACTAGCCACAGCAATCAGACAACACAAAGAGATAAAAGGCATCCAAATTGGTAAGGAAGAATTAAACTGTCACTATTAAAATATGACATATTATACATAGAAAACCCTAAAGAATCCACCAGAGAATTCTTAGAACTAATAACGGGCTCAGCAAAGTTACAGGATACAAAATTAATTCACAGAAAAGGGTTACATCCCTATATAATAACACTGAACTAGCAGAAAGAGAAATCAGAAATAACTCTATTTACAATTGCACCAAAAAGAATAAAATACCTCGGAACAAACCTCATCAAGGAGGTGAAAGACACTCTGAAAACTATGTTACTTATGAGAGAAATTAAAGAAGATGCTAATAAATGGAAATCTTGAAATCTATCCCATTCTCATGGATAGAAAGAATTAATACTGTCAAAATGGCCATCCTGCCCAGAGCAATTTACAGATGCAGTACAACCCCCATGAAAATACTAAGAGCATTCTTCAATGAACTAGAACAAATAGTCCTAAAATTCATACAGAGCCACCGAAGACCCCAAATAGCCAAAGAAGTCCTGAGAAAGAACAACAAAACTGGGGGTATTACACTCCTTGGCTTTTAAGCTCTATTACAAAGACACAATAATCAAGACATTTTGGTACTGCCACAAGAACAGACCCATAGGTCAGTGAAACAGAATAGCGCAGATATAAACCCATGTATACATGGTCAATTAATATATGATAAAGGAACCATGGATATACAATGGGGAAATGACAGCCTCTTCAAAAAGTGGTGTTGGCAAAACTGGACAGCTACATGTAAGAGAATTAAACTGAGTTATTGTCTAACTCCATACACAAAAGTAAACTCGGAATGGATCAAAGACCTGAATGTAAGTTATGAAACCATAAAACTCTTAGAAGAAAACATAGGCAAAAATCTCTTGAATATAAACATGAGCAACTTTTTCCTGGACACATCTCCTCAGGCAAGGGAAATGACATAACAAATGAACAAGTGAGACGACATCAAACTAAAAACCTTTTCAGTAAAGGACACCAACAGCAGAATAAAAAGGCATCCTACAGTATGGGAGAATATATTCATAAATGACATATACGATAAGGATTAACATCCAAAATATGTAAAGAACTCACATGCCTCAACATCCAAAAAACAAGTAGCCCAATTATTAAAAAATTAAAAAATTGGCAGAGGATCTTCCAAAGAAGAAATTCAGATAGCCAACAGGCACATGAAAGATGCTTCACATCGCTAATTATCAGGGAAATGCAAATTAAAACCACAATGAGATATCACCTCACACGTTAGGATGGCCCACATCTGGAATCAAGGAACAACGAATGCTGTTGACAACATGGATTAAGGGGAACCCTACTACACTGATGGTGGGAATGCAAATTAGTTCAACCAGCATGGAAAGCAATATGGAGGTTCCTCAAAAAACTAAAAATAGAAATACCATTTGACCCAGGAATTCCACTCTTAGGAATTTACCCAAAGAAAACAAGATCCCTGATTCAAAAAGACACAAGATCGAATTGTTAGCAAATATGAAGCAGAATTTAAATGTTTGGAAAAATCTCAGCCTATCTATACTGCAAAAATTGAGACTACTAAGGGTGTGGCCAAGGAACCCTTTGATAAGATTAGTATGAATCAGTCATATAAGCAGAAGCCAGGAGCTATTGTTCAAGACAGCTGAAGCATGACTCCAGAAGAGAACCAGATATCATCAAGGCTCCCACTCCCATCACAGGTCCAGTGTGCAAGGACCTGGAAGGCAGAGTGGTTTAAAAGAGGGGGCCACTTCTCCGGTCAGGCAGGCCAGGATGTCCCTGCCACAGTTTCAGAGGCTGTGCCTCTGCAGAGAGCTTAGCATGGGTTGTACTCAGCAGAGCCATGGGGCAGGATTTGGCTACCTCCACCGAGATTTCAATGGATGGAACCTCCCACCAGAGCCACATACTTGGGACCCTACCATAGGAGAGCCGTGGGCACAGAACCGAGGCAGAAGGCTACTATGGGTGTGGAGCCACTGCAGAAAGCCATGTAGAGCTATCCCAGTGAGCCAAGGGGGTGACATCATCACCACAGTAGAAAGCCAAAGATAATTATTCTTGAGCCTTACAGTTTAATGCTGGCTGCCCTGTTAGGTTTTGGACTTATTTGGTATCCATTACCTCTTTCTTAGTTCCTCCTTCTCCATTTTGGAATGAGAATGTCTACCTTATGCCTTTCCCACCATTGTATTTTGGAAGCAAGTAACATGTTTGATTTCACAGGTTCGCAGCTGAAGAGGAATTTGCCTCAGGGTAAAATCATACATTGAATCTCACCCATATCTGATTAGATGATGTTTAGATAAGACTTTGGATATTAGACTTTAGAGCTGATGCAGGAATGATTTAAGAGTTTTGGGGTTACCCGAGATGGGTCCTTAGTCTCCTTCTGAGAAAAGAATTCCAGAATGGATGCAGAAAAGCCCTCAATGATTAAGAGTTTATTTGGAGATTTAGTTGAAGGAAGTGAGTACACACTCCACGATTGGGGTGCAGGCAGACCCAAACAGGGTAGCCCAGAGAACAATAGGAAGCCTTTTTTATATGGAGGGAGATGAATATTCACTAAGGGAGGTTAGGTTTCACAGGTAACAGGTGGAGTCTTCCTGGAGTTCAGGTTTGTTACATCCTCACCTGGGGCAGAGAGATATTTGACTCTGTTTGGTCCCCATCAGAACTGTGTATGTCTTGAAGAGGTGTGATCTTTTCTATGTAAATTAATGTATAATGTATTTGGAGGTGAAGTCAGGGTCAACTCTCCCCCATCTTGGAACTAGCTGGTTTGGCTAGTCCATTATCTATATTCTGGCTGCACATCTCTGGAGAATAGCTTATGTGGAATTCGTATAATATAAGCAAGCATCTAGGTAGATGTAAACACCAGCCCAATCCCTCTCCCCCTTTCCTGATCATGTCTGCTTATCTACCTACTATAACCATTGGGATGGAGTGAATGTGTTTTCCATGTAACAAGGACATGAATTTGGGGGGCCTGGGACAGAATGTTATAGACTGCATGTTTCTGTCCTCCAAGATTCATTGTGTTGAAACCCTACACACAACTGGATGGAATTAAGAGGTAGAGCCTTTGAGAAGTTATTAGGATTAGGACATGAGTGTGGAGCCAATATGAAGAAACTAATATGTAGGGAGAATCAGAGTTAAATGCCTAGTAAATCCTGACCTTGTCTAAATCTGGATTTCAGCCATCCCACAGCCAGTCAATACTATTGAGATTTGGCCCTGTAATGCGAATTCTTTTTCTTTTCTTTTCTTTTTTCTGCTTTAATGTACTTTGTTATCAGTGTTATCACTTGAATTAGAAGGCGAGCTGAGAATTATGCGTTACTCTTACCTGTAGCGAAGAGCTGAAGAGTTGCTGTGATGGCCAAAAACAATATAAGAAGGTGCAACTAGGGAGTCTCTTTTCTCAATGTCTAGACCTGATGTGGCACTATGCTACACTCCCTTATAAATTATTATTATTTTTTAATTTTAATAATTTTCCTAGTAAAATAACTGTGTGGTAATAGAAGTACATGAGGAAAATTATTAATTTTATTAATGTGTGGTAATAGAGGTACTTCATGTCTATGATTCAGCTTAGACTTTTCAAAGCATTTTTCACACTTACTCTCCCAGGGTACCCAGAATAATCCTGTAAACAGTTAAAACAAGCGAATGAAGACACAAGGTTCTGGCTTGAAATTTATTTCATCCCACCAGTCTGTCCATTCTTTTCCACAAAAGACTGCATCTGATTACTGCTCTCATAGGGTTTCAGAACACTGACTGCTTAGCAAATGTTCTTCATGTTCACACACAAAGGTATTTCATTTTTTGTACAATTCAAATATCAATAGCTTACTTTTCCATCAAGGACATTTCTATTCTTTTTGGTTGTCTAGATTTCTTATTTTGGTATCTCCAAACTCAGATACATATTAAAGATAAATTTTCAATAGTGATATGACATTTGTTTTCCCCCAAGTTTGGATATAAAGGCTTAAACAAATTTAACCCAATAGATACTTGAAGTTTAGAGAGTGAACAAGCTTTTAAACATCTCACAGAAACGAATCCCTTGTTTGCATTTGTACCACAGGCAATTAATTTGGCTGAAACTAATACTCTTTGATGACCATCAAGCATAAAGCCGAATAATTTTAATATGACAGAATTATTACTGGTAGGGGAATATTATGGGAAATTGGTATAACCCAGCAAGATCAAAAAGGCTCTCTAATTATAAAACATCAAAGGGTTCAGTCAAGTCCTTTCTCAGAGATAAGCCTAAAATATTGGTGAATGCTTTTATACCATTACATTAAGGAATAATTTTAATGATGGTCCCCCTGAGATGATAGACTGAGGCAAAATTTCAGAATTTCCCAGAATCAATTATATGAACTCCGTAGTTAGAGAAATAGTTCACACTAACTAGCTGTCACTCAAGCGTGTACATATTCTTTTTAAATGTACGGTTTTGGGAAAAGTATATGATTTGTAGTTAGTCCCAGTTGGCCAACTACTAGATATTTAACTCCAGGTTATTCTCAACATTTCTGAACATTTTTTCCCTTTGTGGATACATTTTTTTTGTGAGAATTGAGGGGACAATATATGGAGAACCAATAACTATAAATTTATAAATGATGAATTTCTATACAATGTCTAGTCTGCATTTCACTGAAGTAACAGATAAGAACAATTTCTTGAAACCTATTCAAATTAAGTTGAAATAATATTCTACAACTTTGTTTTTCCTAGAAGTCAATTGCTTAAAACACATAGACATGCTCAGAGAAAGTAGCAAATTCCTAATAATTTTAGTATCTCCCTATATGCCTGCAGAAAATAATATTTTTGCCAAACACTTTAAGTAAGAACACATCTCTTAACTCTCCTGGTCTACACGCAGACACCGTATCTCAGCCCACACAGGCAAACTCGTTTGATTGAGTTTCACTTGACTGTGCCTCACAGCCGCTGCACTTTTTATAAATTGAAGATTTGTGGCAACCTGCATCAAGCAAATCTACCACTGCCATTTTTTTCAACGGCATTTGCTCACTTTGAGTCTCTGTGTCATTTTGGTAATCCTTGCAATATTTCAAATTTACTATTGTATTTGTCATGGTGATGCACAGCCAGCAATTAAGACTCACTGAAAGCTCAATAGCATTTGTTTAGCAATAAAGTATTTTTTATTTACTTAAAGTATCCTTAATATACAACCTATATTAGTTTCAAATGTACATCACAATGGTTCAGCAGTCCCCAAAATCAACTTATGTTGTGACTGTGAATTATTGTGCCCTTATACCCCGGCCACTTTCTACCCACTGCCCACCCCCTGCCACAAGAACTCCAATCCCTCCCCTTTGGTAACCACTAGTCACTTCTCAGTATCCATGGGTCTACTGCAGTTTTGTTCCTTCTGTTTTGCTTTGTTTTTATATTCCACAAATAAGTGAAATCATATGGAATTTGTATTTCTCTGCCTGGCTTATTTCACTGAGCATAATATTACCTAGATCCATCTATGTTGTTGAAAATGGCAGGATTTCCTTTTTTATGGCTGAATATTCATTGTGTACATGTACCAAATCTTCACTATACATTTATCTACTAATGGACACTTAGGTTGCTTCCATACCTAGGCTACTGCAAATACTGCAGTGATAAACATAGGGGTGCATATGTATTTTTTAAATCAAGTATTTTGTTTACTTCACGTAAATTCCTAGGAGTGGTAATACTGGGTAAAACGGTATTTCTTTCTTTAGTTTTCTGAGAAACCTCAATACTGCTTTCCACAGCAGTTGCACTAATTTTCAGTCACACCAACAGGGTAGGAGGGTTCCTATTTCTTCACATCCTTGTCAGTATTTGTTGTTTCTTGTCTTTTGGATGTTGGCCATGCTAATCGGTGTGAGGTGACATGTCACTGTGGTTTTAATTTGCATTTCTGTGATGATTAGTGATGTGGAGCAAATTTTCATGTCTGTTGGCCATATGTATTTCTTCTTTGGAGAAGTGTCTGTTCAGGTCCTCTGCCAATTTTTTAATCAGGTTATTTGCTTTTTGGCTGTTGAGGCATATGAGTTCTTTATATTTGGATGTTAACCCCTTATCAGATGAGTCATTTACAAATATATTCTCCCAGATGTGGGTTGCCTTTTTGTTCTGCTAATGGTGTCTTTTGCTATACAGAAGTTTTTTAGTTTGATGGAGTCCCACTTGTTCATTTTTTATTTTGTTTTCCTTGCCTGAGGAGATGTCTTCAGGAAAAAGTTGCTCATGTTTACATTCCAGAGATTTTTACCTATGTTTTTTTCTAAGAGTTTTATGGTTTCATGACTTACATTCACGTCTTTGAACCATTCCGGGTTTACTTTTGTGTATGGAGTTAGACAATAATTCAGTTTCATTCTCTTACATGTAGCTGTCCAGTTTTGCCAACACCAGTTGTTGAAGAGGCTGTCATTTCCCCATTGTATATCTATGGCTCCATTATCATAAATTAATTGACCATATATGCATGGGTTTATATCTGGCCTCTCTAGTCTGTTCCGTTGATCTATGGGTCTGTCCTTATGCCAGTATGAAATTGTCGTGATTACTGTGGCTTTGTAGTAGAGCTTGAATTCGGGGAGCATAATCCCCCCAGCTTTACTCTTCCACCTCAGGATTGCTTTGGCTATTCGGGTTCTCTTGTGGTTCCATATGACATTTAGAACTATTTGTTCTAGTTTATTGAAGAATGCTGTTGGTATTTTGATAGGGATTGCATTGAATTTGTAGATTGCTTTAGGCAGGATGGCCATTTTGACAATATTAATTCTTCCTATCCATGAGCATGGGATGTATTTCCACTTATTGGTGTCTCCTTTAATTTTTCTCATGAGTGTCTTTTAGTTTTCAGAGTATACGTCTTTCACCTCCTTGCTTTGTTTTATTCCTAGGTATTTTAATTCTTTTTGATGCAATTGTGAATGGAATTGTTTTCCTGATTTCTCTTTCTGCTAGTTCATCGTTAGTATATAGGAATGCAACGGATTTCTGTGTATTAAATTTGTATTCTACAACTTTGCTGAATTCAGATTTTACATACATTATCATGTCATCTTCAAACAGTGATAGTTTAACTTCTTTCTGCCAGTCTGAATGCCTTTCATTTCTTTATGTTGTCTGCTTGCTGTGTCTAGGACCCCCACTACTATGTTGAATAAAAGCAGGGAGGGTGGGCATCCTTGTCTTGTTCCAGATCTTAGAAGAAAAGCTTTCAGCTTTTCATTGTTCAGTATGATGTTGGCTATGGGTTTGTCATATATGGCCTTTATTATGTTGAGGTTTTTGCTCTCTGTACCCATTTTGTTGAGAGTTTTTTTATCATGAATGGATGTTCAATTTTTGTCAAATGCTTTTTCAGCATCTATGGAGATGATCATGTGATTTTTGTCCTTTTTGTTGATGTGGTATATGATGTTAATGGATTTTTGAGTATTGTACTATCCTTGCATCCCTGGGATGAATCCCACTTGATCATGATGGGTGATCTTTTTGATGTATTTTTGAATTCAGTTTGCTAATATTTTATTGAGTTTTTGCAGCTATGTTCATCAGGGATATTGGTCTTGGTATTAGAGTGATGCTGGCCTCATAGAATGAGTTTGGAAGTAGTCCCTCTTTTTCTACTTTTTGTAAAACTTTAAGGGGGTTGGGTATTAGGTCTTCTCTAAATGTTTGATAAAATTCAGTGGTGATACCATCTGGTTCAGGTTTTTTGTTCTTGGGTAATTTTTGGATTACCAATTTGATTTCCTTGCTGGTAATTTGTCTGTTCAGATTTTCTGTTTCTTGCTGGATCAGCCTTGGAAGGTTGTATTTTTCTAGAAAGTTGTCCATTTCTTCTAGATTATCCAATTTGTTAGCATATTATTTTTCATAGTATTCTGTAATAATTCTTTGTATTTCTGTGGTGTCTCTAGTGATTTTTCCATTCTCGTTTCTGCTTGTGTTTATGTGTGTACACTCTCTTTTTTTCTTGGTAAGTCTGGCTGGGATTTCTCTGTTTTATTTTCCCAAGAATCATCTCCTGGTTTCATTGATGCTTTCTATTTTATTCTCAATTTTATGTATTTCTGCTCTGATTTTTATTATGTCCCTCCTTCTACTGATTTTGCACCTCATTTGTTCTTCTTTTTCAACTTTCATTAATTGTGAGTTTAGACTGCTCATTTTGGATCGTTCTTCTTTCTTGAGGTAAGCCTGTATTGCAGTATACTTCCCTGTTATATCTGCCTTTATTGCATCCCACAAGTTTTGGTGTGTTGAGCTGTTGTTTTCCTTTTTGTGTACATATATTGCTTGATCTCTATTTTAATTTTTCATTGATTCATTGATTATTTAGGAGCATGTTGTATGCCTCCATGTGTTTGTGGGCTTTTTATTTTCTTTGCATATTCTACTTGTGGTCTGAGAATTGGTTGGCACAATTTCAATCTTCCTGAATTTACTGAGACTCTTTTTGTGGCCTAGTATGTGATATATTCTGGAAACTATTTCCTGTGTTCTTGAGAAGAATGTGTATACTGCTGATTTTGGGTTCTGTAGATATCTGTTAGGTACATCAGTTCTAATGCGTTGCTTAGTGCTTCTGTGTCCTTACTTATTTTCTGTTTGGTTTATCTGTTCTTTGGAGTGAGAGGTGTGTAGAAGTCTGCTAAAATGATTGCATTGCATTCTATTTTCCCCTTTAATTGTCTTATTGTTTGTTTCACACATTTAGGTGTTCCTTTATTGAGTGTATAGATATTTATAATGGTTATATCCTCTTGTTGGACATTCCCCTTTATCATTATGTAATGTCCTTCTTTGTCTCTTGTCGCTTTCTTTGTTTTAAAGTCTGTTTGGTCTGATGCAAGAACTGCAACTCCTGCTTTTTTTCTCCCTAGTATTTGTATGAAATATCTTTTCCGTCCCTTCACTTTTAGTCTGTGTGTGTCTTTGGATGTGAAGTAACTCTCTTGTAGGCA
This sequence comes from Smutsia gigantea, assembly GCA_032199065.1. Lineage (NCBI taxonomy): Eukaryota > Metazoa > Chordata > Mammalia > Pholidota > Manidae > Smutsia > Smutsia gigantea. The sequence continues at coordinate 48,182 of JAVSCE010002481.1, forward strand.
GCATATAGTTGGTTCTTGCTTTTTTATCCATTCAGTGACTCTGTGTGTTTTGATTGGTGCATTCAGACCATTTACATTTACATTATCGATAGGTATGTACTTATTGCAATTGCAGGCTTTAAATTTGTGGTCACCAAAGGTTCAAGGGTAGCTTCTTTACTATCTAACAGTAACTTAACTTGCTTATTATGCTATTTCAAACAGAATGTAAAGGTTTTTTTTTTCTCCTTTATTTTTCTTCCTCCTCCACTCTTTATATATAGGTGTCATATTCTGTCCTCTTTGTGTATCCCTTGACTGACTTTGTTGGTAGTTATTTTGCATTTGCTTAGTAATTAATTGATCTACTTCCTATAGTGTGGCTTTATTTTCTCTGGTGACAGCTATTTAGCCTTAGGAGCAGTCCCTTTAAAATGCACTGTAGAAATGGTTTGTTGGAGGTAAATTCCCTCAACTTTTATCTGGAAATTATTTAATCCCTGCTTCAAATTTAAATGATGATCTTGCCAGGTAGAGTATTCTTAGTTGGAGGCTCTTCAGTTTCATTGCATTAAATATATCATGCCATTCCCTTCTGGCTTGTAAAGTTTTTCCTCAGGAGTCTTATGATAGCCTGATGGGCTTTCCTTGTATGTGATCTTTTTTCTCTCTTCTGCTGCTTTTAATACTCTCTCCTTGTCCTTGATGTTTGCCATTTTAATTATTATATGCCTTTGTGTTGTCTTCCTACAGTCCCTTGTCTTGGGAGATCTCTGCACTTTCATGACCTGAGAGTCTATTTCCTTCCCCAGACTGGGGAAGTTTTCAGCAATTATTTCCTCAGAGAGCCTTTCTATCCCCTATCCCCTTTTCTCTCTCTTCTTCTTCCAATACCCCTATAATGTGAATATTTTTCTGTTTAGATTAGTCATGCTGTTCTCTTATTATATTCTTTCATTCCTAGAGAACCTTTTTTCTGTCTGTGCCTCAGCTTCGTTTTTCTATTCTCTAACTTCTATTTCATTTACCATCTCCTCTACCTCATCTAATCTTTTAAATGCCTCTATTGTAAGTTTCTTTCCTTTTACTGTATTTTTCAAAGTTTCTATCTGTTTCTTGAGGACCTCCCTGAGATTGAATAATTTTCTGTAGATCTGTGAGCATGTTTATGATTTTTATTTTGAAATCTTTGTGAAGAAGAATGGTGATTATAGTTTCATTTAGCCCTCTTTTTGGTGTTTGTGGGATTTTTGTTTGGACTAAATTCCTTTGCCATTTCATAATTCTAATGATTACTATGAACAATAATTTTGTGTAGGCTGTGCTCTCTAGTGCTCAGAAACTCTGCTCTCTGGAGGTTTTCAGCATCTGGAGTGATTGTGTGGGTTGCAGGTACACAGCGCTGGTGCCTGCTGGATAGAAAGAGCTTTTTTGTCTTCCCAGCTGCAGTGCCTGCCTTCATTCCCTGGTCTAGTGGGCTGAGCACGCACGGAGGCACCTCTGCACTACAACCCTATACCTGTTGTAGGTGTGGCTGCCCTCCAGGTAGCCTGGCATGATGTTGGGGGCAGCAGGTGAATGGACTGGTGCCTGTTGTTAGGAAGGAGCAGCAGGCTGTGTATCACAGTGGTCTTTGGCTCTCCTTTCCCAGCCAGGGGATGGAGTGTCTGAAGCTCCTGAAAGTTCCCAACCTGCTGGGCTGAGTTTGCTGGGATTACTTTGTCCACCTGTCCTTTCTCCTGAGTAGCAAGCTTTGTGTAAGCCTTGCCCCTTTAGTGCCCCTCTCACTGTTGGGAAGTCTTTCAAATTGCCCACCTTACTTTTGTTCTGGAGTGGTCAGTTGTTTTACCTGTTCTCCACAAGGGGCTGGAAACTCAGTCTCTCCAAGTATTCTGCCTGTTTTTGCTTCCCAGCCCCACTAATCTCCAGAGCACCATGTAATGTGGGTTTGTGCTCCCAGATCAGATCTCCAGCAGTGGGTGTTTAACAGTCCTGGGCTTCTACTTCCCTGCTCCATTTCTCTTCTTCCTGCCTGTGATCTGGGGTATGGGAGGGCTTGGATCTCTCCGGATCATGGCTTTCCTACTTTACCCTTTTATGTGAGGTCTTCTCTTTTCCCTAGATGTAGGCAGTCTGTTCTCTAGTCTTTGGGTCGTTCTTTCAGGATTAGTTGTATTTGCTGTATTTTCATGTTACATGTGGTTTTGGGAGGAGGTTTCTGCCTCACTTCTCATACTACCATCTTCTTTCCCTCCCACTTCCATGTTTTTAGGTTGTTAAGCAGCACACCCACATGTAGGTACCTGTTTCAGTCTTAGCTGGGGCTTACTGTATGGAAAATACCTTTGACTGGATGTCTTGTAAACCACAGAAAGTTATTTCCCACAGTTCTGGAGGTTGGCAGTCTGAGATCATGTTTCTGTTATGAGCCTATAGTATATAAGAAAATGACTTCTGCTGCCAGAAAGTATATATGGAAAGGGTTATGTTGATGGTGGGACAAGGTGACCCCAATCTATCAGAATTTTAATATTCACTACTTAACATTTCTTACATCATTCCTTGGTGTGTTGTGTATCCTAATGAGTGCATCCTGGATCCTTGGCTGCAGCGTTCCAGGAGAAGGAATTCTGTGATGTGGCTTGCCTCCTTCTGAAAAGTCCAAGTTGCTGTTCAAAGAAGTAGACTCCTTTCCGTGATATATTCACAGTTTATACTGAACTGACTGGCATGAGGTAGTCTAGGAGAGATCCAATACTTGGTCTGCTTGAGGACAGTATGGGTTTAACACTGTGGAAATGCTGACTGTATTGAAACAGCACTTGCAACCAAGAATCACCTGTTAGAAAAAGAATGTTGTCCAAAGATGTTGGCTAGAGATTACAGAATGTGCTGATCTGTATTTTGGATAGGGTCCTAAAGAGGACAATATATAAGGTTTTCATTGTAGATAAGAATTCAGGTGAAAATTTTGTGTTACAGCCATTTCTTACTCCAGCGGGACTTCTGTGGATACTGCTAATTGATCAGAACTGGCTGCATGTTGCTTTGTGGTTATTTTATTTCTGTACTCATTCTGGTTGTAAGATTTTTAAAACACTCTTACACTTCTTGAGCATGTGGGAAGGCACAACAAACAGTTTTCTCAGGTTCATAAACCAAAGTTAGTAAACATTTTGTCACAGCACTGTTTATTTGTGCCTGATATAATTCCTGGTAAATAGTAGAAGCTCGTACTTCTATTATATTGCTGATGATCATTGCTGACAGGGTAAGAAAAGACCTGTGGATTACGACTCAGTAACCTTTAATAAAGTGAGCAGATGAAACTGTTAAGAACATAGGCTTAGCTTTGAGACATCCTATATTCTTAGGTTCAATAGACTCTAGTCTTACTGAAGATATGCAGTTTTTCGGTGTTGATTTTTATGAACACATCCCTTATTCAGAATCCTAAAAGGTGAATATATGTTTACAACTTAACTAAGTAGTACAATATTTAGTTTTAAGCAGTTTTGTAACATCTATGGATAGATAATCCTGATAACTTGAGGGTTCACTTCAGATGAGAATAAAATTTTACTAATATGTTTTATTCACTGAGACCAAACACAGATGATATTTCTGTTAATTAGGTTCTAAGAATTTAGAATTTAGAATAAGAATCAGTGTGAAGCACTAGGGACAAAACAAAACAAAAACCTGAATGAGATCTTGGTAGTAGAAGAGGAAAAACTCAAAGGCCTTGTAAGAAAGTATGTCTTCCATAAACTTCATTTAAAGAAAATTTGCAAAATTCTAATTAGACATTTTGGGGCAAGGTGACATTTCTCATTTGCATTCTCAGCAGTCACAACTAATGTCCAGTTTGTTAAAGGAGAATCTTCAAGAAGAGTTTATATTAATATTCCAGGGGTTTGATCCTGGGTTATCAAAATTGAGAGTGAGCCTTATGGATCATTTTTTCTATTCTATTTATTATTGAAGTGTCCTGCTTTCATCTTATGTTGAATCTCACACATTCTCAGGTACATTCAAGCAGTGTGAAGGTTGCTAGTTATTCTAGAAAAAAGTACAACTTTACAAAAAATAATTTCTTGTGCCTCTCCCCTTTTCTCTTCTAAAGTTGCACATGTTTTACATTTTCCAGGCTCCACTCTTTGCCTTCACCTATCATATGTAGTTGCAAGCTGTTACACATCATGGTTTTATGCAAAGCTCATTAAAAAATGGTATACATCTCTCCCTAAATGTAGTGGGGCTTTGTTATGTTAAGGACTACATTTTTTCTCATCTTTTTCCTCTAAAGCACCAAAAGACAGATAGATATTAGGTACTGAGTGAATTGCTTTTGTAGTGGACATTAATCAATTAGCCTAATATTCAAAATAAACTTTTATTTTTTGAATAGTATCATAAAATTATTACTATAATATCATCTAATATTTGAAACTCTCTTAGATGTCTTTTTGCTAAATAAGGCATCATCCCCTCTGACCTGTGAATAAGTAGCTCTAAATAGAATGTCAGTTTCTAATCCTCTACTTCAGGAACAACATTTAGGGACATAGAAGCATGACAGGCTTTATTATATAACACTGTGGGTGTATTCCCCACATACATATGTTCTTACTATATTAAACTTCCCTGTTGTTTCACAAATAAAACTGTACTTTTAGTACATCTGCCAAAAGATGACAATTTTAATTATTTATGGATGATTTAGATCCTGGGGTAATTTGCTGCTTGAATATTTCATGTAATTGTAAATATGAAAGTAGAATTGTTGGGCTGATTTTTTTCATTCTGAAACAGATCTGTGCTTTCAGATTACATAAACTTCCATAGGGATATCATAGAAATGAATGGGTTGGATTGCTACATACAGTGCCTAGAAGCTGCAGTTGGAGAATATTTAAAATTTTTACTTTTTAATGCTTTAATATGTGTTTCTGTTTATCTCACTTCCAGTCTCCATCACTTAGAACTGTCAACTCATCTGTTTCCAGTTAGTTAGCAAGACTGATCACGTAGGAAAGATTGATGAATTGTAGAGAGAAGTTCATTTGAGCAACATTTGTGATTGACTGATATTTCAGAAACAAGATGACTTCAGTATACAAGGCATACTCTAGAAATGAAAGATCAATGTAATATAAAGATAAAATAAAAATATCCTGAAGGGGGAACAAGGCATATTTGAACATAGAAAACCAAAAGACTAATTTAGAAGCCTTCAAATCTCCTGGAGTCATCTTGATCACAGTTTTAGGTGATAACGTTAATAGCTTTCATTTCAACTGAATTCAGGTGTACTTCCAGGTGTAGTTCTAGTTGTTTCTTAGTCATGGCTCAGCCCAAGCCCATATCCTCTTTCACATTTTGGAGCCAGGGCAGGTGGCTGGCTTTTTCTTTATTTCTTTTTGGGTTGACTTAATATTTTATTTAAACAAATATTCTGAAGACTATTCTGAGATATTCTAAAGTTTACTGATAGGAAAAATATAAAGTGTACATGTTTAAAGATCATTTTGTATTGACATTATAGTAAATTTATCAAAATAACACGATTAGTTTTGTCATGCTATTAGTGGAATGAGTTCTTCAGAAATGTGGTTTTACCTTCAGGTTGGAGCACACTACCCTAATATCAAAAAAGAAAAAAAGGATAATAAAAAATACAGCTTTCATTAGTTTAAATTTTAGTAGACCACATCTATTTTTTTGTATTTAAAAACATTATCTTGAAATGGGGTCCATAGACTTCTCCTGACTGCCTAAGAGGTTCATTGCACAAAAACATATATTGGTGGAAAAATTGGAAATCCTGTTTTATCTGTCTTGGAAGCAAATATTAGCTTATTTTCTAAATAGAATTGACTAAGGAGTTGTCTAATTATCCTGTAGATGTGGTATTATTTTGTATTGCTCTAGCATAATATTCAGAAAGCCTCATCAATAAGCCATCACTTTCAGTCACAAGACCATTAATAGAGTCCCTTCTGGCTTTGGCATTTCTTTCTTAAGTGGGTGATTTCTGGTCAGTCTTTTCTGAGACTAGGCACCACACAAATGATGTTTCAAAAAAATTATTGGTGGACTGGCGAGAGACATGTGTGAATCCCTTATTTATTGCTAACTTCAGAATCATGAATAGATACAGCAGAGACAGTTGTTGATAGAGAGCTTCCAGACTCAGGAATGGGATACATTTAACATAGATTTAAGGAATTGAAGGTAATCTATTTCATTGCAATTTCTCTATACCTACCCTCAATTCTCACACATTTTTTAGGTTAAGCCATTTTAGGCCCCTGATAATAAGCAAATGTACTCTTCTAGGGCTAACTTATTATTTAGTGTCATCCTTTAATAATACAGCAGTTTATCTGATTGGCCTCTGTCATCTAGAAAATCATTTTCCAAAGTATGGGCTGTGATCTATTCCTAGGTTATGATACCAATTTAATATATTATGGCTGCATTTCTTTTTAAATAGTGTAGAACAGTAGAGTAGAATATGTCAATTTCATATGAATTAAAGGTAAAAATTGTTTTTTGAAAAGTTGTGTATATGTGTAGGGGGAGAGAGAGAAATGGAGGAATTATATGTATGTGAACTGCACTGAAATATAAAAATTTTTGGAAAAGGTAAGTAAGGATGGAGCTGAGAGAGAGTCAAGAAAATTTAGAAACAATATGAGAAGGTAAGAACATTCGCATCTAAGGATTGGCAAAAATGGTAATGAATATTAATAATAGTGATAAGTACTATTTATATGCAATGCTTCTTGAGTGCTTACTGTGTACCAGGCACTGTTATAATAAATTTTCATGTGTTAACTTTATTTAACGTTGCCAATGATGCTTTAACTTAAGTAGATGGTATTGGGGTATTTACTATTTCCATTTTACTGTTGAGACAACTAAGGTAAAGATACGCTTAGTAACTTGACCAACTTTGTTCAGCTTAGTGAGTGGCCAACTTGGGATCCAGATGTAGGCTCCTCAACTACAAAGCTTATGCTCTCAAACTGTAGTAAATTGCTTTCCACATTAAATGAGATTGAAACATAAAGAGAAAGAATTGCCTGCTTTGAATGTATTTTTAGAGAGGACTGAGTACAGCACTATCCTCATCTAAAGTTTCAGACAATGGACAGACATACAACATCAGGGCATTCAGTACCTAACCTATTCAATATTGTAAATGAGTTTTTTGCAGAAGTCTTTTAAACTGTCTACAGGTTAATGAGCTTGATGCAATAGCTTGTAGACTCATAAAGAACTGTACTGACTAGAACGCTGTAAATTTAGCTCCTCTCAAGTTGACAAGTTGTACAACACAGATTTCTAAATGTATTGAATTTTATAATGGCAGTAAGATTTAGGGACATTTACTCAAATGTCTTTAACTTTTTTACAAAAGTCCCAAGCTCACTAGAAATACAAACAAAATTAAAATCACCCTTTCATACTTCAGGCAGCTGAGGAAGGTTTCTGTTGCTGATACAGCAACCTGATGTGAAGAGGAAGTGGTTTAGTTCGATATTTTCCTTAACATATATACTGTACAAATTATGCTTCTCTCAACTTCAATGCACACATCCCTCAGGGATTGCTAACAAGCAGCCAAGGCGAGCCCAGGGAAAGTGGCCGGAAGGTTTCAGAGCTGATGTCTTCTGCCTCTTGGGAGCTGATCTTGTCCATCTCTCTGACATGTGCTCTCTGGATATCAGAAAATACTGTTGATGAAATCAAAGCGTTCATGAATCCAGTGATTTTTCCCTTCACCAGATGTTCTGGTCTTCTTAGCTCTTTGTCAGCAGTGTCACAGCTGAGTGCGCAGTTCCTGACTTCCTGAATTTCCCTGAGGGCCAGACTGTCAACATCTATGTTCATCACAGAAACCTTAGACTTGAGAAGAGTAATCTGATTTTAATCAGGATTTTATATGTAAAATGAAGCCTCTTTAGATCTTTCAGTTTTCTGAATTTGTCAGAAATTTATGAATTTATGAATTTAGTTAATTAATTCAGTTTTGCTAGAATGATTGTAAATACCCTCAATGAGATTTTCCTTTTGTTTTTCTTCCCTCCCTTCCTCCTGTTCTTCCTTTTTATATTCCCTCCCAACTTTTTCCTTCCTCCCTTTCTTCCTCTCTTCTTTTCTCCTTTCTTTCTTTCCTACCTTTCTTCCCACTCTCTCATTCTTGCCTTTTGGTAGTCTTTTCTTCCTTTCAGCATTTACTGAAATACAGCAATGTGCCAGACACCATGGGTGTAACTAGGGATGCAGATGTCCTTGCCTATGAGGAACTCACATTGACCTCGATACATTCTTAATCAGGAAAGAAGCAGCTTCCTTTATTAATTGCTTTTTCTAGCATCACTTCTATCCTATCTCTCCATGTTTTTGACCCATTTATGCCAAAATGCTGGGTGTGCCTGATTGGATTTATCCTGTTTCATATATCTGGAAATGACAATTAGCTAGCCTATGACTTTGATTTTGCTTCAGGTTAATGAAAATGGATCTAAGTTTAAAGGAAGATACGAGAAGAAGGGAGGAAAGGGCTTACTTAGAATTTAGACCTGCAAGGTGAGTCTGGGGATGCAAAATTGTACTCTTTAACTTACTGCGGTTCCTCACTGGCTGCCCCGTTGCTTGAGATCATAAGTGTCCTAACAGGAGTAAAAGCTTTGGGTGTATATTTTTTAAGTTTATTAAATATATAAATAGTTGTGCCCTTTACCACTCTTCACCACAGGCCATTCTCTACTTAGTCATTTCACCTTTTTAATATACAAATTTGATTATGTTGCTTCACTATTTAAAACCATCTTGTGACATCTGATTGTCTAAATGTAAAAGGCAAAAGTTTACTAGCTTTGAATGTTAGGCAACCCATATTGTTGACCCCTGCAACTTTTCCAGCCTCATATCTTGCTCATTTCTCCTATTTTGTCACTATATATACTCCATTCCAAATATACAGATTTTATAATTTCCTGAATATTTCATATGGTTTCATACTTTTATTGCCTTTGCATGCCTGTTTTCTCTTTCTAGAATTCTCCCTTACTACTGCACTACTCATCTACCCAAGAACACCAGTCTATTCATTAAAAGCATGGCTTGGCATTATCTTCTCTGAAGGTCTTCCTTGAATTCCCAAACTAGAATTAATCACTCATTCTTTTGTCTGTCCATATCTAGTACTTATTTTTTGTTACTGTTCTTCTCATATTCCCATATAATCGCTTCTATATACATTTGTCTTCCCTATTACACTGAATTCCTTGAAAGTAGATTTTGTGTTTCTGTTTCTGATTGTCTTATCAAGTACCTGAACCATAGTAGGTAACCAGTAAGTATTTGTAGCTTTGTAATTAATTGATACAGATTTTCTGTTTACAGTTTTTTTGGGGGGTCTATAAAACCTTTTATTCTCCAAGGAAACATATTTAAGTTTTATATGCTCCTGCACTGTGCTAAGGAACTTGCACTCCGTACTACCCCAATTGGACTTTAATATACTCCTCACTGGCAGCCTTATGTTACAATTAATATTCTGATTTAACATGGTAAGTCAAGTTGGAGTAAAATCTAATAGTTTATTCTTTGTGAAATATCCACATCTTTCAGCTATTCTTTATTGTTTATCAATAAAGCTAAGAGATTAAAGTTAAGAAAAAGTCTGTTTTCTTTTACTATTTTTGATAACTCAAAGAGCATTTTGATATGTACATTCTCATTTCTAAAAAATTTTCTGTGGGCAAAATAGAGCAAATTTCACTAATAGAAATTCTGGTTAAGGAAAAGGTTGCAACATGCTAGCTAGTTGAAACCTAGAGAAGTCTGGCTGGTCAGTTAAGCTTCCATATGGTGGCATTTGTTTCCTGAGAGAATTCTCTGTGTTTTAGACTTTGTGTTTTCAGAATTTGGGCTCAGAATTCTGTTGTTTCAGTAAATGAGTAAATGAAGAGGAGTGTCAAACTCTCATGGCAGTCTCACATTTGCCAATTTCTCCAAATCTGATCATTCAAGCCAGAAGTTTTTTTTTAAAGTTTAAAGTGAAAGTAAAGCATATGTACCAGTTAGTATGCTTTCTTTATGTAGACAAAGTTATATGAATTTCAAAATTAAACTCTGATAGTAGCTTCAAAAGTATTACTGAATTTAGACAAGTAGAGTGTAAATGCCTGCTTTATTCATTTCTCCCCAGGTAAAACTTACAAGAGAGGTTTTAATGGAGGTGGTTATTCTAACGTTAATTTCTTCTATGCCAATCCTTTTTTTTAAGGCTGACTTTTATTTTTAATTGATATTGTTGTATCAGCCATGCTCCAACCAGGATATTAAGACCACACAATGTATTTTAATAGAATGGAATTTGAAACAGTTAATTGATTATGTAGGTGATCACAGAGTGGAGAACCCAAATGAAGTGTTACAGAGATTAGCAATAGGAGGAAGTAGCTACTGTTTCTAGTGGTACTGTTTCCAGAATCTGGAAGTGAGATTCATCCTGTGAGAGCCAGAAGCTCAATTGGGGTGAGGTTTAGCTGATGGGGGCTGAGTCACAGTGTATCAGACTGTTTATCAAGGAGCTGTGGAAGTAGTATAGTCACTGCAGAAAGCAGTAAATCACTGCATGAAGCAGAGAGACAGCACCTTCTGCTCACCTGTGATCATTCAGTGCTTTGCAATGGATGCAACTACTTGGGAGCCAGACTGCAGAGATGGAGCTGAGTACACAATGGTATTGGAAGCAAGTCTTCTTTCTTTAGATATGTTCAAACAGTAAGTTTCATTAGTAGGCAGTTTGCCTAGTTGACTCTATTAAGGATTGTATACTCTTTGCAAGTTTGATCAGACTAATATATCAAATTTTAGGTCCTCTATCAAAGAAATTTTAAAAGACAATGTACATAAGATTATGGGACTCACAATACTGTGTTCTTCCTTAGTGATGCATGTTCCCCGGACCTAGAAGAAATACTTAAAAAAATTTGGGGGGGATTGGGTGTGTTCATAAGTTTGGACCCAGTGTAGGATTGTACTTCTGAAACTGATATACTGTTACTCAGTTTGTGATAATGGATTCTGCTGCCTTTATTCATATTCTAAGAAGGGATCAGAGGAATATTAGAGGACTGTGCAGCAAACAGTTTATTCAACCAGTTTTGGTCAACCTCCTCGGTAGACAGAAGATGTCCAGCTGTGTGCATGGTAGCCTCAATCTCACTGATTAGAGGTATGCATTAAAGTTTGTGTTTTTACTGGGCTACTGAATTCAAGAATGGAGTAGGGAGCTTCCTAGGCATCAAGATTTCATGGGGATCTAGAAGAGCTCCAATAACCTAACAGTGGGTGCTGTCCCATTGCTGATGACCTTAATCAGCATGCTTAGCCATTTATTTCTCTGGCAATATTTTTTTCACTGATAGAATGAGAAATGCATATAGTATTTTAGCCATATTTTTCTAATAACATTCTTTAATGAGAAGGCAAAAGGATAGCTCATTTATTCTTTATTTTCAAGAAAACACTGTGCCTTTTCTGACACTTTGGCATTATAATTTGTGGAATAGGGGATAGAATATTTAAAATTAAAACTGTCCATAATATCCTGGATGTACATAATAACTTTGCTTATAAGAGAAGGGCAAAAAAACTGAAGATTTCATACTTGAGGTTGTGGGTAGAAGGAAGGGAAGGGACACAGAGCCTTAGAACAAAATGAATGTGTGGTGCACAGATCAGCTTCTATGTGTTATAGGCCTTCTATGAGATAGCTTTTTCCCCCACCAAAATGTAAATGTGCTAGGTCACTAAGCATACCATTTAATTCAACTGACATTTTCCATGAAGGAAGCAGCATGAGTCTTTCAGTGTAGGGCAGGCTCTTAGCTTGTGGCAGGCATCACTTTGAGTAGCATCACGTCAAGCAGTGGGAGAGAGCCAGGAAAACCGGGCAATGTCTGAGGAGCCAAGGAAAGGCCAGCCCATTCCGTGTCCAGCAAGCCATGACTGAATGGGCCTCTTTATTCATATTGTTGAAACTACCATCCCAAACCTCATTTATTGGTTCTTATTCTGTCCTCCAGCAATGGGATTTCCCTAAATCTTCCCCACCCCACCCCAGGGTAGAATCCTTAGTTCCTTTGATAGTTCTCCATAATGCTTGGTTTTCATACCCTTCATCATCATCTTTGCCATCATTAGAATGTACCACATTTTATCAAGGTTAAACTCAAAATGATGAACTCATGTCTGTTCTAGGTACATACTAACCAGAGCAGAGAATATGGAAACTATTTTGTCCTGGGTGCTGTGCCTGTGTGTCACAGCCCATGATTTTATGTTTATTGGTGATTAAGTCTTAATGCTTCATGATATGGAATATGCAACTAACTAAAATTCCACGCTTTTACATATTCTTTACATGAAATGGAGTTAACTCAGATTTCCATCATCTGGTGCTTGTAAAGTTATTTTTTTTAAACCAAAGTGCCTAATATTTCATTCATCATTACTGATATCAACTTAATTTGGTCTGTTTTTCTGATCTGTCACTTATCAGTCATTATAAAATGCTGGTGTGGAAAGTAAATTGTCTGATTCAAGGTGTTATCAAAGCACTTAAACAAAGTATGTGGACTTATGTTACAAATACCTTATTTACTCATGCAATGCCATAATGGGTTTTATATAATTGGGAATTCTTGGGGATTAAAATCATAGAATTTTTCATTTAAAGACAGCTGCATATGTGAGCATTTATTCATTTATCCTTGTTTATAAATATCACCAAAAATGTGGACATTGTTTGTAAAAGAGGTTTCTACATATTTTTGGAAAAAGTTAATTTAGCTTTCCTAAAATTTCAATTTCCTTTTATGTAAAATAGAAATTGTAATATCCACTTTATAGGGATGTTGTGAAGATAAATCTGCAGCAATAATAATTTCAGTCCACAAATTCCTTTATGCAATAAATATTTTGTATAATTAAGTTTAATTTGAATCTGAGTCATCATCCCTAGTGCTGGTGAGAAGGGCAACATTAGTCATTTTTGAGGCTTGTAGAACTTAAAGATGATGTAGGATTTAGCATGAATTTGAAGAATGCAGAGCTCTACTTGGAATGGTGGGATGGATGTGGGAGTGTCAGTTTAGACAATTCAAGAGGAGGGAGAGCAAGCACAGAAGGTGTTAGGCAGAGAAACCAAGGGAGTTGGATGACTAGGAATTACTCTAGTGTGCTTAAAATATCAACTGTGCGCATTGGGGTATGGGTGGGGACTTGATAATATGGGTAAATGTAGTAACCACATTGTTTTTTCATGTGAAACCTTCATAAGAGTGTATATCAATAATACCTTAATAAAAAAAATTATCAACTGTGCATTAGAAGTAAGGGAGAAAGCAAGATGGGAGCTGAATTACCTTCACAAATATTTACCCAGACTGTGTGAGGTCTAGAGGGCTAGGCTGAATCGTTAGATTCCAGTCCCTCTGCAATTAAATGCTTTGGGGCCATTAAGTTCATTTGAGGAAGAAAGTAATATGGTTATATTCATATTTTAAGGGAACATAAAGATAACTGGAGCAAGTGTGGGTATGTTTGGAAGGGAAGTTATTGAAGATAGGAAGCCCCATTAGGGTACATCACAGTGGTTCAGGGAAGTGAAGCAGGAGGCCTAGCATGCAGGAGGCAGTGCTGAAGGGAACAGGATCTTCGGTTCTTCCCACAACCGTGAGGCACTCTCAGTAGAACTGCTCATCTTCATCATTAGTGTCTATTCTTTCTTCCACTTCAGGAAATGGTTTAGTAGGTAGCCTTGTGGCTATCCTGGACAGTCAGAGTCTTCTTTGACTGGGTCTCATCTCTAGCCTGGATCAGCAGTTTGTTTCTTAGTAAATGCAGCTACTAGGGAAATTGACTTACAGCCACTGTATAGTGGGAATTGGGAAAATCAGATCCACTTAGAATAAAGAAAAAGATATATTTGGAACATACAGGTTGTTTTTGTGATAATGTTGTGCCTTTATAATTTAATAATCAGTAGCTAGGTAGGGTCAAGTATGTATAAATGACATTTATATTTGTTATAGTTGAAGGTAACTAAATAATATGATTGATTCTTATTAAGCTCTGAGACACATAGAACATAGATAAACTCTGTCCTGTGGCTACTAGTATTAAAATTGATAGAAAACAACAAGATTTTAAATAGAATACACCATTGATGGTTATTTATATATATTCTTCAACATATCTTAAACTTAAGGGATATAATCTTTTTTGTGTAATGTGCTTTATAGCTTACAGATCACACCCTTGGATATTCTCGTTTGACCCTCAGAACAATTCTGCCAAGAAGGCACTTACTATTTTCCCAAATAGAGACTCTGAAGAGTTTGAATGAATTTCACAAGAATTTACCAAGCTGGCAAATAACAAATGAGAACTTGATAGTGTGATTTCTTATTTTCAGCATGATGTTTTGCATACTATGCCATGCTACATAAGTTATCTATGAGTCAGGATAGACTAAATTTTAGTCACTCAGAACAAACTATATCTATCTATTTATTTATTTATCTCACATTTTTCCATCAAGAGCTGGCTTGCAGGGCTCTGCCCTGTGATTTCCTCAGTTTGGAACACCAAGCCAGTACAGGAGCCCTGATCTGGAGCATGGCTGGTCATCATGACAGTAAGAGGACATGACAAAGCCCATACAGATTTTGAAAGCTTCTTCCCTGTGTGACAAAAAGTACTAATGTCTCCATGACATTGGTCAAAGTAAATTATACAGTTACACCTAGTTTCAGGTGAGCAGAGATGTATGTCTTTCCATGTGTCCAGAAAAAGAGGGAGAGCTGGAATATTTGTAAACTTTCTAATTACCAACATAGTTGTTTAAAGTCAAAATGATAACTATGTAAAACTGATGAGCCTTTGAGATGCTCTGTGGTACAAGGTTGTATAAGTTTTGAAACTCTACATACCATCACTTTCTCGGAGAGTCACAGAAACATTAGCATTTAAAGCCCCCCAAATCCTAATGAAATCCAAACTCACATGATGGCACCCCTTCTTGAGTGTGTATGTGATACCCCCTAGCATCCTGACAGCATCCTGACAGCACAGGGCTCCTTGGGAAGTGCTGCCCTGGATCCTTCTTTTGTCCTCCTTCTCCTCAGTACCCACATTGAATCTGCCAGAAATGTCATTCAGAGTTCTATTTTCTTAAGTTTTAAGGAGCCAAGACTGTGAAATGCCTGTTGTAATAACCATACTAGTTATGTGCCAAGCAAGTGACTTAATGTTTTAGTGCCTCATTTGTAAAATGGGTTTAACACTTGCTTTGAGGATGAAACATATGTCAAGTAACTGACCAGCTAGACAGTTCGTTTGTCTTTTCTCTTTCCACTTACATATTGGGAAAATAAAAGAATAGAAATTATTTGCCATTGATTTTTCTTATTTATTTAATTAAAATATTTTATTTGGATGTGTTTTAAAGGTAGCTGGCATAACAGTGATAGAATCAACTACCACACACTTTAATCGTGCTAATTTCTACTAGAGAGCATTAGAGCAGAGAGTACTGAGACAGCAGAATGTGGACGTCATGATTTCAGGCATGTGTCAAAGAGAGTGAGGCTAAAGGACTTTCATCAGCAAGGCTGACTGCCACTTTCCCTAATGAAGGCACATTTCCAAAATGTACCTTGAGCAGTTCCTCAGAGCAGGCAATCGGAAACACACCATTTTATCATCCTATTTAGATTTGCTCTAATCTATCTTTCATGGTAACAAGAAGAGAGAACTATTTTTCAGGATAAGGATTGCTTGTTAAAACTAATTTTTAAGTGGATTTATCTTCAGGGCATATAGAATGAAGAAGAGGCTCTTTATGGGTCTTTGGGAAAGTTGAGCTAGATAACAATCTCAATATTTGACAAAAGCAGTTACCGCTATGGATAGAATGAAGCAAAATCAAAATAATAAAAATAAATGCAATATAGTGAAAATCTTAGAAAGCAAAAGCTTTTCTACTGTATAGCTTTTCTGCTGCAAAACTATCTTATTCTGTAAACAGCTTTATATTTCCAGATGTGGGCCAGAAACAGTTTATTCTGAGATGTAAGAAATAATGCCTGTTTTCTCTTTATGCCACATCTGGTTCATAAAGACTATGAAGAAGGAGACTATGAAACCCATTGAAGGACTGGCTGCAAGTCAGTCATCTGTAAACTTGACCAGGGAGTTTGGACCTCATGTTCTCTTGTGCAATAAATCTATGCTAAATAATCTGTAAAACACCTTCACCTTGAAGTGGGGTAATATGAGATGTGGTGTGTGGGGAATTGGAAAGAATAGTGATTTCTTTTCGGAAGCACCTTACTCTGGTTCTCTGTGACCCAGTAGATGTGTTCCCTTTTCACTTCGACTTTTTAATTTTGTCCGTAAGTTACCCTCAGCAATGAACCACTATTTATTTCTTTACGTAAGAAAGCTTTCCTCTGGCTGTGATGCCCCCTAAAAGCAGACATCTTTTTATCAGTTCTACTAAGTCCAGGAGTGATTTTCTAATGCTAATTTTAGTCCTGTTCCCTGGAGCTGAAGGTTCATAGAGCCAAACATAGAGTAGGTATTATTTCCACTCTGTAACATTGATGAAGAGCACATCATAATAGCTGCAAATGACTAGAAAATGTGAACTTCTCAATAGAAAAGGCTTGAAAACTCACATAGGAAGCACAAGCCAAGAGAGTTTCTAACTTGGTTACCTACAAAAAATTGCCCTTTCCTCTCTTGCTTCAGTTACTTGCCAAATCATCAGACATTTGCTAAGGTCTCTTACGTGCTCTGTTGTGTAATATGCAGAGGAGTTGATTGCAAAAAATCACACATTGCAGACCCAGACAGTTCTGGATCCCAAACCTGACACACACATATATATATTTTTGGAGGGTGGTTGATGGGCTCCGACAGGTTAAATCACACGCTGTGCCTTAGTTCCTCCATGCATGAGAGGAAAAAATAAATATTGTATAGCATACTTTTCTTAGTGGATTGAGTGATATCCTTAAAACCATCTTGCAAACACTGGTATCATGTAACACTTGCTTTTTTATCTCTTTTTCCCTATGATAATGGAAATGATGTAGATATGATACGGTTTCTGTCCTTGATGTACTGACTGAAACTGATGCTAGTCAAAAATATGGAAAGCCTTTCAAATAGATTAGACCAGAGGTACTTAATATAATAAAACAGAGATTATACACATATGAGGGGAATAAACATGTTTGTATTTTATATAGTTTTGGGGTCACCAAGACTTATCACAATTCCTGGCAGTTAGTGCTTTCCAGTAAGTACTGAATAGATAAAGAGCCTGAAAGAGGTATGGCTCAGGCACTGAGTCATTTGTAAGGAGGGAGAAATGACTTCATATACAAGGTGATGATGTTGGACATCTGGGAAACGGATTCTGAGACTGAGATTTGTGTGCAGAAATATTACTTGAGAATCGTCTTGGGATTTACACGCACAGAATGGAAGGAAGCAGGATTGGGCAGAGAGAGAAGCTGGGTTGTGATATAGTCACAACAAAGATTCAGCTGAATCTACTGGCGCTCAGAAGCTAGGATAGGTTTTCAGAACTCTCTTGAGCTACCCTCATGTTGACCAGACATCAGTCTACCCTTAGGAAGTGGATATAACCTTTAGCAGAGCACTGACAACTATGGGCTTATCAGACTGAAGACTTCTCGGCAATAAGGAAAACAGGCCTTTATTTACCGAAGGGAAGGTCTGTGGATGCTGTACAGTGTTCAGTACAGCCCATACTTGGGCTGATGAGATCTACTTCCTATATACCTGGGAATAGCTGAAATAGGATATTGTTATACCTCTTTTCCTGTAGAAATGTAGGAAGGTCAGTGAGCTAACTACTGACTCTGAGGCTACAGAGTCTCTTAAGATTATAAGTAATACTCATCTCCTTTTCTATTATCCATTTATTCTTCCCTCAACTCAACTAGAACCTCTCCTGGTCTCAGTGGAATGCCTACTGTTATGACCCAGAATCTCATTTATGAGAGGTCTGAGCTTCTGGCCACCGAGCCTTTCTCAGGCTGTACTTTCCTGTTTAACATCAAAATTAGACAAGTAATTACCTAGAGAGTCCTAAGTGGATTGCATGTCAAATATTTTCTTCCCTTTCCCCTTTATATAACAACAGTCCTATTTTCTCCTGGTGATCAGGGTCAAGAAACTCTGCCAGAGTAGTGACTCTTCTTGCCTGCTGGTTCTTTGGCGTAATGCAGATCCTGATGCCTGTGTAATAGCCATATCTTAAAAATTAATACTTGCTCAAAACAAGCAGTGAACAGATTTATAGGGAAGGGAAGCACAAATTTCCCAAGTGGGCCACTTTGTTGTCCCTGAACCCATGTATTCTATCTGCTAGGGACGTGGCACCATTTGGTGGCCACTATTTGGAGTGTATAGTGAATCCTGGGGGATGGCATCCCATATCCACAGAGATTGATCTTTGGAATGGTGTCTTAGGCCATTGCACTGCTCTGTCAGGCTAGTAGCTGCTGGCTGGTGAGATCTGTGATAGGACCAGTGGATCTCACAGTGATATATCCACTGCTACTTCCTCTGCTGTGAAGTGCATTCTTTAGTCTGATACAATGTTACAAGGGATTCTTGGTAAGTCCTTTGTAGGTGGTGCAGGCATAAGACTGCTGGTAGCAAAGGCAAATTCCTATATGGAATATGTGTTTATTCCACCCAAATGAGTCACTGTCTCTTCAAGGGTGGAAGAAGTTCAGCGTGGTTAAGTTGCTCTCCAGGGGATGGTTGGTCGTCTTGAGGAATGGGGCTGTATCAGGAACTCATTGTTCCATTATGGTCATCAGTATACACATGGCATACTTTGAGCCCATACAGATCCCTCAATTTCTTGAGCAGTCTTGTTTCTGTGCCTAGGAATAGGAAGTATAGGGATATTTTCCAAGTGTGGGAATGCTGCTTACTAAATTTCCAGCTTCCTTGGGTATGCTACGACAAGTCATGCCCCTATCTTCAAAAATGTAGGAAACAGATGTTGACAAAAAATCACTCTTCTTTCTCTTACCCAGTCTCTTCTCTTCTCTCTCTTCTTTCTAAAGCTCTTTTTTTTTTTTCTATCCCTTCACTTTGGAGATAGCCAGAGTAACCCATCAACGAGCTTATGCCTAGACAAAGGAGCAGCGCATGACTCAACTGCTTCTGATTTTAGTCCTGGAAAAAAGAAGTTCCAAAGGTCAGGAAGTACTAAGGACAGGCTCTCTTATTGGAAAGGGGGAAGGAAAGATACAGCAAAAAAAAGGCAGTGTAGTGCATCAAAAAGTGTCAAGCTAAAGTGGTCCGGTGCTATGAAACAACAGGCAGTAGAGATTGACAGAGAATGGTTTAGTGGGGGAGGTAACCAACAGAATGATCATGTACTAGCACAGTCAGAATGCAATAATTTTAGGGGCCAAAAAGACCCTAAAGATTACCTTATTCAACTCTTTTCCTTTTACACAAGGGGAATCTAAGGCTCAGAGCTGGAACCAAAATCCAGGGATCTTGATTACCAGCCCAGTCTCAATTCCTAACTTTGTTTCATGTCTTGGATGATTGCTTTTTTCTTGTTTCAACCTTGGTACAGAGTTGTGCTGAGTTCTTCCCAGGTTAACTGTGAAATTTATGCTGCAACCAATTTAAGGTTTCGATATTTTTTTTCTGCATGCATGTTACCATTAGACCACAAGAAACTATGATATATGATCTGCAATCATAAATCAAGTTAGAAATACTGACAAAGGCAGTTTGTGTGTCAAAAATGAATGTATTATTGGTGGTATGTACTGACAAAAAACTCTTTCCCTCCTTCTTCCCTGCTAAAGCTGAAGGATGCAAAATAAAAAGAGACCCTCTGAAGCCAGCAATGCTAACCTTCCTCAACTTGGTGAGAATATTCAATACCTTTATCACCAGATTGGGCTTAACAAAAAGTATAATTCAGACACACAGAGACTAGGCAAATGGTTTCAGGACTCTTTCTATTTTCTGGCCTGCCTGCCAGGATTTTTGGCATGGCATCAAACAGCCCTGAGTACCCCAGCCTGGAGCCTGTCAATGGAATGGATGTTTTAAAGAAGTTGCCTTCTGTTCTAGTTATCTGACTGATAATGAAGAATATCTGGCAATGTCATCTTCATTCTCACATTAAAATTATGGTGATTAGATAAATACACAAAGACAGGTATATGTAGTGCACATTTGTATTGGTCCACCCATATGTACTCCTGCTGCTTCTAATATTATGTCTTCTATGTTATGTATTATCTGGGTATTGCTCTCCACTGATGTGCTTTGTACAATCCTAGTAAAATGGTCAATGCACAACTCAGGCTTAGCCAAAGAAACTCTCTCCAGAATTTTAATTTTCAGTGGCATGACCCATGATGGAAACCTGGAACTGATTCATGTAAGAGGCTGACTCATGCTAGCATACTCATGTTATCCAATAGCTATTTTAGTCATAGAAATATACATATGTGCTATCTAATGTAATAGCCACTAGCAACGTTAGGCTAATGAGCACTGGAAGTATGGCTAGTGTAACTGAATAACTAAGTTTTTAGTTTTATTTAATTTTAAAGTTCAAGTAGCTACATTTTCATAGTAGCTCCTGTGTTGGACAGCACAGCTCTAGCAGAGCTCCCAGAAGAAATCATGCACTATCTGGATTCCCAGGGCTGCTCTGGCTCATTTCTCTTTTTAAACCTGGTTCTTCAGGCTATTTTTTTTTAATTCTGTGAGCTCCCCAAGTCCAGTTTGTTAAACTTTTTTCCTTTTCCTACTACGTAAATCAATTTAGTTTGCTTGTAATCAAAGCACTCTTAACTGAGGAGCTTAAATGGGAAAACTCACTGATTTATTGACCTATCAATAATAAGTTAAGTATCTATATGTGTCAAGGACTGAACTAGTGTATGGGATGAAAAGATACAAACAAATATTGTTACCTTGCCGGAGTTGAGAGTAATGAAGAAAATAGAAATACAAATAATAATAATGCAATGAGAGAAAGCAGGTATTTTACAAAGAATTTTGTGGTCCCAGAGGAAGTTTCATTAAAGTAGTTCAGTGGGATGAATAAGTCCATCTGGGACCTGTGAATATGACCTTATATGGAAATAGGGTCTTCATAGATATAATTAAGTTAAGGATTTGGAGGTGAGAGTATCTTGAATAGGTGGACCCTGAATCCAATGATAGGTGTTTTTAAAAAGGACACCCAACTGAAAGACTTAGGTAGATGAGGGAAAGCATTTGTAGATGGAGAAAGAGATTGGAGTTATGCTGGCACAGACCAAGAAATGCCTGGAACCACCGGAAGCTAGAAGAGGCAAGAATGGGTTGTCCCTTAGAATCTTTAAAGGAGCATGGTGCTGCCAACCCTTTACTTTCAGGCTTACAGCCTCCAGAATTGTGAGATAATATATTCAGGCTGTTTTTAGCCATCAAGTTTGTAGTAATTTGTTATGACAGCCCTAGGGAACTAATATACAGATAAGATGTTCTATTCCAGGTATTAGAACCCTGGCTTAAACCCACCATCTGAATTGTCACTTGTATATCCAACCTAGATTTCAGGGACGCCAAACCCTTTTCATTCTACTGTTCAATAGGGTTGTCCTGCAACTCAGATGGTCTTTTGCCCATCTTATCTTTGAGTATTGTCCATTCAAACTGTAGGTTCCATGAAGGAAGGGATATCTTGTTCCCCACTATATTTACAGCATCTAGAAGAGTGCTCGGCACCATTTTGTTTTAAATATTTAATTAATTGATGAATTAGGATTCTTGCTGCTGGGGTCCTTGCCCTGGACCTTGCCAAATTTCTCTTTCTTCCACCATATCTGTCTTCAGTATTAGTGCTAATCTTAGTAATGTTCAATGTCTCTATTCTTCCTGGGTAAGTCATATTCAGACTTCTGATTACCACTTATGTAGGAGGACATAGAATTGACTTGGCCCCCCTTACCCCAATCCCAGATGATCCCTAGATTCTGCCACCCCTTATCAAATCAAAATATCCTGAAAGGAGTAAGAACAAAAAGCATCTCTGGATCACATTGAAATAATCATATCTTTATGAAAACTCAGGACTTTTTCCTGCTATATTTAAACAGGTTGCTTTGATCGATATATTGCTGAACTAATACCAAGTTATTTATTTTCTTAGGTTGCTTACAACCTCAAGCATTATCTCAGATTTTAAGTTGCATCATGATTTTATCCATCATGCCACAAAACTTATACATTAAATTCCTGCTATTTTATTCTAAGACGGTATCTTCAGATTCTCATTATTTTTATTGACTTTCTTTCAATATATACTTTTAGAAAGTTTATTTTTTTCTCAGCTCATAAAGCATTTAAGTAGCTAGTCACTATGACTCATAAAAATGACCCCATGAGAACTGACAGCCTAATATTGACAGAAAAAGTAGTTATAAAATCATACAAGAAAATCAGTGTACAATAGGCAGGAGACATTTAGTGCAAGGGCTGATGGTCTATATCCCTCAACAATCTATAGTACTTTAATGAGTGCTCATATAACGATTCAGTCATCAAAAAAGACTTAGTTATGTTCAGTGTATTATATCCAAGATACTACAGAGGAAGAGAAGATTTTTTTAAAGAATATCACCAACTCATTAATTTAAAAAAATAGTACTTGAAGTGGCAGCTCTTACTTGTGCAGATAATTCTCATAAGTATTTATGTTGAGAAAGACTGAGAAGCCACAAGAGCTCCAGGAAAAACAGCAGACCTGATAGGTGTGAAGACTGAAGGTTCTGAAGACAAAAGAGTGTGGTTATCATGTCAAACTGGAAAATATACTGTGATTGAAACACAAGAAAGAGGTCACTAAAGGTATACAGGAGATTGTCTCCAACCTGATTGATGGGTCTTCTCTTTCTGTCTGCCCCGCCACCCCCAGGCACACAAACACACACACAGAAATATTCAGCACCCATCTTTGGGGTGTGGAGATCCTGAAGCAATCTGTGTATATTCCTCTTTATCCCAACATAAAGACAGCCAGTCAGTCTAAGGTTGAATTAGGAAATCATTTGTTTTTGGTTTCAGCTCCATTGGCTTCCATTGTGCCTACAGGAACTGTTCTACCTCCTTTTCTTGCACAGGGTCATCCCTCTACTCCACTGGACTCCAGTGTCTTCTTTTCAGATACTACAATCTCTCCAATACCAGTCTAAAAATGAAAGTTCTAATAACATGAATTTAAATTACTTGAAACATACTTAGTTATCTACCCTATGATGTAACACTTCCAGTATTATTATCTTTACCTCTAATCATAGATTTGTCCCATTAAAGGAACCTCAGACAATAAGGGAAGAATTTGAACTCGTGAGAGAGTTGGGAAATTTAACTGTTAAGGAATTTCATACCATCCAACTGACTGACAAACAAATAGCATCTGTAGGGTTAAGGTCAAGGCCTCTTGTCTTTAACTGGATGTATTAGAGCACTGATTGTTACTATTACTATTATTATTTTGCTTACAGTGGTGGTGTGGGTAGAGTGTTAAATGATTATGATGTTAGGGAAAATTGTGGATGTAGGTCTAAGAAGGCCATCTTTTGTATTTGAAGGTTTGGGATCCATACTCCTTAAGAAGTTACATTCCTCTTTATCTGTAAATAAAATTCATTCAAAATGATTAAATGAGAAATCTTGAGAATTTTTATCCTCTTCAGTTTTTCATAGTTTTAAAAGTTTTTGATTATCCAACTGCTGCTTGCCATTCAAGCTAGTAGGTGTGTGAAGTTTGCTTTCTTACAAGAATGCAGTCTATGTTTTGTGAGCCCAGCTTTCACTTTTACTGATTGTTGACCTCTCTTTCATTTTTTCACCATAAAGGCTTAACAGGGAAAATTGCTCTTTTGTCATAGAAATGTTTTTTTTTTCAAATAGTTGCTGTATAGTTATTTGATTTGAACTGGCCATTTCTCTCAAATATTTGTGGTTTAAAATATTCTTCAAGGACCTACTATAGTGGGGTAGGGAAGTCCCTTATGCTGGGTGTGATTCCTTCCCCTTTTCATGTCTTCAGTATCTTACAGAAAGGATAGAGTTATTAAGAGCTTTTACAAGATTTATCAGCTTTTCCCACTACCAAAAGTATAAGCTTTCTCTTTGTAAGTTGGCACAGTAAGTGACTCCCAGGGGCTACTATATCTTTAAAAGTAAAAAGTCACTAGATTTACTGAAATCAGAACTGGGTAAAAAAAAATACTCTAGTTTCCTCCATTCCACCTGCTCTTTATATATGGTTATGCAAAATTAATGTTTTCAGTTTCTTATTTGACACTTTTCTTATAGGAGAGGTTTAGTGGTTGAGGTTTGGTATTCTTCTCTTCCCAGATTTGGCTTTCACAAAAACTTGATCATTGTAGCATTAAATGGAGGAACAGGAAAAATTTAATCAAACTTCTTTCATGAGGCAAAAGAACAAAGTCTTACCCTGTCGTGTTGCACAAATGATGTATTTTCTCCATCTAAATAACCAGGCACTGGGGATTCTCCTATGAGTTGGTTCGTTAGTTCAGTGTAACACAGATTCTGACTAAGCTAACATTTACTGAGCAAGAACTGAGTGCCAGACACTGCTGCATATCTTAATGACACTATTTAATCACAAGGCATAATAACTGTAACTACAATGTATGATTGCCAACTATGTGCAAGATGATTTTTGCTCATTTATTTGACGTTGCCCAAAGTTGCGCACTCAGTAAGTGCTGGAGTCAAGATTTGATCTCCATTTTGTTTAGCGCCACAGCCTGTGCTCTAGTATTTCTTACCCAGTGCTGACTGCCCAAATGAATTATTTGGCTTTCCCTTGATTTGTACTACTTTATTCTCATGATCTCTCTACCTGAATTTAAACTACCAAGAATTCTTCTAAAACTGATCCGCTCATTTGGTTCATTAAAACCTTCAACTATCTTTAAGTGAGCTCTTCAGAGTGCAAATACTCCTGAAAGGCTAACCTCCTGAACCTTTCTTAACTAAAAGTACAGGAGGATGAGATCTGATCCAGGCTCCAGGACAGTGAGATGCAGGCAGAGTGACTACAGGTGTGTGATTGTGAGTATGTTTGGCACAGTGATGGAGAGTCATTGCAGTAACGCTGGAAAAACCCAAGGCAAGCCCTGTGTGCTTTGTAAGTTACAGAACAATTCCTCTCCAGCTTTGTGTCTAATCAGGACTATTCCATCAAGAAAACTTACAGGCCCTTGCTACAAGTTTATTATAACCTCTTCTTTTGCTTTTCCTTTGTTCTTTTAACTGTTTCCAGTTTCTCTGACTCTTTTCCTCAGTTTAGTTGCCAGAGCCTAGTGTCTGGATTTGCCTCGTGGTCTTGTGGGCATATGCATAAAGTTTACATATGGCAATTTTCAACAGATTAAAATTATTTGAAGTTAAACTCTTCCTTAGAAATTACTTTCAGTGTCTATCCAAGATGGAATATATATTCCCCAGGAGATAGTCACCTAGTAAAATAATAGAACCAAATGGGCAAGGGTCCAAGAGTGGGAACTGGAAAATAAATGGCAGAAACCATTTCATTTATATAAGTTGGTGTTGGCACTAGTGTCAGTTGTCTTAAAACCATTCCTGGTAAGAAAGCAGAACCATGTTTGATATCTGGTTAGGTTAATTACATGGAAGATGTAGAGTTGGGCAAGTGAGAATGAGAACATCAGAGAAATGAAATCTATTAACAAGAATTATTCCAATTCACTATAGTCTTGGCACTATTCTAGGCAGTGTTGTTTGAGCTAGTGTTATGGCAAATTTTGTTGTGACACCAGGTTTCCCTTAGTGTCCCAGTGGCTCCCTCACTGTCCCCTTCTTCTCAGATGGTTTGCTTTAAGAATTTTGATTTTCATTGTGTTCATCCAGAATTTTAAAAGTTTTTATGGGTAAGAAATTATGGGGAAATAACCTTTTAAGGGTATTTTCCGTTTTAAATGGTTCTACAAGACTAATTGTATTGATGGGAAGCACATTAGCTTTGGAATGAGATAGACATGAGTTTTTATTTCTGCTTTACCACTTAATATACTAGTTTTTTTTGAAAAGTCATTCATTTCTCTAATCCCAAGTGTCTTCATCTATAAAATGGAGATAAATACTTTCTGAGTTGGTGTGAAAAATGAAGTGAGATAATGTATGTATCATACACAATGCACAGCACCAAGTGAGGGCTCCATAAATAATGGTAGCTGCTCTGTTCTTCTATTTAAATCACACAGAACAGAGCTTAGAATACATTAAAATCACTGTAATTCTTATTTCATTTCACTTACATTAATATTCAAAACATGAATCTAGGGCTGGGATTTCTGTCCCTCTAACTGGGAGTAGATGCAAATTTGCCTCAAAGTAAAGAGGAGAAAAAGAAAGAGAAATGGAAGGAACTCTCTGAGGCATCAAACCAACCAGCTATGACCTTAAATTCCACTTTGGGTTAAGCTCTGGTGTGCTAGTGAAAATCTTCAAAAAGGCAGTTTTTCTTTCCTTTACTGTCTCAAAATGTGTCTGGGCTGAGAAGAAATAAATGGCCTCTTGACATTATTTTAGTAGCTAGAGCCCAAATATCTAGATCTCCAAAGTTGACTCATACCCCTGTAGCTAAGATGTTTAGAGAAACTGTAATTTCTTTCCTTTATCAATAGCTGATTTGCTTGCTCTCTCAGAAACCATTCATTGTTTAGTTGGTGGGTGGCATGGTGGGAAGGACTCTTGTAGCAACTTCCTGTTTCAGAATCATCTATTCCTACCATTTATACAACAGAGTTTGCTCTGTATTCCTAGGAAAGAATTTCAAATTTTAGTTCTTCCTTAAAACTGCAGCTTCTCTCCAAGATGGTGGCTATTTGGGGATAGAAATATGACTTACATGATGTCATGGAGGAAACAAAGAGAACTTGGGGACAATGCAATCTGGTTACTCCAGTCCCAAGCACTGTGTGGTCTTTCATCCCTGGTTGCAGGTTGCTCATCTAGTATCCGTAGCTGGAGGGCATACCTGATATAATTCACAGTCCTCTTGCCTTTCAGTTCTCCCTCCCTCCCTGGCTGATTCAGCTTCTCTTGAGCTCCAGCATGGTCCCCTCTTAGATCTGTAACTCCCCTTCAGCCAAGCCAGGTGCTAGCAGTCTGAGCTGCTGGTACCAGAAGCTGAACCATTTTGTTTCATGCTCAGGATCCCTGCTGCAGGTTCCCTAACCAGACCCCCATATATTTCTGGGTCCTGCCTGTGCCATTGGGTATCATGATCAAGGAACCTCAATGCCTTTAGGACTGACCATCCTGAGCTAACATGTTTACTTTTTACAGCTGTGGCTGTAAGTATTTCTCAGTTCCAAAAGCAGAATGGGTGCTTTTGGAATCACTGCCACTTGCCTCATTTACTCTCCCTTCCTGAGCTCAAGACTGAAGAGAGGGAATTGGGACATGCCTTTCTTCTTCCTTCCTTCCACACCCCACCAGGACCCAATTGTGTAGGGTTTTCCTTATATCAAACTCCAGTCTCATTGCTGAACCTAAATGATGATGAGTATCTTACCATTTTATTTTAAGAGAGAATTTTATAACCTGTGTCTTCTCACTGTAGATTTTGACTAAAGGAATGAAAAAGCTTCTCTCCAAGAAGCCCGACTTTCTTGCATATAGGTATGCCAGAGAGGTTGAGTACTGACTCTTTACTGCCTGAGAAAAATATTGTTCATTTAAGTGGAAGGTTGCAGTATAACAATGAAAAAGGGGAAGTTAAAAGGCACTTATATTTACAAAAAAATTTTCTGCATTACCTGTCTTTGTTTTGAAAACTCAATTAACTTAAAAAATGAGGCAATCACATATTATATTGTTATGCTAACTTATTTTTCACTAATGAGGAATCTCATGGAGACTAAGGATTGTGATGAAGAATGTGTCCACAGTGTTTGCCAGGCAATAGGCCCTCACTAAATATTTTTGGAAGAATTAAACATTAGTTAGTGATAGCTTATGCTGAAGTCTTTGTTGGATGAGGTACATGATGATATACAAGATAGAAACACACAAAACAGCAACTGCTTTGATAGAGCATTTTCAGAGGCTTTCAAACTCCATTTGATATTTTCTTACTATTAGGCATTTCTTGTAGCTTCTTTATTTTGTACTTTTTTTCTCTCCCTACCACTTATATTTGGTGAAAAGAAACATGCTTTTGGCAGTTGAAACCAAATCCAGCATCTTTGAATTTCCCTACTACTTTAGCCCTGAAACTTTTTAGTTTCTGAGTCTTGTCTTAGGACTCTTAGGTTTCTATGGTCTGCTTCAAATCTGAAGGTGAACAGTTGTACAACTTGACTGTATAGCAGCTAACAGGTATCTGCTACATGAGCAAACCCTGCCCATTAGTAACTGAGCCTCTACAGAGATCATCTGTCTCTTACAAGATACTGCAGATTCAATATATCCCAAAGGAAAAGCAAAGTAAGTTTGTAACAGCAAAGTTAGAAAAACAAAAGGAAAAATACTACCACTTGTGAGCCCAAAGACGTCCTACTAACGCTGTGTTTCTCTTAGTGGCTCAAACATCTTTCTTTCCACATCGTACTGCTCATCTTAGATGGAATCTGTGTGTAACAAATATTCTAAATAATAGAAAACAATATATATATATATAACTTTTCCTGAATCATCAAAATAATTAAGCCAGTGCACAGTGACCTTGGCTTTCTAAATATTATTTCCTTTTAATGAAACTAACCTATAAGAATGAAGGAATTAAGTCATTTATTCAATAACTATTTATTGAATGCCTAGTATGTGCCAATGTAGCCACTATGAAGAGAAATACAAAAGTGAGCAAAACAGACAACAGTCTCTGCCCTTAAGGAGCTTAGAGTGGAGGTAAATACACAAAAAACAAAACAAAATTTAAATAGCATTGGTAAATTTTTACTGAATATTTACCACATTCCAATGTTTTCAGAGTTACCACATTCCAATATTTGTAAAGTGCTGTGATACTTAAAAGTTGTTATATCCATGGTCTTTCCCTTAAAACTTGAAGTCTCTCTTAATTCAAAGGTGCTAAATGTGGAACAATTAGAAAATCAACACAATGTGTAACATTTATGGCAAATATAGAAGGAATAAAGAGAAAAGCATAGTCACCAGAATCTTTAATAATAGTAATAATAATAATAGCCCTAATAATAGTTCCACTTTAATTTATTGCAGTATTCACATCAATAGGCCATCTACATTCATGAAAACAGTAAGGTTGATAGGACACATACGATTACTTCCATTTGTAGAAAGAATATGAGATACAGAGGAGTGTGAAGCAATTGCCTCTGTTTCATGACATAATTAGTACAGAGCTAGAACCCAGGTGTTGGAGCCATACTCAGTATTTAGGCAAGGTGAGGAATGGGGAATGTGTGCGAAGAGGGTAGGCGATGAGGAAGGCACGGAGCTAGAAAGGTCTGAAGTATAAAAGGAGGTCTCAAGATCTCAGGTTTTTCATGTTCTAATTTGAAGCAGATAAAAACAAGGTCATTATTAAAGAGTCTTCTAACATAAAAATATATTATTCCTTTTTAAAGAAATATTCCCACTATATACACGGTAAGTTTGATGTAGCATATTTTTCCATTCAACCAAGGCATAACTATTTTCAGATGGCAAATTTTTATTTATTTAATTCTAATTTCTCTTTGAAACTTATATTCTGCTGCTCTTACTTTTTGGAGGATGTTTTCACCTAAAGTTTTATTTTACCTTCAATCTGTTATATTTATCTTTCTTCCAAAGTAATTTTCCTTATAGGGGATGTTTATAGAAAACATTATTCTCCTAGTTGTTAATGCTGAAAACTTTGAAGCTGTTCTTGCTGCCCCTTTTCTTATTCGCACTTAGATTCTAAGAGCAGCCAGTCATCAGTATCTCCCACATTTGCTAGTTCTTTCTATTCCATTGTTCCCAGGCTAAAACAGAATCTCATTACTTCATGTTTGGGTGACTTAAAAATTTCATAATTAGTTTTCTCCATCCCTTCCAGTTCATAATTAAAACTCAAACACAGGGTCATTCTGTGTATATAAAATTATTAGCAACTAAAAGTGATACAGGATAAGGAAAGACTGTCTGTCAGTGGCATTTTGTGTTGTATTTTCCATAAGATAAGGTATAGTGTCTGTCTTGTTCACTACTCTATCCCCAGCACCTGGAACAATGCTCTCATGGACAAGACTAAGACAGGTGTCCTGCTTCTTGATATTTGGTCTGCTTCCGTTGATGTGGACAGAACCTGTGACTTGATTCTAACCCATAAAATATGGAAAAGGTGATGGGATTTCATTTTCATGATTACATTGTAGAAGATTGTAACTTCTATCTTGACTAGCAGACTCTGACAATGACTTTCCCTTGTTCAATGTGATGAAGTTTCAGTTGTTTTTTTGATAGCTGAAATCTCTGCTGTCATTGAACGTGTTTAATTAAATGTATGATCTGTACTTTTATGCACAAGTTAATTAAACCCATGTCTATAGACATAAGGTGAGCTCTCCTCTTATTTTCTCACAGAGACTTTGAAGTTCCAAAGTTATTTTTGCCATAATTCTTGAGGAGGATGCTTAATTAAATTTGTATTTGTTTTCGGATATCCTCATCACCAACAACACATTGTACCATAATGCTGGACATGCAGAAAACCAAATTATAAATTGGAGTGTTGCAAATATACATTAAAAATTAAGTTCTGTAGAAGGTACCTCACTTGGCAAAGACTAATGTTGGAAGATGTACCTTAATATTTCATATCTTCTATAAAACATTTAAAAATCAATGTTCTGTTCTCTTAGAAAGAAGTTTCAACAAATTTAACATATGCAAAATGTGGTGACATATGAAGAGTACAAACCTTTATTACAAGTATTAAAGGAAAATATCAGGAGGCAACATGTATATTAATAGGTTGGAAGTGGTAGTTACTATTTGCATCAGCTATTTCTAGAAGTTTTACAATGGCTTAAAATCTTGTTCCTTTGCCACTAAAGCAATTCTTTGTTTGCTGCTTCTCCTAATCCAATTCATTTCCACTCTATTCACCTCACCAAAACCCTCATCTTTCCATTCCACTGTTAACTGTGAATGTGTTTAGAACTCATCACATGAAACAAAACAATCTTAAATCAATTAAATATGCCTTCAGAATTAAGAAAAGTCAGATGGAGGATGAAAATATATTTACCAACAGCCCTGGCTAAAGATAAACTTCATGGAAACCCTAATTTCAACATATAATCTGGAAAGATGTGGACAGTGTGTTATATTTAACTGAGAATACAAATGGACAATTAATTAGCTTGTGAATATAAACATACTTGCAAATTCAAATTTCAATCCAAGTAATGTTGAGGCTCTTCCTATCTTTTTGGTTCAAATGAAGTAGAGGTGATACTTGGTGGGGGTGGGTTGGAAAACAAATTGGCAAATGGATTTGGCTCAATGTAGCATTTTTGTTGTGTATGAATTGTAGGGTCAATGGTAGACATTATATTTGACACATAGTAGCTGGGACAAATTCAAGGAAGGAGGATATGTAGAAAGTGGGACAGTTAATGGAGAGTAGAAAATAACCTAGATCCTTCCTAGATCTTAGTATTTGGTATCTTTTTTAAAAACAGCTTTATTGAGGTATACTTGCACATGTTTAATATTTAAAATTTGATGAGTTTACATATTTTCAGACACCCATGATATCCTCATGACAGCTAGGGACTAGACATATCCAACATCTCCCAAAGTTTGCTTGTGTTCCTTTGTTCCCTCAGCCCCCTTTGTGTGTGTGTGTGTGTGTGTGGTAAGAACACTCAACATGAGATCTACCTGCTTAACAAATTTTGAAGTACAAAGTACTGTATTGTTACCTATAGAGATCATATTGACAGCAGATACCTAGATCTCATTTATGTAGAATAGATGAAACTTTCTTTTTTTTTTTTAGCTCAAACTTTATACCCATGAAAAATAAGTCCCTATTTCCCCCTGGCAAACAGTATATTGTATTTTCTGCTTATATCAGTTTAATTGTTTTAGAAACTTCATATAAATGGAATCATACAGTATTTGTCTTTCTGTGATTAGCTTATTTCACTTAGGATAATATCCTACAGGTTTATCTATGTCATCACAAATAGCATAATTTCCTTCTTTTTTAAGGCTGAATAATATTCCATTGTATGTGTATAGCACATTAAAAAAATCAGTTCTTCAGTTAATGGGCAGTGGGTTGTTTCTATGCCTCAGCTATTGTGAATAATGCTGCACTGAAAATGGGAGTACAGGTATCCTTTTGAGATCCTGATTTCAGTTCTTTTTTTTTTTTGGATTTATACCTAAAGCGAGATTGCTGGATTGTATGGTCCTTCTATTTTCAATATTTTTATGAACTTCCAAACTGTTATCCATAGCAGCTGCACTATTTTACACTCTTTTGGGAACTAATATGCAAATTAGGTGAAGTTGCAGGATATGAAATCAACATACAATAATCAGTTGTGTTTCTACACACTAGCAATGAACCATCTGAAAAGAAAATTAAGAAAATCCCTTTTATAATAGCTCCTAAAGTAATAAAATACGTGGCAATAAACCAAAGAGGTGAAAAATTTCTACACTGAACAGTATTAAAACACAGATGAAAGCAGTGAAAAAAGACACAGATGAATAGAAAGGCATCCTGTGTTCATGGATAGGAAGACTTAATATTGTTGAAGTCTCCAGACTATCCAAATGCAAACTGCTTCAGTGCCATCCCTGTCAGAGCCCAATGGCAATTTTTACAGAGATAGAAAAAAGTAAATCTAAAACTCATACGGAACCACAAAAGACACAGAACAGCCAAAGTAATTTTGAGAAAGAACAACTCTGGAGGCTTAACACTTCCTGATTTAAAAATATATTCAGTGTTAAATAATTTCAACAGTATAGTACTAGCATAAAGACAGACATATAAAGCCAGTGCAATAAAAATAGAGAGCCCAGAGGGAAACCCACACACATATAGCCAATTGATTTTTATCAAGGTGCCAAGAACACACAGTGTGGAAATTCAACAGTGTTGAATGATTGGTATTGGGAATACTGAATATTCATATTAAAAAAAAAGAAAGGAAAGAAATTGGATCCATATTTTATACTCAAAAACTTAAAATGGATTAAAGATAAATGTTAAGACCTTAAACTGTGAAACTCCTAGAAGATAGGGGATAAATTTCTTGACATTGTTCTTGGCAATGATTTCCTTGGATGTAACACTAAAAGCACAGACAACAAAAGCTAAAATAGGCAAGTGGGATTCTATCAAACTAAAAAGCTTCTACACAGCCAAGAAACAACTGACAGAATTAAAAAGCAGCTGCAGGAGTGGGAGAAGGTATCTGCAAACTATGTATCTGATGAGGAGGTTTTTTTTATTTCTTCTTTTTTTTCATTTTGCAAAATATATAAGCAACTCCTAAAACTCAATAGGAAAAAAATAATCTGATTAAAAATGGGCAAAGGGTGTAAGAAGATATTTCTCCGGAGAGAACATGTGTACGGCCAACAGGTACATGAGGATGCTCACTATCACTAATTATCAGGGAAATGGAAATCAAAACTGCACTGAGATGTCCCCTCAGCTATTGGATGGCTATTATTAAAAAAAAAGTGTTGGTGATGATATGGAACAATTGGTATCCTTGTACACTGTTCCGACAGTGTAAAAGTATGGCATTTGTATAAGACATTAGGTTAGTTCTTAAGTTAGTCTTTGTTTAAGGTATCATTTAAAAAATAATTATTTTAATATTTAGAAATACATTTAAAAAGATTTGGAAGTTCCGAGTCACTAGTCTTCATTGGCAAGGCCATCAGACACACCTGTTTGTTTAATACTGATGTTTAAATAAAGGAAATAAAAACATAACAATTTTTCCACAAGACCAAATTTATTAAAGGACTGAACTTTACTCTGTTATTATTATCTACATTTTAAATATTGGTGTCACACAGTTTAGAAATACACATTGGAGTACTGCATCACCTTGTTAGGCATCCATGACTTCAGGGTTTTATAAGTAATGATTACTGCTCTCAGGTAGTACTATCCTCAGGTTCAGACAAAAGAGGTTCTTTTTCATGAATCCTGCACCCCAGAAAGCATTGTTCTGGATGTCCTCTACCCGTGAAGTTTATGCTACCCCTGCTTGGCCATTCTCTTAACTAGAATCCTGGAGTTTCTTTCCCCAATTCAGGGCCTGGATGGGCCTCTTCACTGAGTTATGCCCCTCTTAGGGTAGATGGTTGTAAGCAACTCAAGGACTGAAGGATGATCAAGGAGCAGCTTAATGCTTAATGTGGGTGTTGTGGATGGAACTTGGCTGAACAGGCTGAGATTTCTGTATTCATGCATGCATACTAGGGCTCTTAGTGGAGAAGAGCTGTGAGAATGATGATAATGGAGCAGGCGAGGATCCAGGGGCCGGGTTTCCCCCACACTGCTGTATTCCAGCAGAGTAAGGAGTTTATGAGTGATAAACTTGTGCATTAATTAGCTGAGTACTGGAACATACATTTATCAGGGCAAGAAAATAGAACATATTTGCATAACTATTTACTGGTTTGATTTTAAAAATTTAAATTATCTAGATATATGATATATGAGCTTCCATTTGCCCTTCTGTTTTGAGCCTACAAGTTTTAGTGGCAGGATTTTCTCCTGAATATTAGCCATTGGTTGTAAAACTGGGAGAAATATAATTTCACCTGAATAATTAAAATTGTATTTATGACTTGGATATTAGTAGGAGAATTTAAAAGGACAGTCAGATTCAGCTATGTCAAACCTGGCTATTGAGAAATGACATAATTCACTGGTGCACCTGAATATGTCCCAGGAAGATTCAGTGGGAGTATTCTTAAGCATGTATAAAATGAATTATAATAATAACCCAATTGTGACTAGAATAAAAGCTTTAAAATACAAGTTACATTATTCATAATACTTGTGCTGAAAATCAGGCCCAAGATCTGATCATAGACTGGCAAAGCTTCAAAAGAAAACTGAATTCACAGGCTCAACAGGTCTCCTCTCTTAAATTCAGAGCCATGATCGTAATGAGTAGGACTCACAAAACTGGATTGGGACATTTACAAGAACAAGCCTGAGAATATTAAATTCCCAAATTTAATACTCAAGGGCATTACAAGCAGCCCATTTTCTTTTGCCAAAATAGCACAGCCTCTTCTTGCCTGCAGACACTGTATTGACCTAGACAAGTGTCTCATGAGATGGTACTCATTCTCCTTAAGATCTACTCCCACTAATACTCATTCCTTTTAGGTCAATTACCAGGACTAAGTTTCTCAGTACAGATTCAGGAGTGAGAGAAGGTTCCTGCTCTTTGAGGAAATAAATACTCTATCGTTCAAATGAATTTCAGAATCTGGTTATATATACTGGCAGGAACCTAGAGAACAGGTGTAGAAGTCCTTGAGGGTGTTAGGGCTGGGAGGCAGGATATTAGACTGGAAAATGTAGATTATTTATTTACATGGTGGTCTCACCCATACCTCAGATTTAAGTGTCTTGGTGAGCAAGTGGCCCTAATCATTTGCTGTGATGACTCTTTGAAGCTTAGGCATGATGGTTATCTAAAATAAATTAGATATAGAGCTGAGGCAGATGTCAGAGGACTTATAGAGGTGAGGAATCCAGAATGGACTTATTTGGAAAGAACCTGATATAGGCTTCCCAGAAGTTCCTAAAGGATACACTTCTCCCTCTAAGATAATAGAGAACACACTGGTCAGTGGTGGGGAGGGGAGGCAGTGGAATCTTTGAGAACGTTGGATGTGGTTATTATCTGCAGGCCATGAGGGTGGGAAATGCTCTCATGAAACTAGATTCCTTAATATAACTGGAGATGCTGAATTCTAGAG
The DNA here is from genome assembly GCA_032199065.1 of Smutsia gigantea. Lineage (NCBI taxonomy): Eukaryota > Metazoa > Chordata > Mammalia > Pholidota > Manidae > Smutsia > Smutsia gigantea. The sequence continues at coordinate 84,326 of JAVSCE010002481.1, forward strand.
ATGTTGAGGCTAGGTGACAGCATTTATCGAATGTAAAGTGAATGCATTTCTCAGTTGGCATTGAAGACTAGAGTGGCAATCAGGATTCCCTGACTGTGAGAATCGGTGACAAAGGCTGAGATCATGACAGTTCTAGGTGTGAGATAAATGGTAGATCATTGCATTTCTTGATTTGTAGGAATAAAGAAAGTGACATGAGCCATGAAGTGGAAAATGATGTACTGCCTATTTCCAGATCTAAATCAGTTCACAGACCCAGGGTCCATTGATTGAAGATGATCCTAAGTTTTCAACATCATGACAAATATATGTGGTAAACAGTCCATTGTTTTGTTCTTAAGATCTGTGGCCTTTGCGAGAGTTACAGTGCCTTGAGAAAGGGGGCAGGAGCATACACCAACTTTGCAAGTCTTAGTTTGAACTGATGCTGACACTAAATATCTGAACCAGCATCGAGGTCTTCCTGTTAGAGAGGCTTGTGGTGGACTGGCTGCTGCAGTGAGTACCCCAGGTTGTTTCACTAACTCCCTTGCCTGAAGTGAATTATTTCCAGACATTGTATTTCTGTGACTTTTAAATCCTCTTTTGGAATAGTGAGGGCATTTTATTTTTCAAAAATGGGGGGTCACTTTGCAGTGTGGGAACTGAATAGAAATGAATGGACCTGAGTGTTGCAAGGGGTGGGTTGTATTAGATACCATCCAGTTGCCACTTCAATTAATTTTGACCTCATTTGCCCCTAGTCCAAGGCCTCTTATTTTACCTCACATGCTGTAATGACTAACTTCATGTGATAGCACCTTGTCTCATGTCAGTACTCTGTATCTTTTGCCTGTCCCACAGGTATCCCTGATTTCCACTGAGTGGAATACCATAGGATACACTTGACACCTATGCATGGCAATCCTGAAACTGAACTTTTGACTGATAGGAAATGGAAGACGGTGAATATATTCTTCATTCTTCTTCACTTACACAAACTCTTCTAAAATACAATGATAAATATGCCCTCTCAGAAGACAGACCTACTACCTCAAGCAAATCACTTGTGCTAAATAATGACCAGTTCTATGATACTTTCTCTCCTATATACTCTACTTTCTACAATAGCTTACTCTCCATTTCCTTTCCGCCTGCTTCTGGGGGATTTCACACACCATAAAGTATTAACATATAAATTTTTGCCTTAAGCTCTGTTTCTAGAAACACTAAGCTAACATAATACCACGTGCCTCAGACATATATACCTACTCCTTAAACCTGGACTGGTTTGTTTTTTGTACCCCCCTTGTCTGAGCAGGAAACTCCTGATCATTCTTCAAGTCCTAGTTCAGTATGTTCTGTAAAGCTTCATCCATTCAAGCAGAATGAACCATTTTCTTGATTGTGTTACTATTAATTTGCTAGCCCATATGTCTGTCATTGTATTTGCCATAATGTTTTACAATGGAATGTTTTATTGGTTAAGCCATGAACTCCTTGAGAACTATGTCTGTGGATTCCCAACATCATGAATGGTCCCTCGGACATAGTATGTAATCAAAATTTTTAAAGGAATGAGTTAATGAGTTAATTAAGATTTAATATTAACACACGTTCTAGATAATGGTTTGTATGAATGTAGATAAATGTCAAAGAGCTGAAGATGAGTACTACATAAGCACCTATCATGTAATTGTGTTGATCTGTTGTATAATTATATGCTTATATTGAATACCCTTGAAATATTTTATTTACCTAGAAATATTTCATTTACCTATACATTTTATCTGTTTGTCTAGCTGTCTGTCTCCTACTTACCTATTGTCAGTGTGTAATGCCTGTTTGAGGGAGAAAGATAACCGACAAGTACCATTGATAAAGCAATAGAACATGAGGTTATGTGATCAAAATAAATATATTCTTTGGAGAGATGACTTTTCTTTCTTCAGTCAGGAAGTGAGCCTGCATTGCTCCTTTTTTGGCCCAGTGTGTGTTGGTTCTGACAGAATTTGTTATAATAATGATTTCACTGCAGTATTTAAACTTCAAAATACAAGTCAAAGAAATGACATTTTCTCCAGTAACTAAGACAATAATGAAGATGTTTCATTTGCAGCTGAAATTCTTAGAGCTTTAAGTCAATACTGGATTCCTAAACACATATTAATTTATTTTCAGAGCCTTCTCTAACTCCAGCCTCCACACCTTTCTGCTCCAACCTGCATAAAACCACCTAGTAAAATTGTTATCATTCTGATTTGTAGGTGTCACCTCTAATTTCTGTGCCACAGGCTACTTGCTAGTCCAAAGCCAGCCTTTGCATAATTCCCACAGAGTGAGAGAAATGTCCACCTACATCTGGGGCTTCATCAGTTTTTGGTTTATTATGCTTCTTCTCACCCAACTTTGTTCCAGATTTAGCCCCCAGACTTTTGCCTCCAAAATCACCAGAAAAGGCATAGAATCCTGGGTGTTCCAAAAGTGAAAGGACTTTGGTTTCTGCATTCCAGAAAATAGTCATCATTTATTAAATTATTATGAAAGTTCAGAAGTATACAGTGGTAATTTTGTATCCAATTGAATATACACTATTAGCATGTAATTACTCCATATTGAAATTATTTCTACCTGAATGTATTACTAGTGGGTGAGAACAAAGGGAGAAAATCATTGCTTGTTTATCCAATTTACCTCTTTATGATTCATCCAGATTACTTCACTTAGTACTTTTCTTTTGAGGACTGCATTTTGAGATAATTCTTCCTAGAAAATATCTGCACACTGTCCAGAACATTTATTTGGAATGAATTAAAGCTTTTGAAGGCTCTATTGTATTCTTTATCATGCCTCTACAGTATTTCTCAGTTCCTGTCAAGGTACCTCATATTCCTTGTTCTAAATTTGATGTAAAATGCCACAGAACAAATCTAGCAGAGTATGGACAGTTTCCATACTGTCAAAGAGAAGTGATCCTCACTTATGATGAAATTACAGTTATTTACTTTAAAAACCCATTTGTCATTTGCAATTTTATATTCAATCATAACACTTTAAGCAAGGGAAATGTAAGTAGATGGCACCAGAAAAGTAGTGAAAATAATCGCTTTATTAATTAAAACATTTTAAAAGGGGCCACATAATTTTAGGAAAACAGAGCTCAGAGTTGCATATGAAGGAAGTCCTGCAGGTTTTTGTCTGCATTTGTCATACTCTCAAATGCTGAAACAATAGCACACTTGATGGCAGTGAATAAGAAATGTTTGCTGAAGTAATCTACTTGCCAAACATGACCTAATCTTGTCCTGTTTTACATTATTTTTGTATCTACAGAGAAACAAGGCTTCTGTGGGCTTCTCAGACATATTAAGCCCCAGAAGGGAAGTGCGTGGACAAGCAATGAACAAAGTTTTGGAATTGGCTAGCTTGCTTGTGAACTGCTTGTTCTGATCATCATTGCTTTTAGGCTCAAATCCAGTGGTGAAATGAGAGGATGAGGGCATGGGGACTGAGTTGGTAAAAGTCCATGGCCAGAAGAGGAAAAGGAGCACACATCCTTAAAGAGAGTGTGCTACTTCTGGTTTTGGTTTTAGTATTGACCATCTCCCCCATTTCACAGATAAGATGAAGTCAGTTAAAAAACATCAAGATTTAATGTGCTTCTTTATGGAATTTCCTTATCCTTCTCCCCTGTATACCCTCCTGCACTCCTCTTTCTGCTATTTGTTCCTTTATACTAAAATGGGATTTCTCACAAATGGCACTGTTGATGTTTGTCAGGGGGATTGGTGGTTAATTTTTTTTTAGGGGAGTGGAGTTTGACTCCCTTCTGCATCATGAATTGTTTAGCAGTATCTCTGACTTTATTTACTGGATTCCAGTAGCACAGCTATGACAGCCAAAAATGTTTCTGGACATTACCAAATATCTGTCAGACAAAACTGCCTCTGGCTAAGAGCCATTGTACTAAAGAAGAATTTTAGAAACTGCATTAAAGATGATGATAAAATCAATTCAAAAACACCAATTTAATATGCTTGTTTATGGACATTTGCTTATTCTTCTCTCTTGTATATCCTCCTGCACTCCTTAGAAGTTTTGAGGGGGCAGAAATGGGCTGTCACTTATCCTTCTTTGATGCGTAAAGTTGGAATAGCTTTTCTTTCTTTATGTACCTTCTGAGTTTGGGGTGCTGACAGAGGTTTGGGAGAAGAAATAAACTGACTTGTCACTGGACAGAAACTATTTTAAGGTATTTATTCTAAAGAGAATGAAAAACAACCCTCAGAAACCTATAGACATTACAATTCCATAGACTAATGGTAAACATAATTTTGAGACATAAATATCCACCATGTTGAATATTTAGTTAAACTGAATTTATATAATGGGCTTAGAAGAACAAAGGTTTGATTTTTTTTTTGAATTTATCCTCACTAACTTATGATTTGGAGCAAGTCGTTGAACTTCCCAGTATGTTTGTTCTGCATTTGTAAGATAGGCATAAAAACACTTCTCTTAACTTCCTTAACAGGATATTGGACTGAGTTATGGTTATAGCTTCATTTGAAAAATTCTTTGTTCTAGCTAATTTCAAGTACTACATTATATCACACTACTTATGGTTCACTGTGTGGGGCTGGTGACTAAGTCAGATATTGGTATGTTATCCAATAGGTACAGGGATTCTGAATTACCTGAAGACAAGAAGGCTGAGACTGACTGTGTGGCAATCTTGTGAGCCTAGAGAGCATTTGTACATAATTGTGGAGACCCATGTCAAGTCTTATAAAAGCGACTATGAAGGCCTCTGTGACGATAGGTGAACTATAAGGAAGATGAACTTTTATAAAGCTAGAATATCCTCTCATGAGAGTAACCAGCAAGTTAGGTCTTTATTGGATGGGTCAGTAATGTCTTTGTTACAAGGTTTACAGGGGAGCTATCCATGGTTCTGCCACTCTATTCCTGACCTTTTTGCATCAAGGGCCACTAACCCTGTTCTTGACACAATATTTTTCCTCTTAATTGTAACTGCCCTTAATGTTACTGTCTTCTAGACCAAAAGTGATCTGAAGAACACCTTGAACAATTTCCAAACTAACTTAAATTAACCTTCATAAATTAATGAGTAACCTACTGCCTAAGTTAATCAATGTCTTAGCTGATTTTTCACATTACCCAGATATTTCCTAGACCTACATTCTGGTCTCAAACTGTATTAATTACACAATGAGAAATATATACATAGTGCTTATAGCCAGTGGTTGGAGAAATACCTTCATAAGGAATCAATAACTGTAGTGTAAGTCAAACTAATTTTTATAACTTATGATGTTTTAAAGTATTTGAGACAAACCTCAATTTGGAACAGATATATCTTAGTAATGGATTGATAAATTATGAGAACCCTGATTTAGTTGTAAGGTAATACTTCTGGTGATTGTTCAGGTTTCTTGTCTCAGCTAAGAATCCCACCAGAGTTATGTAACAGCTGATGAAATCATACGGGCTACTTTGACACTCATTTTATTATCTCACATGATTCCATTGTCATAGAAATGCCCTACTCTCATAATAAGTTCCTAAAAGATGATAGGTCTGTTTTTGTCATTGTGGTTTGATTATTTTCTCCCATGACCTTTAATAATATGAAGTGTATTGTTTATGCCAAGCACATAAACACATTACCTTGGACTTAGAACTGTATTTTGCAGAGCTTATTTATGTTAAAAGAGTGAGTTTTAACAGCTGAGGGCGCAATAGACCAGCTGGAGTATCGATCAGGGAGAATTGTAGCATTGGAGCTGACTGGAAGGTGCACTTTTGCTTTGCTCAATTAGAATCAAATCCAGCAGCAAGCAAACTGGGGAGACTCCTTAAAAATACAAAATGAAACCTGCGTAAGGTGCAGGGAGCTCTGACTTTCATAAGAATTAATTTAGGTTAAATCTGGCACTCTCAAGGTTAGGGAAAAAATGGAGAAACTGGCAGGGGAATGATTTATGGGAGACATTTTATTCTATTTTCACTGCATCTGGTTGACCTTTTTCTAGACAATGATATAAAAATGTACTTGGCTGTTAGATGTTTTAACCAATATAAAGTAAATATGGATATTTTAACCTTTATTTCATTATGTTACTACTGCAGTACCTCTACTGAACATTGCAGCATTTGTTTTTATTGAAGTGTAGTTGGCATACAATATTATATTAGTTTTAGGTCTATAACATAATGATTAGACATTTATATACATTAGGAAATGATCAACAGTAAGTATAGTTACCATCTGTCACCATCCAACGTTATTACAATACTATTGACTATATTCTCTAGGCTGTACTTTATATCCTTGTGGCTTATTTATTTTATTTTATTTTTTATTTTGGTATTGTTAATGTACAATCACTTAAACAACATTATGGTTACTAGACCCCCAATTATCAAGTCCATCCCACTTACCCCACTATAGTCACTGTCCATCAGCATAGTAAGATGCTATAGAATCATTACTTGTCTTCTCTATAAATACTGCCTTTCCCATGTCCTCTGCTGCTGCATTATGTGTGCTAATCATAATGAGCCTTTTCCCCCTTTATCCCTCCCTTCCCACCCATCCTTCCCAGTCCCTTTCCCTTTGGCAACTGTTAGTCCATTCTTGGGTTCTGTGAGTCTGCTGCTGTTTTGTTCCTTCAGTTTTTGCTTTGTTCTTATACTCCAAAGATGAGTAAAATCATTTGATACTTGTCTTTCTCCGCCTGGCTTATTTCACTGAGCATAATACCATCTACCTCCATCCATGTTGTTGCAAATGGTAGGATTTGTTTTCTTCTTATGGCTGAATAATATTCCATTGTGTATATGTACCACATCTTCTTTATCCATTCATCTACCGATGGACATGTAGGTTGCTCCCATTTCTTGGCTATTGTAAATAGTGCTGCAATGAACATAGGGGTGCAGATGTCCTTTTCAAACTGCGCTGCTGCATTCTTAGGGTAATTCCTAGGAGTGGAATTCCTGGGTCAAACGGTATTTCTATGTTTAGTTTTTGAGGAACCTCCATACTGCTTTCCACAATGGCTGAACTGGTTTACATTCCCACCAACAGTGTAGGAGGGTTCCCCTTTCTCCACATCCTTGCCAACATTTGTTGTTGTTGTCTTTTGGATGTTGGCCATCCTAACTGGTATGAGGTGATATCTCATTGGGGTTTTATTTTGCATTTCTCTGATGATTAGCGATGTAGAGCATCTTTTCATGTGCCTGTTGGCCATCTGAATTTCTTCTTTGGAGAAGTGTCTGTGCAGCTCCTCTGCCCATTTTTTAATTAGCTTATTTGCTTTTTGTTTGTTGAGGTGCGTGAGCTCTTTATATATTTTGGATGTCAACCCCTTATCAGATATGTCATTTATGAATATATTCTCCCATACTGTAGGAGGTCTTTTTGTTCTACTGATGGTGTCCTTTGCTGTACAGAAGCTTTTTGGTTTATATAGTCCCCCTTGTTCATTTTTGCTTTTGTTTCCCTTGCCCGGGGAGATATGTTCATGAAGAAGTTGCTCATGTTTATGTCCAAGAGATTTTTGCCTATGTTTTTTTCTAAGAGTTTTATGGTTTCATGACTTACATTCAGGTCTTTGATCCATTTTGAGTTTACTTTTGTGTATGGGGTTACACAGTAATCCAGTTTCATTCTCTTACATGTAGCTGTCCAGTATTGACAACACCAGGTGTTGAAGAGGCTGTCATTTCCCCATTGAATATCCATGGCTCCTTTATTGTATATTAATTGACCATATATGCTTGGGTTTATATCTGGGCTCTCTATTCCGTTCCACAGGTCTATGGGTCTGTACTTGTGCCAGTACCAAATTGTCTTGATTACTATGGCTTTGTAGTAGAGCTTGAAGTCAGGGTGTATAATTCCCCCTTCTTTATTCTTCCTTCTCAGGGTAGCTTTGGCTATTCTGAGTCTTTTGTCGTCCCATATGAATTTTAGAACTATTTTCTCTAGTTCATTGAAGAATGCTCTAGGTATTTTGATAGGGATTGCATTGAATCTGTAGATTGCTTTAGGCAGGATGGCCATTTTGACAATATTAATTCTTCCTATCCATGAGCACAGGATGTGTTTCCATTTATTGGTATCTTCTTTAATTTCTCTCATGAGTGTCTTGTCGTTTTCAGGGTATAGGTCTTTCACTTCCTTGGTTAGGTTTATTCCTAGGTATTTCATTCCTTTTGATGCAATTGTGAATGGAAATGTTTTCCTCATTTCTTTTTCTGCTAGTTCACTATTAGTACACAGGAATGCCACAGATTTCTGTGAATTAATTTTGTATCCCACAACTTTGCTAAATTCAGATATTAGATCAAGTAGTTTTGGAGTGGATTCTTTAGGGATTTTTATGTACAATATCATGTCATCTGCAAACAGGGACAGTTTAACCTCTTTCTTGCCAATGTGAATGCCTTTTGTTTCTTTGTGTTGTCTGATTGCTGTGGCTAGGACCTCCAGTACTATGTTGAGTAAAAGTGGGGAGAGTGGGCATCCTTGTCTTGTTCCCGATCTTAAAGGAAAAGCTTTCAACTTCTCACTGTTAAATATAATGTTGGCTGTGTGTTTGTCATATATGGCCTTTATTATATTGAGGTACTTGCCCTCTATACTCATTCTGTTGAGAGTTTTTATCATTAATGAGTGTTGAATTTTGTCAAATGCTTTTTCAGCATCTATGGAGATGATCTTGTGGTTTTTGTCTTTCTTTTTATTGATGTAGTTGATGATGTTGATGGATTTTCGAATGTTGTACTATCCTTGTGTCCCTGGGATGAATCCCATTTTATCACGATGGATGATCTTTTTGATGTATTTTTGAATTCAGTATGCTAATATTTTGTTGAGTATTTTTGCATTTATGTTCATCAGGGATATTGGTCTGTAATTTTCTTTTTTTGTGGTGTCTTTGCCAAGTTTTGGTATTAGAGTGATGTTGGCTTCGCTGAATGAGTTTGTGAGTATTCCCTCTTATTCTGCTTTTTGGAAAACTTTAAGGAGGATGGGTATTTGGTCTTCACAAAATGTTTGATAAAATTCAGCAGTGAAACCATCTTGGGAGAAGTTTTGTTCTGAGGTAGTTTTTTGATTACCAGTTCAATTTCCTTGCTTTTAATTGGTCTATTCAGATTTCCTGTTTCTTCCTGCGTCAGCCTTGGAAAGTTGTATTTTTCTAGAAAGTTGTTCATTTCTTCTAGGTTATCCAGTTTGTTACCATATAATTTGTTATAGTATTCTCTCTTAATTGTTTGTATTTCTGTGGTGTCCATAGTGATTTTTCCTTTCCTATTTCTGATGCTGTTTATGTGTGCAGACTCTTTATTTTTCTTGATAAGTCTGGCTAAGGGTTTATCTATTTTGTTTATTTTCTCGAAGGAACAGCTCCTGCTTTCATTGATTCTTTCTATTCTTTTATTCTTCTCAATTGTATTTATTTATGCTTTAATCTTTATTATGTCCCTCCTTCTACTGACTTTGGGTCTCATTTGTTCTTCCTTTTCTAGTTTCATTAATTGTGAGTTTAGACTGTTCATTTGGGATTGTTGTTCTTTCCTGAGGTAGACCTGTATTGCAGTATATTTCCCGCTTAGCATGGCCTTCGCTGCATCTCACATATTTTGTGGTGTTTTACTATTGTTGTCATTTGTCTCCATATGTTGCTTGATCTGTTTTTATTTGGTCATTGATCCATTGATTATTTAGGAGCATGTGATTAAGCCTCCATGTGTTTGTGGGTTTCTTCCATTTCTTTGTGTAATTTATTTCTAGTTTCATACCTTTGTGATCTGAGAGGCTGGTTGGTACAATTTCAATCTTTTTGAATTTACTGAAGTTCTCTTTGTGTCCTGGTATATGATCTATTCTTGAAAATGTTCCATATGTACTTGAGAAGAATGTGTATCCTGTTACCTTTGGATGGAGTGTCCTGTAGATGTCCATTAGGTCCATCTGTTCTCATATGTTGTTTGGTGCCTCTGTCTCTTTATTTATTTTCTGTCTGGTTCATCTGTCCTTTGGAGTGAGTGGTGTGTTGAAGTCTCCTAAAATGAATGCATTGCCTTCTATTTCCCCATTTAATTATGTTAGTATTTGTTTCACATATGTAGGTGATCCTGTGTTGGGTGCATAGATATTTTTAATAGTTATATCCTCTTGTTGGAGTGACTCTTTTATCATTATGTAATGTCCTTCTTTGTCTCTTGTGACTTTCCTTGTTTTTAAGTCTATTTTGTCTGATACAAGTACTGTAACTCCTGCTTTTTTCTCCCTATTAGTTGTATGAAATATCTTTTTCCATCCCTTTACTTTCAGTCTTTATATGTCTTTGGTTTTGAAGTGTGTCTCTTGTAGGCAGCATATAGATGTGTCTTGTTTTTTTATCCATTCAGTTACTCTACGTCTTTTGATTGTTACATTCAGACCATTTACATTTAGGGTGATTATCGATAGGTATATTTATTGCCATTGTGGGCTTTTTATTCATGGTTTCCAAAGGTTCAAGGGTAATTTTGTTACTATAACAGTCTAGTTTAACTCACTTCATATGCTATTACAAACACAACCTAAAGATTATTTTTTTCCTTCTTTTTCTTCCTCCTTCATTCTTTGTGTGTTATGAATCATATTCTGTAGTCTTTGTCTATCCCTTGGGTGACATCTCTTTAGTCTCAGGAATACTTCCATCTATAGGAGTCCCTCCAAAATGCGCTGTAGAGGTGGTTTGTGGGAGGTAAATTCTCTCAGCTTTTGCTTATCTGAAAATTTTTTAAACCTTCCTTCAAATTTAAATGATAACCTTGCCGGGTAGAATATTCTTGGTTCAAGGCCCTTCTGCTTCATTGCATTAAATATATTATGCCACTCCCTTCTGACCTGTAAGATTTCTGTTGAGAAGTCTGATGATGGTCTGATGAGTTTTCCTTTGTATGTGATCTTTTTTCTCTCTCTAGCTGCTTTTAAAAGTCTGTCTTTATCCTTGATCTTTGCCATTTTAATTATTATATATCTTCCTTGGGTCCCTTGTGTTGGGAGATCTGTGCACCTCCATGGCTTGAGAGACTATTTCTTTCCCCAGAATGGGGAAATTTTCAGCAGTTACCTCCTCAATAACACTTTCTATCCCTTTTTCTCTCTCTTCTTCTGGTACTCCCATAATGCGAATATTGTTCATTTGGGTTGGTCACACAGTTCTCTCAATATTCTTTCATTCTTAGAGATTCTTTTTTCTCTCTGTGCCTCAGCTATTTTGTATTCCTCTTCTCTAATTTCTATTTTATTTACTCTGTCTTCTACTACACCTAATCTGCTTTTAAATCCCTCCATTGTATATTTCATTTCAGATAATGGAATTTCTTAATGATTGAATCTCCAACTTAAATTCATTCCTGAGTTCTTGAATATCTTTCTATACCTCCATAAGGATGTTTATAATTTTTATTATATTTTGAACTCTCTTTCAGGAAGATTGGTGAGTTCAGTTTCATTTGGCCCTTTTTCTGGGGTTTGTGAGATTTTGGTCTGAACCATGTTCTTTTGATGTTTCATGTTTCTGTGTGTTGCCCACTAGTGCAGAGTAACTCCAGTCTCTGGAGCTGCTCATTGCCTGGAGTGAGTTTGGGGGTCATAGTGTAGCAGAGCTGGTGCCTGGGGGGAGGAAAGATCTGTTTCCTGATTCCCGTCCGTGGTGCCTGTCTCCAGTGTCAGAGCCAGTGGGCCAAGTACACACGTGTAAGCCTCTGTGCTTTGTGTCTCTAGCTGTTGTAGGCAGGGCCTACCTCTGGCTGGCCTGAGGCCATCACAGTGACTGCCGGTTTGCGAGCAGGTGCCTGCAGGCCAGTAGGAAGTCTTGGCAGGCTGTGTGTCACAGTGGGGGGCTTCGGAGCTGAGTTGATAGCCAGTGGGTTGGAGCACCTAAAGCTCCTCAAAGTTCCCAACCAGCTGGGCAGAGCGCGCCCAGACAATCTTGTCCAGCCCTCCCTTCTCCCGCGCAGCAAGCTCTGTGCAAACCTCGCCCCTTCAGCAGCCCTCTCACTGCAAGAAGCCTCCTAGACTAACCGCCCTTCCTCTTACACAGAGCAGTTGGGTGTGGATCCCGTCCTCCACCAACGGCCAGAATGTCAGTCTCCCAGGCTCTTCACCCATCCGAGGTCCCAATGTCCAGAGCACCACACAGTATAGGCTTCCACTCACAAAGCAGATCTCCAGGCCTAGGTGTTTTGCAGTCCCAGGCTTCCACCTCCTCCCTGCTCTGTTTCTCTTCCTCCAGCTGGTGAGCTGTGGGGGAGGGAAGGGCCTGGGTCCCCCCTGATTAAGGCTTTCAAATGTTAACCTGCTTCGTGAGATCTGCTCTGTTTGTGAGGTCTGTATGCAGTCTGGTTACACCTTCTTTATTCTTGCTATTTTAGGGTTAGTTGTATTAACTATATTTCTGTACTATTTGTGGTTTTGGGAGGAGTTCTCTGTGTCACCACTTACGCCACCATCTTGAATCTCGCTTTTGTATTATTTTTATCAGAATTAATTTTTTTCACAATCCTTGAAGTCCTGGAGAAGACAACACATAGGTTCTCAACACCAGCCCCAAGACTCTGAATTAATACTTTTATGCAAAGCAAAGAACTGAAAGATGTCCTGGCCTCCTTAATTAAGCTCTTTTCTTTAATTAGAAGGTTTTCATTTTTTATAAAATGTGCCAAGTAAACATGCCAGCATTTCTGAGTCCTTTAAACCTCTTCAAGAAAAGATGAACAGGAGTCTTTGTTTTTTACAAATATTACTTTAAGCATATAAGCAGTCTGCCGTGGGCCCTGCATAACATTTTTTTAATATAATTTATTTTATTATCATTAATTTACAATTACATGTGCAATATTACGATTATTAAACTACCCCTTCATCAGGTCCCCCCCACCAACCCCATTACAGTCACTGTCCATCAGTGTAGTGAGATGCTATAGAATCACCACTTGTCTTCTCTGAGTTGTACTGCCCTCCCCGTGCCCCCCCAACATTACATCTGCTAATCGTAATGCCCCTTTTTCCCTCTTCTCCCTCCCTTCCCGCCCATTTTCCCCAGTCCCTTTCCCGTTGGTAACTATTAGTCCGTTCTTGGGTTGTGTGAGTCTGCTGCTGTTTTGTTCCTTCAGTTTATCTCTTTGTTCTTATACTCCACATATGAGTGAAATCATTTGATACTTGTCTTTTTCGGCTTGGCTTATTTCACTGAGCATAATACCCTCTAGCTCCATCCATGTTGTTGCCAGTGGTAGGATTTGCTTTCTTCTTATGGCTGAATAATATTCCATTGTGTATATGTACCACCTCTTCTTTATCCATTCATCTACTGATGGACACTTAGGTTGCTTCCATTTCTTGGCTATTGTAAATAGTGCTACGATAAACATAGGGGTGCATCTGTCTTTTTCAAACTGGGCTGCTGCATTCTTAGGGTAAATTCCTAGGAGTGGAATTCCTGGGTCAAATGGTATTTCTATTTTGAGTTTTTTGAGGAACCTCCATACTGCTTTCCACAATGGTTGAACTAATTTGCATTCCCACCAGCAGTGTAGGAGGGTTCCCTTTTCTCCACATCCTCGCCAACATTTGTTGTTGTTTGTGTTTTGGATGTTGGCCATCCTCACTGGTGTGAGGTGATATCTCATTGTGGTTTTAATCTGCATTTCTCTGATGATTAGCGATGTGGAGCATCTTTTCATGTGCCTGTTGGCCATCTGAATTTCTTCTTTGGAGAAGTGTCTATTCATGTCCTCTGCCCATTTCTTAATTGGATTATTTGCTTTCTGTTTGTTAAGGTGCATGAGTTCTTTATATATTTTGGATGTCAACCCTTTATCAGATACGTTTTTATGAATATATTCTCCCATACTGTAGGATGTCTTTTTGTTCTACTGATGGTGTCCTTTGCTGTACAGAAGCTTTTCAGCTTGATATAGTCCCACTTGTTCATTTTTGCTTTTGTTTCCCTTGCCCGGGGAGATATGTTCATGAAGAAGTTGCTCATGTTTATGTCCAAGAGATTTTTGCCTATGTTTTTTTCTAAGAGTTTTATGGTTTCATGTCTTACATTCAAGTCTTTGATCCACCTTGAGTTTACCTTTGTGTATGGGGCTAGACAGTAGTCCAGTTTCATTCTCTTACATGTAGCTGTCCAGTTTTTCCAACACCAGCTGCTGAAGAGGCTGTCATCTCCCCATTGTATATCCAAGGCACTTTTATCAAATATTAATTGACTGTATATGTTTGGGTTAATGTTTGGATTTTCTATTCTGTTCCACTGGTCTGTGGGTCTGTTTTTGTGCCAATACCAAATTGTCTTGATTACTGTGGCTTTGTAGTAGAGCTTGAAGTCAGGGAGTGTAATTCCCCCTGTTTTATTCCTCCTTCTCAGGATTGCTTTGGCTATTCGGGGTCTTTTGTGGTTCCATATGAATTTTAGAATTATTTGTTCCAGTTCATTGAAGAAAGCTGTTGGTAGTTTGATAGGGATTGCATTGAATCTGTAGATTGCTTTAGGTAGTATAGCCATTTTGACAATATTTATTCTTCCTAGCCAAGAGCATGGGATGCTTTTCCATTTGTTAGTGTCCTCTTTAATTTCTCTTAGGAGTGTCTTGTAGTTTTCAGAGTACAGGTCTTTCACTTCCTTCGTTAGGTTTATTCCTAGGTATTTTATTCTTTTTGATGCAATTGTGAATGGAATTGTTTTTCTGATTTCTCTTTCTGTTAGTTCATCATTAGTGTATAGGAAAGCAACAGATTTCTGTGTGTTAATTTTGTATCCTGCAACTTTGCTGTATTTAGATATTAGTTCTAGTAGTTTTGGAATGGAATCTTTAGGGTTTTTTATGTACAGTATCATGTCATCTGCAAATAGTGACAATTTGACTTCTTCTTTACCAATCTGGATGCCTTGTATGTCTTTGTTTTGTCTGATTGCTGTGGCTAGGACCTCCAGTACTATGTTGAATAACAGTGGAGAGAGTGGGCATCCTTGTCTTGTTCCAGATCTTAGATGAAAAGCTTTCAGCGTCTCGCCGTTAAGTATGATGTTAGCTGTGGGTTTGTCATATATAGCCTTTATGATGTTGAGGTACTTGCCGTCTATACCCATTTTGTTGAGAGTTTTAATCAGGAATGGATGCTGAATTTTGTCAAATGCTTTTTCAGCATCTATGGAGATGATCATGTGGTTTTTGTTCTTCTTTTTGTTGATGTGGTGGATGATGTTGATGGATTTTCGAATGTTGTACCATCCTTGCATCCCTGGGATGAATCCCACTTGATCATGGTGTATGATCCTCTTGATGTATTTTTGAATTCGGTTTGCTAATATTTTGTTGAGTATTTTTGCATCTACGTTCATCAGGGATATTGGTCTGTAATTTTCTTTTTTGGTGAGGTCTTTGCCCGGTTTTGGTATTAGAGTGATGCTGGCTTCATAGAATGAGTTTGGAAGTATTCCCTCCTCTTCTATTTTTTGGAAAACTTTAAGGAGAATGGGTGTTATTTCTTCTCTATATGTCTGGTAGAATTCAGAGGTGAATCCATCAGGCCCAGGGGTTTTGTTCTTGGGTAGTTTTTTGATTACCAATTCGATTTCGTCACTGGTGATTGGTCTGTTTAGTTTTTCTGTTTCTTGCTTGGTCAGTCTTGGAAGGTTGTATTTTTCTAAGAAGTTGTCCATTTCTTCTATGTTTTCCAGCTTGTTAGCATATAGATTCTCATAATATTCTCTTATGATTCTTTGTATTTCTGTGGGGTCCGTCGTGATTTTTCCTTTCTCATTTCTGATTGTGTTTATGTGTGTAGATTCTCTTTTTCTCTTAATGAGTCTGGCTAGGGGTTTATCTATTTTGTTTATTTTTTCAAAGAACCAGCTCTTGGTTTTATTGATTTTTTCTATTGTTTTATTCTTCTCAATTTTATTTATTTCTTCTCTAATCTTTATTATGTCCCTCCTTCTGGTGACTTTGGGCCTCATTTGTTCTTCTTTTTCCAATTTCAGTAATTGTGTCTTTAGACTATTCATTTGGGAATGTTCTTCCTTCTTTAAATAGGCCTGGATTGCAATATACTTTCCTCTTAGTACTGCCTTTGCTGCGTCCCACAGAAGTTGTGGCTTTGTGTTGTTGTTGTCATTAGTCTCCATATATTCTTTGATTTCTGTTTTGATCTGGTCGTTAACCCATTGATTAATTAGGAGAGTGTTGTTAAGTCTCCATGTATTTGTGAGCTTTTTTGATTTCTTTCTAAAATTTATTTCTAGTTTTATACCTTGGTGATCTGAGAAGTTGCTTGGGAGGATTTCAATATTTTTGAAATTACTGAGGTTCTTTTTGTGGCCTAGTATGTGGTCTATTCTGGAAAATGTTCCATGTGCACTTGAGAAGAATGTGTATCCTGTTGCTTTTGGGTGTAGAGTTCTGTAGATGTCTGTTAGGTCCATCTGTTCTAGTGTGTTGTTCAGTGCCTCTGTGTCTTTACTTATTTTCTGTCTGGTTGATCTGTCCTCTGGAGTGAGTGGTGTGTTGAAGTCTCCTAAGATGAATGCATTGCTGTCTATTTCCTCCTTTAATTCTGTTAGTATTTGTCTCACATATGCTGGCGCTCCTGTGTTGGGTGCATATATATTTATAATGGTTATATCTTCTTGTTGGACTGACCCCTTTATCATTATGTAATGTCCTTCTTTATCTTTTGCTACTTTCTTCGTTTTGAAGTCTATTTTGTCTGATACAAGTACTGCAACACCTGCTTTTTTCTCTTTGTTGTTTGCATGAAATATCTTTTTCCATCCCTTCACTTTTAGTCTGTGTATATCTTTGGATTTGAGGTGAGTTTCTTGTAGGCAGCATATAGATGGGTCTTGCTTTTTTATCCATTCTGTTACTCTGTGTCTTTTGATTGGTGCATTCAGTCCATTTACATTTAGGGTGATTATTGATAGGTATGTGCTTATTGCCGTTGCTGGCTTTAGATTCGTGGTTACCAAGGGTTCAAGGGTTGCTTCTTTACTATCTAACAATCTAACTTAACTTTCTTGTTAAGTTATTGTAAACACAGTCTGATGTTTCTTTCTTTCTCTCCCTTCTTATTCCTCCTCCTCCATTCTTTCTATAATAGGTGTTTTATTCTTTGCCTTTAGTTAGTATTTGGATGGTCTGCTTTCTTTGCTATGATTTTATTTTCTCTGGTGACATCTTTTTAGCCTTAGGTGTGCTTCCATCTAGAGCAGTCCATTTAAGATATCCTGTAGTGGTGGTTTATGAGAGGCAAACTCTCTCAACTTTCGTTTGTCTGGAAATTGTTTAATCCCTCCATCATATTTAAATGATAATCGTGCTGGATACAATATTCTTGGTTCGAGGCCCTTCTGTTTCATAACGTTAAATATATCATGCCATTCTCTTCTGGCCTGTAAGGTTTCTGTTGAGAAGTCTGATGATAGTCTGATGGGTTTTCCTTTGTAGGTGATCTTTTTTCTCTCTCTAGCTGCCTTTAATACCCTGTCTTTATCTTTGATCTTTGCCATCTTAATTATTATGTGTCTTGGTGTTGTCTTCCTTGGGTCCCTTGTGTTGGGAGATCTATGAGCTTCGGTGGACTGCGAGACTACTTCCTTCCCCAGCGAGGGAAAGTTTTCAGCAATTATTTCTTCAAAGACACTTTCTATCCCTTTTTCTCTCTCTTCTTCCTCTGGTACTCCTATAATGCGAATATTGTTCCGTTTGGATTGGTCACACAGTTCTCTTAATATTCTTTCATTCCTAGAAATCCTTTTATCTCTCTCTGCCTCAGCTGCTCTGTACTCCTGTTCTCTGTTTTCTATTCCATTAACAGTCTCTCGCATCTCATCCATTCTGCTGTTAAGCCCGTCGATCGCTTGTCTGATTTCTGTATTGTCTTTCCTCAGTTCCCTCACTTCCTCCCTCAGCTCTTGCACATTTCTCTGTAGGTCCATCAGCATGGTTATGACTTTTATTCTGAATTCTTTTTCAGGGAGGCTGTGCATTTCCATCCCTTCAGACTCCCTCTCTGGGGTTGTCTGGTTGATTTTGGTCTGAACCATATTCCTCTGTCTTTTCATGGCTGTATAATTTGGTCACTGATAGTTGCCACGTATGTCAGCTGGGCTCTTTAAGACTTTAAAAAGAGAAGAAAAAAAAAGAGAAAAAAAAGAGAAAAAAACAAAAAAAGAAAGAAAGAAAAAAAGAAAAAAGAAAGAAAAGAAAAAACAAAAAAACATAAAAAAAAAAAAATGCCCACCGGACGTAGATTCTGTGGGAATGCTCTAGGTGGCGCTATTGCCCCACTATTCCACAGCTGTGACTGTGCCGCTCCGCAGGGCCCTTTATCGCTCTGGCAGGGGTGGGAACGAATAGGAGGCTGTTGATCTCAGTGAGAAGTGTTAAGTATGGCTA
This sequence comes from Smutsia gigantea, assembly GCA_032199065.1. NCBI lineage: Eukaryota > Metazoa > Chordata > Mammalia > Pholidota > Manidae > Smutsia > Smutsia gigantea. Next base: position 102,809 of record JAVSCE010002481.1, read on the forward strand.
CGCTTCCTCAGTCGCCAGCTAAGGCGTCTGAAACTCCCCAGGACTCCCAGCCTGCTGTGCTGAGTGTGCTGGGGCGATCCGGCTCCTCCGCTGGGCTCCTGTCTCTTTAAGACCGCTGAGGAAAGCGCGCACTTTTTTTTTTCCTTCCCGGAGCCGGCTGCAAGCCCCCTGGCGCGTTCCCCGCTCAGATCCTGCCCCTCTGTCTCTCCAATCTCCGCTGCACTGCGCAATGTGGGTCAGCGCTCCCCGCGCAGATCACCGGGGCTGGCTACTTCGCGGGGTGTACTTCCACTCCCTCCCGGCTCTGAATCCTCTCCTCCCGCCGGTGCGCTGGGGTGGGGGAGGGCTCGGGTCCCGCCGGGTCGCGGCTCCGTATCTTACCCACCTCTTGGGGTGCCGAGTCCTCTCGGGTGTAGCTGCACGCTGTGCACTTTCCTGTGTATTCTCGTCTCTCTTTTAGGAATAGATGTATTTTCTGTGTTTTCGTAGATAAATTTAGTGTTGGGAGGAGATTTCTGCCGCCCTGCTCACACCGCCATCTTCCCGGAAGTCTCTAGACTGAATTTTCATAACGATTCCACACATTGGAGTCTATGTGGGATTGTATTTTACATCCTACTGACCCCTCACACAACCTCTCAGTTTTATAGTTTACTGAAAAAGAAGCAATGGATGGGAAACAATGGCTGAAAATTTTCAGGAGTGCTGGCAAATAAATATTGTAAAAGATGGAAACCTTTGATGATAAGTTTGGGGGAGACTGTTTTGAGTATCAACACTATGGTTTCCAAGATGATGTAAAAAGACCTCAATTTCTATTCGTATATCCTTGAAGGAATGTTGATTTAGTAATGTGAAAGAGATAAAATTCAACCTTATTTCTATGTGCTTTGACTTTTTTTTTGGGGGGGGGGGTTCTAAGTTGTATCCATTTGAGTCTAGAATGTGGAAAGTCAGAATATTCTAATAGCTTATAGGCACAGGTGCGTACATTTTCTAATGCCACATACGTAGGTCAGCATGGAAATATGCAACTGAATCCAGATACTCATCCCTTCTACTGTGTTTTAAATTACATGGAGTTTAAAAATTTATAATCATACAAAATATCAATAATGTTTTTAAGATGAATGGTACAATGGGTGATATAGAAGAAAACCTCACCTAATCTATTTTTTTATTCCTGAGTTATGATTTGATTTAAAGAAGAATGTATCAGTATATGCACTAGAAAGTGTGAGAACATAATAGAAATATTCTTAACAGGTCTTATTTTGGGGATATATTTTATTTTTGTTTTAATCACATCTATGTACACATAGTACAAATTATTCCAGAATCTTTCTATTTCCTATTTCCAAGAGCAAACATTTTCATCTCTTTTAGCTACTTCTTTTGGGATTTACCTGTATTTCTTTCCTTAAAAAACATGCTTATGCTGTTATTTCCTATTTTTTTTCAGTTTTAAGTATCTATGGACTTCCCACTATGAAAGACGAAGTGTTGGTTCTCTCATGTTTTCATCCCATCACACGCGAATATACCCTTTCAGTCCACTCCTCCCCATCTTACTAATGTGATCATATCACACGTGCCATTAGTTCACCATCACGTTACATCATTATGATTATGTGAATACTATTCACAGTTGCGCCAAGTACTTATACTGGGCCAACTTTTCCTTTCCTGCACAACTAGTATTTTCTCTAATGATATTTCTTTCTTTTAAAATTAACACACAGTTCCACCAATCTAAATGCCTTCATTGAAAAAGAAACAATCTTATACTACCTAACCAAGCCCCCAAATATTTTGAGTAAGTGACAGTGGAATTGATAGAGATACACTTTACCAAGACTAGACTAAAGCACATGATGGCGTCTGGTCAGAGAATTTTCATATGACTTGCATAGACAAAAGGCAGGCTCTATACATCCCATTCACCTCTGGCAAGAAAGAGACAAATCCAGTAAGATTCACAAACTTTCTGTTTACTCTGCAATTGTCATCTACATTCACCCTTTAATGTCTAGATTTAATCAAATCAAGACTCATAGATTAGTTCAGGCCTAACTGAAATATCAAGAGGGGGAATTAGAGAGCATGACCAAATTGAATAACACTAGCAACATGAATTTACACCCATGTTATACCTGGGGAAAGACCTTAGGAATCATTTAGTTAAATAAATAAATACTTTCTGAGGAAAGAGATCCAGAAAGGTGCCTGGCTCAAAGTCAGTTAAAGTGCATGTGTTGTATGTGTGTTTAATTTCCACTCTGATTTTACACACAGTATTTCAACATTCTAATGATATGTAGATATATAACTTATAATGTGCTCTTCACAGTAAATAATATATAATTATATGTTGTTCTCATATAAGGGTAATATTAGGCTGGAAAAAAGGTAAGGAGATTTTAATTAATTAGCACATAATAATGTTTAAAAAGTTCTTCGGATTACTCATTTTTATATTTATTAATAGGTCTGGGCAAGAAAATTAATTTTTCCTACACTATTAACATTCCTTGAGACAGTACCATATTATTATTAATCCAAAAACCATTTTATTATTATAAAATATTGCTGGATTTACTTCCAAGAAAACACATATGAAAGCTGAATTGTCCTATCTTATTACAAAACATGTACTTTTGAAAATAAAATGGAATGAATGAGTAAAAGTACTTAATCATTCCCCTGTTTATTTCTATCAGCACTGTTCTTATAGCCCAGGAAGCTAGATTAAGCAATTAACTACTACAAAAATACTTAGCTTTCCATGTGAAAAATGAAAAAATTCTGTTTTTAGTTTCTCAAGTAGTATACTTAAAAAGCATATCGGTAAGTGAGTTTCATAAGGCAGGAACAGAAAAGATATGACAAGTTAGGAATTTCTGCCTGTGCCACCTCCCTACAGTGAGCAGAAGAAAAGGAACCAAATACTAACTTCAATGAGATACTGCTGAGGTCATTTTAAAATTTGTGGCTTTTGCACTTGGTGCTCATGAGGGCTACTCCATAGAGCTGGATCCTTATTAAAAGACTGATGAGTTGTAGCGGCTAATGGCAAGGCCTAAGACTTTAAGCACAGGACCAAACTAGTGGGTCAAGGTTGTCTCTTTTCACTGGGAAAAACAAATGGAGCAATCGTGTGGCCAAATCATGAAAGAAATAGTAGGTGGGTCCAAGATGGCACTGTAGGAAGAGAGTGAACCCACCTCTTCCCACGTTCACACCAACTCTACACCTACATACGGAGCAGTTCACCCCAAGGATGAACAGATGCCGGAGCGAACACCTCCTGCGCAATGAGAGGTAAAAAGAGACCACATGAAAAACTGCTGGAGAAACAGATAGATGGTAATAGCGGGAGACCACTGCCCCCAACTCCCACCCCCGCAACAGCCCTGCTTTAGGGAGGGATTTCCCTGAGCTGCGGAGGGCAGACTCACCTGCCCTGAGGCACAGAAAAAAGCCTTCAAGTTGGAGGGTTTAAATCTGACCACCAAAAAGCAGGGAACTGCTGGAATTCTCCCCAGGACTGGAAGATCCATGAGCACCGTTGGTGACATGCCCCCCCCCACCCCCCCACTGTTAGTGGGATGGGAACAGGGTGAGCTACATTGTTTACATTCCCCAGGAACACTGACGGTGCAGACCAGAGCAGGTCAGAAGGAACACACCAGTTCCGGCATGAAAGCACTCCTGGCCCCCACCCCCACCCAAACACACCTGTCAGAGACCCAGCAGTCCCATCAAGGTGGTGCTTAGCTTGACGCTCACACAGATTCACCCTGCCTGTTCCCCTTCCATCCCCAGCTGCCCTGCCTGCACAGCCCAGCCCAGTGCCAACCCAGGAGACTCCTGGTGTGTACGCATCCACCCCCAGGAACCCCGTTACCATGGCCTCAGGTGGCTCCCACCCGGAAGACCCCCAGACAGTGCTCCTTGGTCTCCAGTCACCCTGCCAGAGAAGGCCCAGCCCACCGCCCATTGGGAGCTCCCTGAACTGTGCACCTTTGACAGCAGCCACCCCACCAGAATGGCCACAGCTGGCAACACACAGGAGACCCCCAGCCCATGCCCTGGGAGCCCCAACATGGGGGCACCCAGTCTCATGCTCACTCAGACTCCAGCAGCCAAAACCACCAGGCACCCAGGGGACCTTCCTACACAAAGCCAATCCTTCAAGATTGGGAGAAGTAGCCCTTTCAACTACTTCATCAAATCAAGCACAGAAAGTCAAACAAAATGATGAGACAGGAATATGCATCAAATGACAGAACAAGACGAAACTTAGAAAAAAAATCTTAAATGAAATAGAGTTAACCAACTATCTGATAAAGAGTTCAAAGCAATGGTAATAAAGATGCTCACTGGACTTGAGAGAGGAATGGATGAGCTCAAAAAAGAGATAAAAAACATAAAAAAGAACCAATCAGAGATGAGGAATACAATAAATGAAATAAAAAATACACTAGAGGGAATCAATAGCAGACTAGAATATGAAGAATGGATCAGTGATTTGGAAGACAGAGTAATAGAAAACGCTCAAGCTAAACAGTAGAAAATAAAAAGGATAAAAAGAAATGAGGATATGTTAAGGTATCTC
>JAVSCE010002482.1:0-192551 GCA_032199065.1 Smutsia gigantea
AGGTTCCCGCGGCGCTGCGGGACCGGCCAGTGGGGATGGGTGGGGAGGAGGGCGGCCTCTGCAGTTGCCCATCCCCCTGTGGTGCGAGACGGAAGCTCGGTGAATCCTATCTCCTACACCATCCGGGCCCCGGGGCCGCCTTCAACTACCCAGGCTGAGCATTAAAAAAAATTTTTGAAGTGGTTTTGTCTTTGAAGGAAATAAGCTTTATTATACCTGAAGTTGGGCGAATCCTTGCGGGTACGCATCTTGGTTGAGAAAACCGCCAGCTCCAGCTAGGGTCTGAAAGGCATTTCCTATAAACCACCTACCAAAAAAAAAAAAGCAAGCTCCTGGGTGACTGCCCTTCTGTTGTGAAAGTCGGTTTCATCTCCATGTAACAACTTGAAGGATGCTCTTGAAAAGGGCCACTGTCGATATCCTATTGAAGTACTCACGTGCACTCCTAATGTCGAAGAACCACTACCACACACAGCATTTCCCCCGATCCAGCCCCCCCCCTTGAAATGACTTATTTCCGGACAAATTGCCAGACCATCTTACCGTGCAGTTAAGTTCACTGGTACAGTAATGGCTGTCAAACACTATAGTGATAGAATGTGTTTTGGGCCAGGGAATTTTAGAAAGGAAAAAAGATTTTCCTGTCACTTGAGACCGGAACTTCTATTCTTTCCCTTTTTTTTTTATTCTAATGGCGGTAATTTGCAATACTTATTTTGTGGTTCTTTCTGCCAAGTGGTTACCGTGATGGGTGTGTCCAGGAGGCAAGGTGACATCTTAAATAGGAGTTGGGAATCCTTGCCAACTGAAACCTCCAGCCTGTATGGGGGGGGAGGTTCACCTTGGATATAACCAGTGTTCATTTAAGGTTGATGCACTTGTTCCATCTTGACATTTTAAGTTACCCTGAATTTAAACATGCTAGTTGAATTTACTCATTTTAGGTGAAACAAGGATTACATACATTATAAGCATATAATCATTCAAAATTGTGGATAAATTTTTTTTAAGTTTTTAGTGAAGAGTAAGGTTTTTTTCCTAATCAGTCTGATAATTGAATGAAGAACTCCTGTAGATTTTTGTGGTAATGCAATTTGTTTATGCTCTCTCCTAATACTTTGCCAGTGATAAGCTGTTGTTACTGTTTGCATCATTGATGCTTTGGGGGGTTTTGGTTAGTCAGTGTTAACTAACTTGGAAATTTTCCTCAGGTAACTTACAAGAACTGGAGATTTAAATTTAGGACTTAAGTTGAAGAATAAAAATTTATTTGATATAAAAGTGGAATAAGATTGTTCACATAGATAGCTCTTGGGTTTACATGGCAATGAAAGTGGGATTGCTTTTAAGACGACTTGACACCAGAGTGATTAGTGATTAGGTAAGTAAAAGAAATGAAGAGGTAGAAATTTTGTCCCTTAAGTCTAAATAAGTAATCGTTATAACATCGTACTACAAGGAGATCTGTTAAGACTCAAGAAATTGACTATGGCTCTATCAAAATATAGAAAGTTCTAGATTCGGCTAGAATGATCACATTAGGTCTTTGGTAAAGGCCCTAATTTTTATGAAGTAATTTATTCTAGTGGTTCCTCTTTTGGTCCAAGATGTTATATAACAGTACTATTCTATGAGAATTAAGGTATTTCCTAACTACTGAAATAATTGAGACTGCTTTTGGAAAAGGTAAAAATACTCTTAACATCTGGAATTGTAGAAAAAATTTAATGACGCCTTTGTTGTTTCTGAGTAGCACTTGGAATAAACAGGAATGAATGAAGAAGTTTATGTTCCATCTCAAACCTATGGATTCACACATTTTGATAAGAATGATGTATTATTTTTACACCACCTTTCACTAGATGAGCTCCAAGAGTATCCGTACCTAGTTTTAAAGGCCATTTAGGAAATGCTTAATAATAGGTACATAAAACATTCATTTCAGGTAACACATGTAGTCTAGATTAATGTATCTCAATGTTTACAAAAGCTGTGTTTCCCCAAAATGATGTTTTTGTTCAGTAGGTCTGGGTGGAACTTGAGAGTATGTACTAATGCCTGGAAGCTTTCCCTGGAGTGACAAGAATTATATCAATTGTAGAAATAAAGGAGTAAGAACTAGTATCTCTCTAGTGAATTATTCTTCACTTTACTGAGATAAACACTCATGTTAATGAGCTTGAGTTTTCCCAAAAGTATAATTCTTCTGGCTGAGAAAATGGCACTCTGCATAGACAGAAGTAAGAACCCAGTTTATTTGCTTGTAGTTGGAAAAGGCTTACAAACTAGAGTGCTAGGGAGTCTTGGGTGCTTGCTTTTTTAGGCTTTAATCTGAATGTTGTTTACTTTAAAACCTTGAACTCTGGATTACTAGTAAGTAAAAAAAACTCAAGTTTCTAGAAACATTGCAAGCAGAATTGAGGAGCACTTTTAGGATAGGTGTGTAATTTAGTCCTTGTGTTCTTAGTTCATTCTTTGAAGCTCATTTGTGATCCAAGATTGGAGGTAGGGAGCTGGACAAGATGGTTGTGGGGCCATTAAATTTTGACCTACAAGTAAAAGTGGATATTTAAAGTTTTCTTGTATAGCTAACATCTTGTTTCTTCCTAAGGCCTTCTCAGCTTTCATGGAAATGAATGAGCCTTCCCCAATCCCACTCCCACCCCCGATATGTTGAGAGAACAAACGCACTCTCTCCCTTCCTGTACATAGCAACCATTCCTTCATCTTTCAAGCATGCTGCAATGCCTTCCACACATTTAGCTTAGCATTTTTAGTCTTAAATTGACTTCACCTGCCACGTCCGTCCCTGGGTTTTATCTTTTGGTTTTAATTTGTGGAAATATATTTTCCCAGCTTAAAGTTAACATGGAACATGGGAAGTTTGTTGTAAAGGGCTTGATAATGCCATGCATGTTTCTATGTGAAAATGGAACTAGTCAGGTTAATATTTTACATCATAGGTTCTTTGATAAGTTAATATATATAAAATAATTATCACTGAACCTTTTGGGTGAGCTAGGTAGGTATTAATACTCTTGTGTTACAGATGAAGTTGACTATGAGAGGTTGAGTAACATGTCCAAGGTCACACAGATCTTAAGATGTAGCACTGGGATACTAGCCCAGCAATGACTCAAAACACCATGCTTTTTTCTCCAGCAGGCCATGTTTGCCCTTTATTCGGAAATCATAAAAGCCCTACAGAATGGAATCAGACTAGAAGTAAATCCTCTATAGCCTCAAACAAAGTAAACATCAATTCAGTGGATTCAGTGGGTTTTAAATCTTAATAATACAATAAACTGTGGCTGATTTTATACCAAATACCTGGTGGAAGACTGGGATTTTGTAAGGATAAAAGTAGATAGCTTTATGTTTTCTAAGTTTGGATTTGAACTTACCAGCTCTTCGATGTTAAGTTACCAGGCCTTTGGCTTTTCTTTTAAAAATAGAAGTGAGTTGAGTTTGCATGAAGGTCATATCAAAATTGTTGAGCAGGGAAAAAACTTAATGTTTTCTGGGTTTTCTTCTCAAATTTTCTCATGCTGTCCCCTAGAGAAAATGTATTTGCTGTTCTACATTAAGGTCTTAACCTTTCCTGGAGTGTATTCACTTAAAAAGAATGAAACCGGGCACTGTTTGTTCTTTTCATACCAATAAATGAATGGATTGATCCTTGTATGATTGAGTCCATGTAGATGGCAATATTAGATAGGAGGCTGTTTCTTGTCAGTGCCTCTCATTTCCAAGTAAGCAGCCGCTTCATGGGTATATGTATTAATAAGCAGTGAAATGTCCGAAGATGAAGGCCACGTGAAGGACAAAGAGCCTTTGGTATTTTTCAAATATCTATATAATTATAGTGCTTTGAATTTAAAATTTAGAGACATTGGTCTAATACCTTAGTGTTTAATCCTGACTCCAGTTAACTAACTTTGTATTCCCACTCCCAGAAGTTAATGTGAGCTTCTCCTCATCTGTAAGATATGGAATGATAGTGGCATTATAGGGTTATCGTGAAGATTGAATAAGAACAACGTATCTAATGAGTTTTCGCATATACCTGAACATTTTTTTAAAGCATAAACTATGTGCTAAAAAAAGAAATCACAAACCTCACTTTGGGATTTCAAAAGTCAAGATAACATGGATGGCTAGGCTTACCAGGTGTTGAGAGCCCTGCCCTGAGTTCTCCGCAGTGGCCTGACAGGTGTGGAGGGAAACTGTAGCTCTGATGTGGCCCCGGCCAGGATAGCTGGGATTTTCATCTGTGTAACGGGAATTTGTTGCTGCTGCTTTAGCTTCTTTTTTTTTAAAGGTCTGGAAAATCACTTTCATGTCCAAATAATGTGTTTAACCATTTTTAAAAGTGATTTTGACTGTAATCCCTGGATATTATTTTTGGTTTAATTGAAATTTCTGGTAATAATGATTAATAACTACTAAAGGAGGAGGTTAGCTTAAGTTTTAGGTATCCTAACATTGAAAAAGGATTACTTTTTTATTGAATTCTATCCTTGCTTTAGAAAAATAATAACTCCATTTAAACTTTCTAGTATGCAAAATGCAAATTTTCAATTTGTAAAATTTAGAGTTTGACATATTCAAAATATTTTTCTATCGGGATCAAGACAGCTTAGCTTCTAAGATAAACTGTGTTTATTGCTGGTACTAAGAAATGTTGAACTAAGTAAAGTTTATGGTACATAGTGAACCTTGAAAGTTTAACTTGTTTCTGTAACTGCTGATATATATACTCTGAAGTCACTCACCTATCTCTGATCTCTTTGTAGGCTGACCAACTGACTGAAGAGCAGATTGCAGGTGAGAAATACTTTGCTAGATTGTCCCATTGGATTATACTAATAATTGAATAGCCAACCTCAAAATAAAAAAATAGAAGAACTGACTGGTCTGTGTAGTAGATGGTAACAATTGGGTGTAATATAAAATAGTAGTTGAACTTGGTTAAACTTGCCTTGTGAAAGATAGATGGGGCTACTTGTAATTAAAGACATGTTTTTATGTTATGTGGATATACTTTGGGATTTGGTGATGGTAGTCTTTGTTTTTAAGATTATCTTATTCTAAAACATGAGTTGTGAGCAGTTTTAAAACTGTAACTCCAAATAAGTTTCAAAAAGAGGGCCAAGCAGTAACTAAAAGGTAACTTAAAATGTAGAATCGGAAAATGGACCTTGAATTTACCCGTTTAAAGTAGCTAATACTTTAGCCTTAGAATTTTATATATAGTGAAGAATAACCATTTCTAGTGAAAAACTCAGATCCAAAAGTTAGCATTCTGTTTGACAGCTATAGTGATTTGAATTTTGTCTTAAAAAGCAGTGACAGCTTTTGAAATGAGCTTCTTAAATCTCATCTTCTTTGGTTTGTTATGGAAATATGTGATGTTGTTACATAAAACCTGATATCATTGTTTTTATGCCATACCATTAAACATTAGTACTTCTGATTTTATTCTAGTACTTTGAGATGACTGGTTAACATCAAAATGTTGTGGAGACTTTTTTTTTCTTTTAAGTGCACTTTTGAAATGCTTTTCAAACTCTATTCCTTTATTATCATTAGAGACTTTTATTAAAACAAGCACCAAGCAGTTTGAACTGCCATAGTTTTCCTGGTAGGAAAGGAATTTGAAGTGCTCAGAACCATTAAAATACTTTTATTAATGATAGAGAAAATTGAGACGCCCAGTTGGAACTCAACTAAAATAGCCCATTTAAAGTAAGCTCCCCAGCCCCCCAAAACACACACAGATTTGGAGGAGCTAGAAATCACTAGTCTCTCCATATATTTGTCCCAAATGTTATTTGATAAGACTGTATAAAGTAGAAAGCTATTAGCATTAAAGGCCAAATTTAAGCAGGTTTTGTTTTTACTTTATGAATTTAAACTTGGGTTTTGTTCTAGTGTTGGTAAATTGTATGTACTGAGGGTGTTGAAGTAATCAGGCAGAGCTTTGGAAATACATTTTTTATACTATTCATTTATATTATTTTAAATGTATCAATGAAAAATAAATTACTCCAGAAGGGATTTTTATATAATGCCTCCTTCAGGAACTGACTCAGGTTGACTGATACTGCCAGTTTTAAACTCTTTACTATCTTTAAATATAACACTTTGCCTTCAGTTTTTCAGTATTCCCAGTTAGGTGATTTCCTGTACTGTACATGCATGTTCACTTTAGGATAGAAGAGTGTATTATGGTGCTTTCCCATTGATGCTCATTACTGTCCTCCAAAACACACATAAAACTCTTAAAAAAAGATAGTTTGGGTCAGTTAAATACAAGGGGATCAGTAACTGCATTTTTATAAAGAATACCTGTAGTTCACTGGAACATTGTCTTTAAGATAAATTCTAGTCTTTTCATTGACTTCCATCATATATTTCCAATAGGAGTAGCAGAAAATCTATCTGGGTTCTCTACCCTGCATTTTCGTTTTTCTAGGCTTAAAAAGCCATTACAGGCCCCAGATTACAGTGAACCTTTAGGGTAAAGGAGCCAAAGTTTTATGCTGTTAAAATGAAACTGTGAGATCAGGGACTTTGTATCCCCAGTGTCTCCCATGTAGTAAGGGCTGAATATTGCCTGAATAAATTTCATTTTCAAAAAAGTGTTCTAGAACACTACCTACCCTACCTCATCCTAAGAATTATTCTTTATTCTGCCTCTTCCAGAAGTTCCCTCTTTGTAAAATTGTTTTGATGTCTACCTTTGAGGTGAAGGCAGATTGTTATTTTAATCAGGTAAATTGTAGTTGCTGGTGACCAGGAACATTTTAGAGTCTTAAGACCTATTTGTTCCTATCAAAAAAAAAAAGCTAAGCTTCATTCATATAATGCAACATTGAATATACTACGGTACTTCTAAAGCTATTTTTATCTTCATATGATAATACTACAGATTTGTTTAGCAATTCTAACAGTAATAACTTGATCTAGAAGAAAAGTATGCTTGTTAAGTTATTAGAATTGTTTATACTACCTGGTCTTAAAGGGCACTCCAGAACAGTCTAGAGTGACATCAGTAACAAGTTAAATTTGTTGATGACTCTGCCATGGCATTACTTGGCTGGTGTTTGACATTTAGAAGACTAATAGGAAGAACATACAAGAACTTTTCTTTTTTCAAGAAATTAGTTGCTACGCCTTCATTGTATTTCCAAGGTCCAGTATAGGCATAAAACTTATTTGACAAAAAAATATTAGCCTTACTCAGTTTATAACAATGATTACATAATGCCAACAAAAGTCTGATACATGACCTTTAAGGGATTATTAAGTTAACAATTTTCTATTAAATAAATTGAAGCTGGTAAACAAACAATTCAAGTCATTTGTAGGAATTACCGTTCAGAATAACATGCTTTTATACATAATGGTTATACTGGTTCTAAAGTATAGGTGGTGAGCTGTGAAGGCAGGTGAACCTAAATTTTACTCTGGGTTTATTCTTGCATAAAGGAGTGTTTATAGGTACAGTTGACACTTGAACAGTATTTGAACTGCATGGGTTCACTCGCAGATTTTTTTCAGTACATAACATTGAAAGTTGTGGAATTTGTGACAATTTGAAAAAACGTTTTGTACTTTATTGTAAGAATACAGTATATAGTACATATAACAAATACAGTAACCGACTATGTCAATTGTAGGGTTTCTGGTCGGCAGTAGGCTATTAAGTCTTTGAGGGGGCGTCACAGTTTTGACTGCATGAGGGGTGTGCCCCAACCCCTGCGTTGTTTGTGGGTCCACTGTTTTTGGCTCTGTAGTGTAAAAATACAAATAGACATTGGGAATAAATCTTGATATTTAAATATTTTCACTTGTTCCTTTCTTTTTATAAATAATAGTTACAATATACAGTTTTATTTCCTGCTTTTCACTTATTCCAGCAAACCAGTGAGTCACTACATTTTAAAACTTAGAACACACATGTACATAAACTTATACCATGCATCTTCCAGAATTTGGCTCTAAGTTAAATCATATAATAAAATGCTTATAGCTAGTTTCACAATGGAGGTTTTTGCACATAGTGGGGGTATTAAATGATGCCTGTGGCTAAGTATTAAAGAGAGAATGTAATGTAAACAAATACAGATCTCTTAGTACTTTTTCTTGTAGCCTGAGTTATTAGGTAATAGATGATATGTTCAAACCCTAATAGTTTAATAATTTCTAGATTTCTATATTTTAGGTAAAAACTAGGTAAAATGGAAATATCCTCATCAAATTTTGCTTGTAGGATATATTGATCTATTTTTGTCATTGGTTAATTTAGGTTAGTACTATGTACTGTTTCACAAAAGCAATCAGTAGTTTGGTACTAAGCTTCTGATACTGAGTGAGATCCTCTGAAACAATGTTTAAAGGGAATGGAATTATGTTACTACTGAATCTGTCAAACTACAACTAGTCAGTGATACCTGGTCTAAAGCCAAGTGATAAAATATTTTAAGCAGAAGAAAATAATGTACTGATTCAAAAAGGTAGTAAAATCCAGATAGATGTGTGGGTTATTTTAAAGAACTAGGAAGGAGGCTGTTGTAATAGTCTAGGCAAAAGATGATGGGGCCATGAATGAAAATACTGGCTGAAAAGATGAAAAAAAAATCAGGCAGTATTTAAATGGCAGAATTCAATAGGACTTGTTGACATATTTCAGGGGGAAAGAGTTAAAATGCCTTTTGTTTGCATTCCTAGGGTTGCTGGGGAGTATAGAATTCATTTTCATAAGTCTTGTTTGAGATCAGCCAGGGGAGATGTCCTGTAGGAAGTCAGAAATAAAGATATAGTAGTTCCTTATCTGGGGGGGGAATATGTTCCAAGACTCCCAGCAGATATCTGAAACCGCAAATAGTACCAAACCCTACGTTTTGCCCTATGCATAATAAACTTATTATAAAGTATAACTTATAAATTTGGCACAGTAAGATGTACAATAACAAGAAAATAGAGCGATTATAAAAAATTCTGAATGTGGTCTCATATTTTATTGACCCTTGTCAATGACGAGAGATGATAAATTGCCTGCATGATGAGATGAAGTAGGGTGAATGACGGAGGTTTTGTGGTGTAGCGTTAGGCTATTGGCCTTCTGTTGGTATGTTAGAAGGATCATTTGCTTCTAGGCATGGTCGACTGCAGGTAACAAATTGGAAAGTGAAACCAAAGATGGGTGGTGGAATAAATGAGAGATGAGTAGACTAAAGATAGGAAGTCTTCATTATAAGTGGCATTGATGAAATGGCTGAGAGAAAAAAGGGTAAGGATCTTGGTTACAATATAAAACTAAAAGGAGCAAGAGCCTTTGGCAGTGTGCAGTGTAAGGTAAGTAAATTAAGTTCTCTTGTGAAAGCATGGAGGGGTTTGAGTTTTTCATTGTGGTTTTGGGTGCTGTAGGAAATTGGGTCATCCTTTTCTTGATATTTATTAAGTAGTTAATTGCCAGACGTAGTTCTAAGTGCTTTATACTTAGTGAATAATTAAATTAAACTTAGGAAGTAGGTAGTTATTTAACAAAAATGAGGAAGTTGAGGCAGAAAAGGATTAGTAATGTAAGCTTTTGCCCAGCATTCTGTTACTAGCAAGTGGCAGAGCTGGAAATTTTCAACCCAGATTGTTGAGTTCCAAAGGCTGCTTTTAGTTCCTATGTTGTATGGCTTCACATACTGAAACATACTTAGCTGTTGGTGAATTTAGAATTTTCAGGTGATGAGCTGGAGCTGAAGTTATTTTAATAGTGGATTGATACCAAAGGAAATGGATATGAGTAATGGTGCCTTACCAAGTTTGGAATGAGAGTAAGGGCAGGCACTTAAAAGAAAATATAAAGGCTTGAATTTAGTTTTAGACTAAGAGACAGGAAGATATAATTGATATGTTAATACAAAATCAGTGGAAGAGTAATTGAGTCCAGAGAAGGGATTATTATGACAGTATGAAACGGAAGTATATGTATTGGAGCAGGGATGGAAAGGCAGGAAATAAATAACCTTGGACTCTAAGAGGAGGCACACCATTTCCTAAATGTGTGTTTTGAAACAGCTTTTGCATTTGCTGGTGCGGTCTAAAATCTTGTAGAAAGTACCTTACTCAGAGAGTACCAGCTTTGTTACTAGCTCATTTATATGACCTTGGCACAACTAAATTTAATTTATGCTTTATCTGTAAAATAAATGGTGAAGCCAGATATTCTGGACTACTGCTCCAACAGCTTTCCATGCAGTCTAATGGTGAGTTAAAAGCAACATAATTTCCACAAGATTATTTAAAGATCTTCAGCAATAATATTTTTCACTCTGTTACCAGCTTGGGATTTTATATTCTAAAGAAAAGTCTAAATGATCTTTGTTCTCAGGAGTAAAGCAGTTAGCTAAACTGTCCATTCAAAACTTGATCATCCCATTGTTAATACCATTACAGGTTATTTGGTGGTAGTCCCTTCTGTCTTCCAAAAAGGAAATGAGCCTATTGTATATTGTTCTGAAGTTTAGAATTGTTTTGTTTTTAATTTAGTGGGTGATCAAATAGATTTAATTTTAACTTTTGAAATTAGTCTGAACATAATGTAAATATAAATAGTATAGTTGTTCTGTAGAAGTATTTGGTACCAATAGTCTTTTCTTCTGAATGTAGGTTAGACCTGTAATTTTGAATTGTGTTCCACAGAGTAGGTTTAACAATTGAGAAGCCAGTCATTTGGGGCTTGCTTTTTCCTCTTGCAGCCCAGAATAATTAAACTTTTATCTGGTCTAGGTATTGGAGTTTCTCTATAAGATTTTAGATGAAAAAATTCCCTGGTAGAGCAGTATGAGCATGTACTAGTAGCTGAAGGTGTTTGAAATACCACAAGGTTTTCCCACTTAATCCTTCAGGAATCAAAATCCTTTTTCAAGTGCTTTCTTCATATATATCTTTGCTTTAAAAGTTGACTAATACATTTCATTTAGCATGTAACTTTTATTGTTAACCTGTGCATTTGGGATGTGATCTTTCTTTAAAACAGAATTCAAAGAAGCCTTTTCACTATTTGACAAGGATGGTGATGGAACTATAACAACAAAGGAATTGGGAACTGTAATGAGGTCTCTTGGGCAGAATCCCACAGAAGCAGAATTACAGGACATGATTAATGAAGTAGATGCTGATGGTAAGTCTTAATTTTGGGATTGGTTGGGGGGTTCAAGTAGCATTTAAATTCTGTTGTAATATTTCAACTAAGCAAACCATTTCAGGTAATGGCACAATTGACTTCCCGGAATTTCTGACAATGATGGCAAGAAAAATGAAAGACACAGACAGTGAAGAAGAAATTAGAGAAGCATTCCGTGTGTTTGATAAAGTAGGTATTCAAGGACTAGATTTGTTAAGTTTTAATATGAGGATGAAATGAAGATAACAAGACCTCTTATTCTTTAAAGACTTGTTTTTCTTGTGACTTAGCAACATACTTTAATATCAAGAAAGCTTTTTAAGAATTACAGTATAAAACTGAGATTTCCTAAAAACATACATTTTGCATTAATCTTGTGGCAAAGAAGGCATCATTTGACTTTAGAACCAAGAAAGTGATTTCAGTATAGGATATCCTGCTTGGCTCTAAGTGACATCTAATTTATAGGCCAACTATTTTTTAGATTCTCTTTAGTTTGAATGGATTTCTAACATGTTTTTCTCCTTAATGTGAAGTTAATAAATTTGTTAAATTCCAATTCTAAGTGTATAATTTTGCTTAGACATTGTACTAATTTTTTTCTAGGATGGCAATGGCTATATTAGTGCAGCAGAGCTCCGCCATGTGATGACAAACCTTGGAGAGAAGTTAACGGATGAAGAGGTTGATGAGATGATTAGGGAAGCAGATATTGATGGTGATGGTCAAGTAAACTATGAAGGTAAGTCTTTTGCTCTCACCACTTCATTCTGTGCTTTGACTGAATGAGTGGTACTTGTTAGGTACCTGATAGAACAAAGTCACTTTGTTCCCACCAAAATAAAAATGCCAACACAGTTATTTATATTTACTAACCTTTTGCTTATTCAGAGTTGCTACAGACTAGGACAACATCACTTACCTGAGACCTTCTTAGAACTATTTACTATCAGGTCCTACGCGATACCTAGAATGTGCATTTTAGTAACATTTCTGGGTGATTCCATGTTCACTGAAGTTTGGAAAAGCACTGTATTCTGTTTTTGTATAACAATTATGGAACAGTTTTAAAAGCTTCAAACTGTTTCAAGTTCCTCAAGGTGAAATTCAGGTGACCTCCAAAACTGTTCATATGTTTTAATTATATATGTATTAATTCAAGAGTATCGTGATACTAAACTCAGCAAAAATGCTGTTTTTATTTATAATTTATCTAAAGCACTGATTTTATTTTTGCTTATTCATTAATCATAAATAATTTTGGTTTATGAAGTTTCAGCCTTAGCTGGCAGTAAACTAGCTTTCCTCTGTATTTTAAGATAATTGAGGGAAGAAAGTGGATTGGAGACTGCTCACTGATTAAGTGTAAATGTATATTTGTCAGTCTTTTTGCCACTGACTCAACTTCTTGTATACTTCTTTTTCAGAGTTTGTACAAATGATGACAGCAAAGTGAAGACATTGTACAGAATGTGTTAAATTTCTTGTACAAAATTGTTTATTTGCCTTTTCTTTGTTTGTAACTTATCTGTAAAAGGTTTCCCCCAACTGTCAAAAAAATATGCATGTATAGTAATTAGGACTTCATTCCTCCATGTTTTCTTCCCTTATCTTACTGTCATTGTCCTGAAACCTTATTTTAGAAAATTGATCAAGTAACATTTTGCATGTGGCTTACTCTGGATATATCTAAGCCCTTCTGCACATCTAAACTTAGATGGAGTTGGTCAAATGAGGGAACATCTGGGTTATGCCTTTTTTAAAGTAGTTTTATTTAGGAACTGTCAGCATGTTGTTGAAGTGTGGAGTTGTAACTCTGCGTGGACTATGGACAGTCAACAATATGTACTTAAAAGTTGCACTATTGCAAAACGGGTGTATTATCCAGGTACTCGTACACTATTTTTTTGTACTGCTGGTCCTGTACCAGAAACTTTCTTTTTATTGTTACTTGCTTTTTAAACTTTGTTTAGCCACTTAAAATCTGCTTATGGCACAATTTGCCTCAAATCCATTCCAAGTTGTATATTTGTTTTCCAATAAAAAAATTACAATTTACCCAACTGTTGCTCTGCATCTGAGTCATTTAATTACCTTGAGGTCGAATAATTTTTGAGCATCAAATTGGAAGTGGTTTCTACTTGGTATAACTCACGTAAGTATTTTTCTGACTATTAAAGATTGTGTTTTCTTTTAAATTATGATACTACCGTTAAAAAGATGTGATTTACTAATAGTGCTTTTTAATTCTTAATACTGTAAGGCAAAGGAGAATTTTCAGTTGTGCCTGCCTATCTGCAACATATTTTACAAAAAAGTTATCTTTTAGGAGTACATTGGCAGTAACTAAACCTTGTTTTAGTTTTTGCTTGCTCTAAACCATTGCTTTCTCTATAATTTAAGCTACTCAGAAGGTGGATATCAGGGTTTTTGTTTATGAAAGATTCCATAGCAAGCCAGAACCAAGATTAAAAGTAACTATAATTGATACCTGATTGTTATAGCCACAAGGTTTTTAATATGGGTGTGGTGGGGGTGTAATTCGTTTGGCAGATTACTGCCTGTTTTTGACTATTTTAATACCACTGTTATTCTACCAGAAAATGGAAAATTGGGTGGTTAGTGAAGAAAAAGTGATAGTTTTAGAGAGGACAAAGGGAGTAAATAGGCATTGATAATCCTAAGGGGATATTACATTATATAATAACTAGGCAGGCAGTCAAATAAGATGACCTTCATTACATGTAAGACTTTAGTCAAAATGAAGGCCAAACGTATCAGTGGGAGAAGATTCATGCATTTAGCTGTTACTACACAATAATCAGTGTATTAAAAAACACAGGCTTTGGAGTTTTATTGCAACAGTGTTTGGATAACTGCTTTTGACCTTGAAGAGGTCAGTATTATCTAAGCCTCGTTACCTTTCTTGCAAAATGGGTATAGCATACACAATTGGTTTCTAGCTTGGCTTTCACAGTACTGAAGGTAAAGCACTTTTAGTAGTTGGTGCTTGGAATAAGTGTTGAATCCATGTTTCTATGCTGTTAAACCAGTTAAGACCCTGTAGAATGAGGGAACTGGGCAAAGTTTATCTTTTCCAATTCCAACAGTTTGGAGTTTTAAGTTGTTGATGGAGAAACACGTTTTTGAGGTACTTTTGTTTATCATGTTAATTGCTGATTTGTAATCTTCACAAAAGTCACAAAGTAGGCATTTTGATTTTACAGGAAATTAAAGAGCAGTTTTACATGATTTAACTGGTCACTGAGCACATACCAAGCAAGCTGTGTTCAAATTTCAGTTCTTCCTACAATGTAATTGTACTTCAACTTGGGACTAATTTTAAAACCTTTCAACTCTTACTCTTATTACCTGTTTTATATTAGCAGGATCAGGTAATTGATAATTTTTTCCTCAGTAATGTCTGTAGCATGTTCTTATAATGAAAACCATCACTACTACTATTAAAAATGATGCTAAGATGTCTTTCACAGAATTTTCATTAAAGGTCTGATGCATAGCAGAGGCACTGTTGAATTCTACTCGGTGTAGTCTTGTTTTCTTAAAGAGAAATGCTGCCTCTTGAAACTTAAGGTAACCTGAAAAAACATTTTAAACTTTCTCGATGTGTTGCATAAGACAGGGTTAAGAGGACATTTTGTTTATCCTACCTACATGCTTAATCTGTTTTATTAGTACTAAGTCCTTGAAATCACTGCTGTTGCTATTTTTGAGATAAACTTTTCTCACCTACGTGTTCCTTGTATTTCACACCTTGAATGGGTTTCTGGACTTCTCTGTACCCTTTAGTCTCTAGGGTACCAGTCCCTAGTCTGCTGAGCCAGTTCTACAGGCTCAGCCAAAATAAGAAAATGAAATAAGGGCCAGTGATGCTGGACTTGATTAATCTCTCACATTTGTGAAAACTGGTTTTTACTTGCCTTTTGCCTTAGAATTTCAGTTGTTGATTTCAAACTTGGTGCCTGGTTGTGTTTTTTTTTAATATAGTTTATTTTGGTATCATTGATCTACAATTACATGTGCAATATTATGGTTATTAAACTACCCCTTCATCAGGTCCCCCCCACCAACCCCATTACAGTCACTGTCCATCAGCGTAATGAGATGCTATAGAATCACTACTTGTCTTCTCTGAGTTGTACAGCCTCTCTTTCTTTTTAAGGCTATGTTAAATGAATTTCGAATCCCAGTATTTTAAGAGAAATTAAACGGAGTTCTCAAAGCTCTTGCTACTTAGTCACTTACAGAATTACCTGAGAGTTTGTTAGAAATGTAGAGTCTTAGGTCCCACACCATAACCTGAATAAATTTAGTTTAACAAGGTCCTCAAATGTTTTGTATGTACATTAATTTTGAAAAGCAGCTGTAGTCCATCCTCTGGTTTGGTTTATAGAGAGGAAAACTGGCCACTCATTTTTTTCAGTATGTTTAAAATTAGGGGGGAAATGATTTGTCAAAATGAATCTAATAAAGACAGGCACCGAGTCCTTTGGGGTGCAAGGGATTAGGCCTAAGAGGAGTTGACCCTTGAGGTTTGCCAGGCACTCAAAAGGAGGGAATAGAAGAGCTAATGTGGGGAGACCACAGAATTTTGAAGATGGCGTGTTTGGGGTTTGCAAGTATATAGAGAAAGGTTTTTAAATGAAGGGAAGGAGAGAGTAGATTGTAATTTTTGCTTCTGTCCTAAAGGCAATGATAGTCGTGTTTAATGAATGAATTGTGACAGTCATGGTTCCAAACATTCTACTCAATCATAATCACTCCAGATGGGTAGATAGCAATTTATTATCTTCTTTGTAGACACAGTAAGTCATAGCAAATTCAGCCAGTGTTCAAATCCTGGTATTTGAGGGAGGTATTCAAGAATGATAGAATGGGATAATAAATGCCGCATGACAAGTGCAGGTCAAATTTGACAAGGTGAAAAATCCCCAATGGATTGGCAATTGGATCACTGGCTAGTTTAGCAAGTGCAATTCTAATTGAAAGTTGTGTGCACATGTCTAATTGAAAGTATGGGAGGTGGTGAAAGAAACGAGTCCACGTTACTCTTGAAAATTGTGAAAGGAAGCAGAAACTATGGTTGTGTGGACAGTGGGGCGCTGGAGTCAGACCTGGATTTGAACTTGAGCTGCCATTTCTGTGATGCTGAGTCAACTGCTAAACTGCCCAAGGGAGTTTTTCCTCATCCAGAAATGGGATTAAATACCTACTTCACAGGGCAGGAAGGATTGAATTAGTGTATGTGGAGGATCTGGAACACAGCAGGCACTCCATGAAGGAATTGATCAGGCTTGAGAGGAGGGCTTGATGTTAAAGATGAGAATAGTTTGAGAAACTAGAGCCAAGAGAGGTTGAAAGTGAAAAGTTTGTACAGATAGGAAAGGGTGGTCGGTAGTCTTAGAGCTAGTGAAGCCTGATGTGTACTAAATCAAAGGTGAGAGACACCGAGAATGTACGTCTGGAGGCGCTTAAAATCTTAGAAAGTGGGTGCTAAAGCTGATGAATGCGTTAAAGCTAAGTATGCCTACCAAATACACCGTCTCCCTGAGTGTGGGATGCGGGTGATTCGGGAAAGGGTTGTAGGGGATTCGGATACGCTCAAACCTTTACGGGCCGCCTTTATAGCCTCTCGGCGCAGATAGAGAAAGCCCGTGGGCGAGTCCAGAGCCCTCCAGATTTTCTTACACACGTCCGCGTGGCCGTCTCGAGTTATTTCCTGTGCCCCGAGGCTTCGCGCGTGGCCTCCTTCCCTCCACCTGCCCGCCCACCTCCCTTCGCCGTTGTAGACCTGGCGGGTCACCAGCGTACCGTCGGGGGCCGGCAGGCCCAAGACGCCTCCCGGCAACCGGACGCCAGCCTCGGCCTGGGAAGCGAGAAAGCTGCTATGGACGGGCCCGTCCCCGCCATCACCGCCGCCGCCGTAAGGGGAGCCCTGGGGCGAGGCGCTTCGATGGACTGGCCGCGGTACTGCTTGCCTCCTGGGGCCCAACCCCTGCCGTTGCGCTCGTCCGGCTCCTCCTCCAGAAATTCCACCTCTCTACTCCCCGGCGCCTGCGGCCCTTCGGCCCTCCATTCCTGCCTTCTCTCACTGCCCGCACACCTACAGCAGTAGTCGTCTCTGCCTGATCGTTATCTGAGTTCGACTTCATTTTATTTCCTCGTCCCTTGCTACTCCCTTATCCTTTCATTCACCTTTGTTTTTTGTATCTTTGTTTTTCCTTCCTCCCTATTACTAATTGCCCTGGACAACTGCTCTACTAGGGTAATTAGATTTGTTTCATGTTCCCTTCCATCTGCCCAGAGAATAGGTTTTTCCTTTCTTAATCAGTTCGACACATTTTTGCCCTGCTTCCTATTTTAGTAGTTATAAACTATTTAAAACTACCTTTGTTTAGTTTAAAATAAATTTGGGTAAGGGATGTTTAGCCTATCTTTTCTAAAGCAACTCACCGTTTAAGAGAATTCGTAGTGGTAGGTGGGTGGAGTTTTAGATCACCTGCCTTGGGCAAAACAACAGCCAGTGACCTTCCTTTACATGTATCATGATTACTTCTCCCTTCTCCTTCCCACCTCCTTTTCCTGGTCCTAGGTAGAGGTGGGAGACCTGGCTTGACCTGCCGGAGAAAGTTTGATTTCTGTAACTAGATGTGCAACAGAAAAAATTTAACAGAAGTCTTCAGATAGCAATATGAATGAAACAACTTTTTTTAGAGAAATGCACATTAAGTGGAGTGGTTAAGAGGCTAGACAGGAAGAATTAATTATATCAGTTTTACTGACTAGATTGTTTATTTGTAAGGCATTGTTGAGATAACCCCTATTTCATAGTAGTAACAGCATTTTGAATGAAAGTACAACTCAATATTTTAATGATTTTACTAGTAAAATAGCACAGAAGGAAAAAAATATCTGTTGATAGGCAGAAGCAAATGTGGGATAATAATAAATGGGTATAGAGTACTTACTACGGAGGACAAGAGTGTCCTCAAACGGAGGAATACCAGTCATTTGGTAATAGTCAACTTGGCAGATGCGATTTTAAAAATAAAAGCTACCATTTATTGAGCCCTGGCTGTGGGTGCAAGTCTTTGTATGTACAATGCCTTTTTCTTAGGCCAACCCTGTAGGGTGTTATTTTTATAGTCCTAGGAGGAAACTGAGGCTTCTAAGGGTTAAGGAGCTTGCCTCCTGTCCCTAGCTAGTGAAAGTGGTCGAGCTGGTGGTCAAGCCCACGTGTGTCTGGCTCCTCTGCCATTCTGTCTCATCAATGTCACAGCTAGCTGGACAAGCTGAGACAACTGGCGGTACTGTATTTATATGATACGTATGTGATAGTGTATGTAAAGCCAAGAAAGGGCAGTTCATAGCATTTGCCACATCATGAGGAATTTGTATCCCAATGTCACATTAATTTGATGACTGCACTTTTCCCTTGAGCTCGCAGCACAGTCCCTAGAGCCATAAATCTTAACAATTATTATAATAAGATTTGGGATTTACACAACACTCCTCCTCCTAAGAACACCAAATTTTGTCACATCTAGTTATCCTTACCACATCTCTGTGAGTTGGGGATGTTTATTACTCTAATTTTCCCAAAATGTATTTAGATATTTAAAAAGAACTTAAAGATCATGAAGTAGCAATTTAAGGAAATGTCACAGACAAAATTTATCATGATGTAGCTTTTAAATTCAGACTGACCAATTTGGTGCAAGTGTTCATTTCTTCAAGTAGAAGTTTTTTTTTTAATGGTGAAATAAAGGTTTTTATTATTGTTTTTTACTAAGGTATTAATGATATACAATCTTATGGTTTCACATGAGCAACATTGTGATTACAACATTCACCTATATTACCAAGTTGCCCCATGCACACCCCACTGCAGTCACTGTCCATCAGTGTAGTAAGATGCTACTTGTCTTCTCTGTGCTGTACTGCCTGCCCTGTGAGTCCCCTACATTATGTGTGTTAATCATAATGCCCCTTAATCCCCTTCTCCCTCCCTCCCTCTCCACCTCCTTTCCCTTTGGTAACCGCTAGTCCCTTCTTGGAGTCTGTGAGTCTGCTGCTGTTTTGTTCCTTCAGTTTTGCTTTGTTGTTATACTCCACAAATGAGGGAAATCATTTGGTACTTGTCTTTCTCTGCCTGGCTTATTTCACTGAGCATAATACCCTCTAGCTCCATCCCTGTTGTTGCAAATGGTAGAATTTGTTTTCTTATGGCTGAATACTATTCCATTGTGAATACGTACCACTTCTTTATCCATTCATCTATTGATGCACACTTCGGTTGCTTCCATATCTTGGCTATTGTAAATAGTGCTGCAATAAACATAGGGGTGCATATGTCTCTTTGAATCTGTGATCTTATATTCTTTGGGTAAATTCCTAGGAGTGGAATTCCTGGGTCAAATGGTATTTCTATTTTTAGTTTTTGAGGAACCTCCATATTGCTTTCCACAATGGTTGAACTAATTTACATTCCCACCAGCAGTGTACGAGGGTTCCCCTTTCTCTGCATCCTCACAAGCATTTGTTGTTCCTTGTGTTTTGGATGTTGGCCATCCTAACTGGTATGAGGTGATATCTCATTGTGGTTTTAATTTGCATTTCCCTGATAATTAGCGATGTGCAGCATCTTTTCATGTGCCTGTTGGCCGTCTGAATTTCTTCTTTGGAAAAGTGTCTGTTCATATCATTCACCCATTTTTAATCAGATTATTTGCTTTTTGGGTGTTGAGGCATATGAGCTCTTTATGTATTTTGGATGATACCCCTTCATGGATATGTTGTTTATGAATATATTCTTCCTCAAGTAAAAGTTTTATAAATTACATTTAATTTCCAGGGATTACCCCTTAAATGAATAAGCACATTTTATGTTGTTAATAGAAACCAACCCGGAAGACATCATCTTTTTAAAGAGAAGGATGGTGGAGAATAGCATTAACAGTATGTACATTTTCATTCTTTCCTATTCAAAATATTCTTATTTTCACTAATATTTTAATCAGTCTTACCTTTTAAGTTACTAACACTTAACTGTAAGAAAACAGTGGTTGTTCACATCTGTAAGGGGCCTAATTTCATATTTAAAATTTTCTTAACAGCATATGAATGAGAAACTAAATTTTGAATGCAGTAAAAGCTTGGAGAAAGAAAGCAACTCTAGGAAACTAGGTGCTTTTACATAGGCTGCAAAGCCTGTGTAAAGCCAACCTAGTTTATGATCCTGGTGAGATTACGCAAGGAAGAAAAATCATATGTTCAGGGTGTTTGGGTTTCAGTTTTTATCTTACATAGATGGCATAGAGCCTGTGATAACTTTTGTTAACAAGGTCAATATGTGAAAGCAAAATGATAATATATGAAAGAAAAGAGACATGATCCCCTTCTCAAGAGACATTGTTTCTCTATTTTCTATCCACACCCTTCAATAACAGAGGGGTCCCATGGGCCAGAGTCTTCTTGGAATTGAACTAATTTTAATGGTGGAACTGAGCTGAGTGCTCAGTGGAGAGATGGCCACAGAGCAGCAGTGACTAGACTTTCAGGTCTGGCCATCCAGCCACATTGTGGGTGTGATTTGAAGTACTAAACCTCTTATTGGGCTAATTAGACAGTATGCCCTGCCAATTCATCCTCAGTCTCATGTTATTATCTGTGAGCTTCCCACTTGAGAGCTAGAAAGAAACATGTAGTATCTGCTAAGCAGAAGTAGGATAACTTTTATTTGGTCCAGAAACAATCCTGAGTGGTCACACTAGAGGCCTGAAACTTACAGTCACACTGATTCTCAAATTTAAGTATCTCAGAAGCTACTGTTTAAAAAGTTAAAACTTCCACTATGGCCATAACTCATTTACTATAATTCAGCAATTATCTCAGGAAGGAAATAATCATGATTCCCTTAAAATATTGTATAGTAAACACAAGAGTGTTTCCTATGTTTGATAGAATTTTATTAAACTTTAAAACAGAGAGAAATGCTACTCAGGAGTAACTCTTCCAAGAATGATGCTTTAGGAAATATTACCAGTTCACACACATCTGAAAAATGATGTCAATTTTCCACAGAATACTCCTGTCCTTGGCACTTACCACTTGAAAACCTTTATTGAGGAATCCCTATTAAACCCAGTGGTAGCAACCTACAGTTTCAAAAATGAAGGAAGGAGAAAACCACCTCTTGTGCAAAGAAATGATCCAGTACTAAATGACGTTCCCCAGTACATGCCTCCTGACTCCTTGGACTTGTTAAAGAGGCAAGTGGCCACGTACTCATTTAAAGACAAACCACGACCAAGCCCCAGCATGCTGGTTTACAAAGATCAGGTAAAGTGCTACTAGCAGGTTTTTGTGGGAAAGTGACCAAGAGTCCCTAGGGAAAATATTTTATCTTCCTCAGGATAAACTGAAAACTTTTAGGATGGCTTCATTCCTACAGATATCAATGGGCTGCCTAATTTGCAAATGTGTCCAGCAAGATTTTCCCCTGTGAGGCCTCCTAACCTAAGGGGAATGCATGGGGGACATTTTTCCCTCTCCAGGGACTCTTGGCAGGGTTCCCTGGATTTGGGGAGCCTCTGAGGTCTTCTCCATGACTGCGCAGTGCTTCTGGTCTCTTCAAACAGTTTATACAGTGTACCCTCTTCTTTTAAAGAGAAAGCTGCCGTTGGTAAGTAGTGCCCTTATTAGAGTGTGACTATACTTCTATACCATAGGGAGACTTTTTCAGAATATTCTTGGAGAAATGAGCACTGCGGTACCAGGAGGGTCAGCTTCTGCACTCAGCTTCACAGGTCTGTTCATAACTTTGATAATATAGAGCACTGCTGGCTTACAGCCCTGGGCTAGGTTGGGTGGAGGGAGGGTGATCCTGACTCAACTCTCCAAGCAACAACAGGAGAACAAACATGTCAAGTGCTGAGATACAGAGTGTAGCAGGAAATGCCGGGCGAGAGTTCAGTGCAGGCTGGATTGAAAGGCTGGAAGGCTCCCTGGAGTAAGCAGGACTCAAGCGGGACCTTGAATAATACATGACATGCATGTGGTTCTTAGAAGCATACTGTGTACTTGCACATGTATTCTCTGAGTTATTCTTCCCAAGCATTCTGAAATAGGCAGGACATGTTATCCCCACTTTACACAGGAGAAAACTGAGCTGAGCAGAGAGACTAAGTAACTTGTTAAGAGGAACGTAGCTAAGTAGGAGAGGCAGTGCTTTTAACTGAGGGCTTCTGAGCCCAAATTCAGTGCTCTTTCCAGGCTACTGTGGGCCTAGGTGCCTATGACCTTGAACCAGGGCAGAGTTTGGATGGGTGGAATCCAAGGAAGGTGTTTCAAGGGAGGGGCATAGCGTTGGCCAAGGTCTGTTCAAGGGACAGGGTTGTGACTTGGACTTTGTGAGTTGGGACTTTAGGTCTTAATATCTCCCAGTCATATGGTGTCATAAATCTTCACAAGCTTATCAGAGTGTTCTTGTGATAACCTGAGAAGAAATGTGTTGCAACTGGAGGTTGAATTAAATACGAGAGGTTGTGGTTATGAGGATGGAGACCAGAAATATTCAGCAGGATGAGCACATGCATCCAACTTGTAAACCCTTCCTCCTGCTTTGCAAATAGTAGCTTTGAAACAGGACAGAATGATAAATGTTCATTGGGTAAACTTCTGCTGTTCGCTTCAGTGGATGAATACAAGCGCTAAATTACACTCGGACTTAGTGACTTCATATCAGGTAACCATGCTACTTGTGAAATCCTTCTGGCCACTTCCAGTGCAAAATCATTCTTCCTCATTCTCCACCACCATTTATTTTCCTTCTGTTTCCTCTCTTCTTGCTTTTCGGGGTTTCTGAGGGTAGGCCAAAGCCCATTGTTTAAAGGAAAAAACATACAAGGTTGGTACTGGACAAAATTTAAAGCTTTTAAATACCAAAATAATTTGGCTTACCTGGAGGAGGTAGAACCTGAAAGCCTACTCTTCCCGTTTCATTCTTTCCTCTATCTCCCCAACGCCCTCAGAGGACTGAGCTCCTGAAACTGGAAGAGTTAAATGCTTTTCTGACTTTCTGTTTCATTCACAAGGGGAGAGAGATTCAGATGTAACATTGTTTACTCACCAGTAAAATTCATAATTGTGTTTTTTTAATAGAACTCAGGAAAATAATTTGCCTTTGAGGTAGATACAGTATACGTTATTGTTATTTATTAAGACAGAACAACATTCTCAAGCTTCATAATTTTAATAGAATATTCGCTTCCTACCTTATTAGTGCTGCCTGTTTTCTGTAAAAAAGCTTTTACTATTTTTAACACCTTTATTCTGACACATGTAACTCAACTGGAGAACCAGTGTCAAAGAATCTTATCAGGTATATATATTCAAAGGTGTGTGTGCGTGTGTATACTCATCTTACATATCCAGCTCTTTCCTAGAGCATTTGAAATGGCCCTACAGTTTGTACAATCATTTTTTTCTTATCCGAGAAGTAATACATTTTTACTGTAGATTATACGTACGAAAGTGGGCCCATTTCTCTTTATACACACAGCAGAATGATCTGCTTTTTCCTCAGTGCTGCAGCCATCCACCCACCCCTGGGTTCCTCCTGCTCCTTCTGGATGGCTTGAGCTCCCTTTGCCCCTTGTCACTCTTCCATTACGCCTGTCATAATGCCAGTGTACATATATATGATCTTTCAACAATCTTGCTTCTCAGTTTCTTGAACTCTTCTCTAGCTCAGCTACTTACTCCTTAGATTTTTTAAAGACCCATCCTTTCAACCCTCTATAGTCTGAATCATGTTCACCCCATCTTGACCACCTTCTGCTAGCCCTCTGCCTCACTCATTCTCATCTCCCAATCCCATTTTTCCCTCACCCCCAATCCATAATCCATCGATCCTACCACCTTTTCACTGCCCCTCAGCTTCCCGATGTTCTCCTTCCTTGCAAAGCTTAAATTCCATAGTTAATCATTAGAGTGACTCCGTGCACATGCCCTCAATTCCCTCGCGCCTGATGGCTCATTATACTTATTTGGCAAAGCCACAACCATGGTTAAATCTAACTCTCTCTGAACTTTGTACCTGGATCCAATCAGCAGAATGACTGGTCTCGTTTTAAATTCTTCATTTCACACAGGCACTGAATAGACTTCCCTAGTCTGTTCCCACCCTCCTGGGTGCCTTTATCTCACATCTCCCCTCTTCCCAAAGCCCTGACACTGCCTCTTCAATCCCCATTCCTGGGTCCTTTTCTCAGCCCTTTTGCTGGTTCGGCCCCCTCTCCCTGACCTATTCCTAGGCACTGGGACCTCTTCCCCATCTACACTCCCTCCCTTGGTCACCTCATTCCATCTCAAGGCTGTGAACACCATCTATTTGTTTGTGGCTTCCAAATTTATATCTCTTGCCCAGACTTCTCTCTTGGACTCCAGACTTGCATCCAGCTGCCTTTTTTACTTTTCCATTGTTTTGTTTAATTCAAAGTTTCTCAACCTTGGCACCATTGGCATTTTGGACAGAATAATTCTTTGTTGTAGGGGGCTGTTCTGTGCTTTGTAAGATGCTTACCAGCATTCCTGGATAATCGGTGCCATTAGCAATCCCCCCATCTCAATTGTAACAATGAAAACTGTCACTGGACATTGCCAAATGTCCACCGGGAGCAAAAAAAAAAAAAGCTCCTGCTTGAGAACCAATGGGCTAAGGCTTTGTGATCATGGGCACAAACTCGGGGTGGTTGTCAGGGTCAGTGGGTTTGCTCTGAACTGGCTCACTTGTGACCCCATCTCTTAGTACTTCCTCTCTCTCTCTTCCTGCCCCACTGGCGTCCTGGCTGCTTCTAGAACTTGCCACTACCACCTCAGAGTCTTTGTACTGGGTTTTCCTTCGTTTGGAACGCCCTTATTCCAGATATCCGCATGGTTCACTCCCTCTCCTTCTTCAGGTGCTGTTCAAGTGCCACCCTCCCAATAAGCCCTGTTTAGATTGGCCACCTGGCACTCCTGACCTTCCCTGCCCTGCTCTTTTTCTTTTCTTCCTTAGCATCTATAGCCATCAATAAACTGTATAATTTACTTGCACTTTGCATTTATTGTTAGTCATCTATCTCCTCCCATGAGAGTGAAGCTTCATGGGAACATGAATGTTTAACTGTTTTGTTTACTGTTACATCTTGACCTCTAGAACAGTGTCTGACAGTTAATATCTGTTGAACGCATGAATGAATTAATGATTGCTCAAGTCTCTGAAATCTGCCTGGGTCTTACCCGGTTTGTGTCCTTGTAGGTGTGATTATCTTTGTGTGCTGCTCATTGCTCCTGAAAATTTATTTTCATAAATTCCCTAAGTCTTAAAATGAAGGTGTTTTTCTTCAGAGAAGGTTTGCTTTGGGTTCTGCTAGACTTAGGGGAACAACCAGTCTGGTGCCGCTTGGAATGCATGCTTTCTATCTGTGGATCACTTCAGTATGGGGATTTGGACTGGAATCCACAAAAGGGACCAGCCCATGGTTACACTCATTCAAGGATAGGTTTCTTTCCACTCTACCAATTCTGCTTAGTATCAGTCCCCGTACCCCTAAGGGGAGGGGGGAGGGTTTACTCTCAGAAAGTGCCCTTTAGGGGCTCCAGTTCCTGTGGGTAGGACTCCCACTAGATCACCATCATTGATGGGTCCAGGTGATCTGTGGATACTTTTGCGGCTCTGAGGTTCCTCAAACCCTCCCTACAGCTCTGTTCTTCTGCTGAGTTCAGTCTGGGCTAGCAAACATCCTCTGGGAAAACCTGGGCCACTCACCTCTCTGGCTTCTTGCTATCTCTTGGTTTGGGGGTTTTATAATTCCTTATTATCTTGTCAGCAATTTCATATCTTTAAAGAAAAGCTCTTATTCATTTGTTCTTAATATTTTATTCCTCATTTCTGTTAGTTGTCTGCAGTGGGAAGATTCATTATCCAAATAACCTAGCTTGCCACTAGTTGAAACCAGAAGTTGTTTAGCAATACATTGTGAATCTTTTCCATACCTTCATGTATTCTCTACATCACTTTAAAGAGCTGCATAGTGTTCTACTATATGGATGTGTCTTAATATATTCAGCCATTTCCTGCTGCTTGTCATAGAGTGGAATTATTAGGGAACTGATAGGTAGGTATGGCTGAACGATTTAAACAGGGTTCACTGAGAAGGTGACACTTGAACAACAAAGACTTGAAGGAGAGGGAGTAAACCACGCAGCTACCTGGAATAAGGTCGTTCTGAAAGAAGGAAGACTGAGTACAGAGACCCAGTACAAAAGACATCCTCCAACAGCTATGTCTTCTGTGATGCATTGCCAAACTGCCTTATAGAAAAACTGTGCTGTACAAACAACAACAAATGTTGGCGAGGATGTGGAGAAAAGGGAACCCTCCTACACTGCTGGTGGGAATGCAAATTAGTTCAACCATTGTGGAAAGCAGTATGGAGGTTCCTCAAAAAACTCAAAATAGAAATACCATTTGACCCAGGAATTCCACTCCTAGGAATTTACCCTAAGAATGCAGCAGCCCAATTTGAAAAGGACAGATGCACCCCTATGTTTATTGCAGCACTATTTACAATAGCCAAGAAATGGAAGCAACCTAAGTGTCCATCAGTAGATGAATGGATAAAGAAGAGGTGGTACATATACACAATGGAATATTATTCAGCCATAAGAAGAAAACAAATCGTACCATTTACAACAGCATGGATGGAGCTAGAGGGTATTATGCTCAGTGAAATAAGCCAAGCGGAAAAGGACAAGTATCAAATGATTTCACTCACATGTGGAGCATAAGAACAAAGAAAAAAAATGAAGGAACAAAACAGCAGCAGACTCACAGAACCCAAGAACGGACTAATAGTTACCAAAGGGAAAGGGACTGGGGAAAATGGGCGGGAAGGGAGGGATAAGGGAGAAAAGGGGGCATTACGATTAGCAGACGTAATGTTGGGGGGGCACGGGGAGGGCTGTACAACTCAGAGAAGACAAGTAGTGATTCTATAGCATCTCACTATGCTGATGGACAGTGACTGTAATGGGGTTGGTGGGGGGGACCTGATGAAGGGGGTAGTTTAATAACCATAATATTGCACATGTAACTGTAGATCAATGATACCAAAATAAATTATTAAAAAAAAGAAAGAAAAACTGCTGTAATGCACCTCCACCTGTAGACTGTAACAAGTCCAGTGCCATTTAAATGCACTGTTTATCTTTCCAGCTGAAAACATGGATCAAGTGACTTAAGTGGGAAAGTTTAAAGTATAAGCTTGAAATCACCATGGTAGGGGAACTTCAGAACAGCCTCAGGTCAGCTAAGTCTGTGCCAGAGTCTCCCTACAATGAAAAAGACAGAGAAAAGATGGTGACTGTGCCCCAGTCTGTAGCCAGGGAATGTCAGTCCATCCAAAAGAGAGTAAAGCACTACCATTGTGAAAATGCAAGGGAGTTAAAAAAAATGCCTACCACTAACTGTGTGGCTTCAACACTCTTGCATCAAAGGGTAAAAATGAGTCATATTCTCTTATAATCCAATTGAAATAGATATTCTGGCTAAAAGATGAACAAAGAATATGAAGTGGCAATTTACCAAGAGATACACTAGTTACTGAAAAACTTAAAGTGATACTTGACTTCAACTAACAAATATTTACAAAGGAACAAAGCATCTTGACACATTTTTTTTGCCTGTCAGATGATCAACAAGTTCAATGATTACCATTATTGGCAAAGGGGATACAAAAAGAGATACTATTTGTATGAATACAAATTGTTGCAAGTATTTGGGAGGGTAATTTGGCAATTCCTAGCCATATTTTAAATGCATATAGCTGGTAATACTACTGTCAGGAATTTACCCTACAGATGATTTTACAAAGGTATAGTGAGATATTTATATTAATCCTGAAGCATTGTTTATAATTTTACTTAACTAGAGTCCTAATTATATAATGGTATCCATACAGTGGCATACTATTCAACCATTAAAAATAATGAAGTAAATCTGTGTTGATATGGAAACATCTCCAAGATATATTATTAAGTGAAAAACTCAAGGAACAGACCAATATTTATAGCATAGTTCCATTAGTATAAATTAAAACAAATTATACATACATATAATATTAAATGTATACTTTTTTTCATGAGAAAAGCAATCATTAACAGTGGTATCCATTTGGGAAATAGGGGTGAGGTAGGGGAAAAGAGACTTACCTATAGTTTTTTCTTTATGTAGGTTTTGAATTGTTTTCAATATGCAAATAATACTCTTTCAATCATGCTCATTTGTAAAGAAATAAAAAAATTTTCCAACTAACATTTGTTCTATTATTTTATTTTTTCAATTTTTATTCATGTCCTAGGTTGGGAACATTTCAATGAAAGTCACAATTAAAAATTTAAATTGCCTCAAACTTCTGTCCAGGTTAGTGTTAGCATTGCCTTGGAAGATGAAGCTCATGTAAAAGGAAACAAATTCGGTGATTCTGCCTCCTTCACCCCCAACATGCGTTCTAGGTCAGAAGGAGGTAGACAGGCAGGAAAGGCACAGCTATTAGGGAATGAACCAAAGGATCCATTTACTGTGTTCAGAGACATCCTTGAACAGCTGACTGGAAAACTGAGGATGGGAAAATCTGGCTGGTTTATTAATCTTTGTTAGCTGTGTTTATAGCTCTGATGATATCTCTGAAGACATGTTAATTTGCAAAGTGCTCCATGGTAAAATAACAGCTGAAGGAATTTTCAACAGGATGTTTTTT
Source organism: Smutsia gigantea (assembly GCA_032199065.1). NCBI lineage: Eukaryota > Metazoa > Chordata > Mammalia > Pholidota > Manidae > Smutsia > Smutsia gigantea. The sequence continues at coordinate 29,014 of JAVSCE010002482.1, forward strand.
CACCAAGCAAGGTATCAACAGAGGGAAACCACGTGCCCAAGAAGGGGCAGGCAAGTAATAACTGCAGGGAACTCAACACTTAAATGTTGTGCATTTATATGAAAAAAGTGGCCCTCAAAGTTGGCTCATCTAGGAGATATTTTTAAAGCCGAACTGTCAAAGAGGAGGGCAAAGCAGTAATTGTCACATGCAGCCATGTGAAGAGAGTGGCACATGCAAATGAATTCCGAAAGATGGGTGCAGAGAACTTATTTCAGGGACGGGAACCCATTTGCAGATCTTAGTTCATTTGGCGCTGATGAAAATAACGGGACTGGTCAAATTAGCAAGAATGTCATTGGTGTCATAAGGCAGGCTTCTTTTTGGAGAAAGTCCTATGTTGTCTATTTCTCAGACCATAAAGAAGTCTGAGCGGTGAGTCAGTGATACTTCCATATGACACAGTGACTTTTCAGAGAGAAGATAAACCTAATGGAAGGAATTTCTACCAAGAAAGCCTAAAACTATTACACCTGCCAGCCCTTTGGTTGCTTTCACTGAGGATCATTCTGATAGGACCTCTAAAAGAATTAGAAATCTGTTTTCTTCTCTCCTACCTATTTATAGATCTGGGTTTTCAAAATATTGTATCCCAACAGCCCAATAAATGGGCTTGTATTTTTTGTCTCTTATTCCAGTTTTCTGACATTGATGGTGTTGGTACAACACAAGTCAATTAAGTATCCACACTAATACCATCCTGCCATATTTTATGACTCCAAGCTATTGCAAGATTTCCTGAGTGTCTAAGCAACATGGATTGAAATACTAATGAACTAGAATCAGGCATTTTTATGGGCACATTGTCTAGATTCTCTGAGGCTTACATTACAGATGAAGAACTGAGAAACATATGTAGGAATTAGGAAAGTATACACACTCATACACATTCTTTTTGAAATATATATACGTATTCCACTGGACTCATGGGGAATGGAGCCACCAAGATAGTTTGCAACAAGCTCAACAATGTGCAGAGAAACAGTCTCTTACATAGAGCATCTAACTATTGAAGACTTTACGGAAAAAAACTCAGCCGTCTCTCGACTATATTAAATAGCAAAGATTGAGCAATGCCAAATGAAGTAGGACAAATATAGAAGCTACAGGTAACCAATAATCCTTTCTAGACCAATGCTTCCTAACAGTTTTTCCATGGGTACTTTACTATAAAAATCATTTGTGATTGCTGAGTATAGATGAATAAATAGCTGCTTTAAGGTGGGTTTTCTTCTAGCTTTTTAATTCTCTTTCTTCTTTCTCCTCCTGTGGGTATGTATATATCTGCAAGAGAGAGAGAGAGTAACAGCAAGGAGCATAACACATAAATACACGGTTTTAAAGTAAATAGAAAGCAAACACCAGGGTGGGCAGTTGCGGAGGGTGAGGGGGATAAAGGGGCACAAGAATCTCAATCATAATCTAAGTTGGTTATGGTGATGGTGGTACAGCATGGAGAATATCACCCATGATTCTGTAGCATCTTCCTATGTTGATAAATAGTAACTGCACTAGTGGGGGTGAGGATTTAATAATATGGGTAACTGTTGAACCACTGTGTTGTATACTTGAAACCAATATAAGACTGGATACCAACTATATTTCAATTAAAAAAAGAGATTAACAGAAAAAAAGAGAAAGCAAGCAAGCACCCATGCAGCTGACAAATCAAGAAAGCCCTCGGCTTAAAATATACATCTGCGCTTCCTTGGTATAAAAAAAAAACAAAACCCTAAAAAAATACCTGTGTTGCCTTGGTGTCTATTATGTCAAGCAAGCAATCAGCAAGGCACAGGTGCATCAGGACAATGTATATATTTCATCATGAAATTTGTATTTACGGTTATTATCACTGTATCCACAAAAAGCTGCCTCTGCAATCAAAATTGTGTATTAATACGTGAAAGACAACTGGTGTGCGAAATATAACAGGTGAACTTCCATGTAGCAGATGATGCGAGGGTATGGATGCCTCGTTTTCAGTAAAAGTAGTACTGTATTTTTAAATATTCACTTCAGGAAGGTTATTCACTTCAGAAGGATTCTTCCTAGGATCTTGTGATACATCTCCTCCCTGCCAGCTCCTTCAACATAGGAAGTTCTGGAGGTCTGGTCAATTTTCCCCAACTTCTTTCTCCGTCCTTCTCGCCCTCCCTTCCATCACACATGCCACTCTCTATGCTTACCAGTTCCTGACACTCCATCACCTCATGTACCTTGACACTAATATCCACAGATGCACGTAGTCTGCGACCAGTTTGACACGGGCGGAGGTTCCTCTACCACATTCCTCTGAGTGAGTCCTGCCTTCCTTAAGACTACACCTAGTTCACACTGTCTTTACCATCTTTAGATCACTGAATTGGGTTTATTTATTTAATATTTCCCCCCAGCTTTATTGAGGTATAACTAACAAATAAAATCATATATGTTTCAGGTGTACAACATGATAATTTATTATATGTATACATTGTGAAATGATTACCACCATCAAGGTAATTAATGCATCCATCACCTCAGTTACCATTGTGTGTGTGTGTGTGTGTGTGTGTGTGGGGTGAGAACACATAAGAACTACTCTCTTTGCAGTTTTCAAGTATACAATAAAGTATTATTACTATAGTCACCATGCTGTACATTACATCCCCAGAATTTATTTATCGTATACCTGCAAGTTTGTACCCTTTGATCTCCCTATTTCCCCCAACACCTGGCAACCACCAGTCTACTCTGTTTCTTTTAGTACAACCTTTTTAGATTCCACATATAAGTGATGTAAAGCAGCATTTGTCTTTCTCTAGCATTGTTCACTTAACATAATGCCTCCAGGTTATTGCAAATGGCAAGATTTCCTTTTCTATGGCTGAATAATATTCGTGTGTGTGTGTGTGTGTGTGTGTGTGTGGTTGTATTCATTATCCACTCATCCTTTTACATTGTGGCCATAGCTTGGCTACTGTGAATAATGCTGTAATGAATATGGGAGTGCAGATATTTCTTCCAGATACTGATTTTGTTTCCTTCAGATATATAATTAGAAGTGGGGTTGCTAGATCGTATGGTAGTTCCAGTTTTAATTTTGAGTAACCTCCATACTGTTTTCTGCAGTGGTTGTACCATTTTACCCACCAACAATGCACAAGAGTTCCCTTTTCTCTACATCTTCACCAACACTTGTTATCTTTTGTCTTTTTGATAATAGCCCTCCTAACATGTGTGCAGTGAGCTCTCATTCTGGTTTTGATTTGCATTTCCCTGATGATTAGTGATGTTGAGCATGTTTTCATGTACCTGTGGGCCATTTGTACGTCCTCTATGGGAAAATATCTATATCAGGTCTTTTGCCCATTTTTTTAAGCAGCTTGGTTTTTTTTTTTTTGACTATTGAGTTGTATGAACTCCTTATATATTTTGGATAACACCTTATCATATATATGTTTTGCAAATATTTTCTCCCATTCCTTAAGTTACCTTTTCATTTTGTTAGTTGTCTCCTTGCTGTGCATAAGCTTTTTAGTTTGATGTCATCCCACTTGTTTATTTTTGCTTTTCTTGCCTGTGCTTTTGGTGTCATATTAAAAAACAATCATTGTCAAAACTCATGTCAAGGAGCTTTTCTCTACATTTTCTTCTAGGAGTCTTATGGTTTCACGTAGCACATTTAAGTACTCAATCCATTTCAAGTTAATTTTTGTGAGTGGTGTAAATTATCTCAAGTATACTGTTTTTCTAGTTTCATTCTTTTGCATGTGGATATCCAGTTTCCCCAATACCGTCTATTGAAGAGACTATTCTTTCCCTGTTGTGTATTCTTGGTGCCCTTGTCAAAGGTTAATTGACTATATATGGGTGGTTTTATTTCTGGGCTCTCTATTTTGTTACATTGGTGTATGTGTCTGTTTTTATGCTAGAACTATACCATTTTGATTATTATAGCTTTGTAATACAGTTTGAAATCAGGAAGTATGATGCTTCCAACTTTGTTTTTCTTTCTCAAGATTGCTTTGACTATTTGGGGTCTTTTGTGGTTCTGGATCTATTTTAGGATTGTTTTTTCCATATCTGTAAAAAATGCAGTTGGAATTTTGGTAGGGATTGTATTAAATCTTATAGTTTTCAGTATACAGACCTTTTACTTCCTTCATTGAAGTTATTCATAAGTACTCTGTTGTTCTTGCTGCTGATGTGACATTTTTTCTTAATTTCTTTTTCAGATAGTTCATTGTTAGTGTATAGAAACTCAGCTGACTTTGTGTGTTGTTTTTGTGTCCTGCAACTTTATGAAATTTGTTTATTAGTTCAGATAGTTTCTTGGTGGAGTTGTTTTTTTTCTATATAAGATCCCATCATCTGCAAACAGGGACAGTTTTACTCTTCCTTTGCAATTTGGATGCCTTTTATTTCTTTTTCTTACCCAATTACTCTGGCCGGGACTTCCAGTACTATGCTGAATAGGCATGGAGAGAATGGGCACTTTTGTCCTTTCCTGATCTTAGAGGAAAAGCTTTTAGCTTTTCATCATTGAGTATGTGATGTTAGCTGTGGGTCACCCAGTTAGTTTATTTATGTTCAGGCCTTCTCACTTCTGCTGGTCAGGAACCATCTCTCTCTTACCATTGTATTCCCCCCACACACCTAGCACCGTTCTTTATTCACAGAGCAGGCTTACTAAATGATGTTCAGATTGATTTGTTGAATCTAGTACATTTAAAATATGAGCAATTGTACAGCATTTTTCTACACATCATCTCAGGCATACTATCATGAAACTCACCATGAAAAGTGATTATCTGTTGAATGTTTTGAAAATATGCTTTGGAAAATGTACCTTTTCCACTATTAAAATAGAGAATAAACTATGTAATGTTGTATGGACCTAAAATAAAGGCTTATTTATGAATAACAGATGATAAAATAATGTGAGTTTAAGACCTGCGTTAATCTATTATTGTTGTCCTTGTCCATTCTGTGCAGTCCCTTAAAGTCTCACCAGGGCAATATGACCTACTCCCTGCTCCAGTTCCCAAGTACACTTCCAGGTAATTGTATACTCATTCAATTGCTTTTAATAATTTATTTGTGCCTTTCTATTTACATATTTAACCAGTACTGATAACTTTTAAGCCTCATTTATGCCCGTCCTATCCAGATTAGCATTTAAAAATATTTAATGGGAGGGAGGGAATAAGTTAAAGATACATTAAAAAACAGATGCAGAAATAATGTGTTTTTTTTTTAATATAGGAGCTTCATATTTCGTTCTACAGTTCAAAGATTTCCAACAGGCTACTTCATTCCTGTAAGTATATTGTGGACAATTAACTCCTGATAAACTGAATGTTTAAAATATGCAATGATTCCTTTTGACATCAAGATGAACATTTTGCTCATCATAGTAGATAAGCAATGAGTGATTAATGTAACTTATTTAAGATGTGCTTAAAATGTATCTGAAGATATACTAGGGATTTCAATGTAAGTAACCCATTTGTGTCAAGTTACAGAAGAAAAATAAAGCTTCTTTTCCTTTTTATAGGTCTTGACTCATATCCTCTTTCAGGAAGGTCATCCCTAGTCACCTGTTCAGAATTTCCTGTCTCCCCTACCTTGACTTATTTTTCTCTGTAGTGTTCATCACTGTCTGACACACCAAATTAAAAAATTTACCAATCCTGTTTTTGTCTGTCTCCTCTACTAGAATGTAAGCTTCATGAAGGCAGGGGTTTTTGTCTGTTTTTGGCCTCTATAATTATCACCTAGAAAAATGGCTGGCACACAGTATTTGTTGAATGAATGAATGAATTAAATCAGCAGAGATAGTCAATAATAGATCACTGTATTAACAACAAAATGGAAAAGTATGTCTAGTTTCTTTCCTTTTAAAAATGTGAAAATGCTTTCCTGTTTGTGAAAGTTTCCAAGTACATGTACAAGTGTTATGATAAAAATGAACCCTTGTAAATAAGTAACTATCAGTGGATGCCAAAAGATAAATAATTATGTAAACATTTGAATGATTGGAAAACTATGAAATTATTTTGGGGTGGTTTGATGGACTGTAGTTATTTATTTGTAACTAGAAACTCAGGGGGAAGAAAAAGATGCACATCAAACAGAAAGAGGAATTGAGGTAACTAAACAGAGCTCAGAGACAAACCCTGGTATATATAAAATTTCTATATTTGATGAAGGTGGTGTGACAAATTATAGGGAAAGGAAGAGATATTATGTGCTAGACAATTAAGTAATTTGAAAAAATTAAATTAGGTTCTCCATAGTACATACTAAAATAAATTCCATATTGACTAAAGAGTTAAATACTTATGAAAACATAAAACCAGGAGAAAATATATTAGCTCATAGCCTATTGTCGGATAAGGCAGATTTTCTGAGCTAATAGCAATGGATGAATTGCAAAAGAAAAGAGAGATATTAGATTTGATTATATAACATTAAATATTTTTAGTATATCAGAAGCAAACTATAAACAGTGTTAATAGGCAAATGCAAATTAGAAAAAACATTTTCAACATACATGGCACATAAAATGGCCCTTCAAGATGTGTCCACATTCTAACCTTCAGAACCTGTGAACATTACTTTATGGCAGAAACTTTCCAGATGTGATGAAGTTAAGGCTCTTGAGATGAGGAGATTATCCTGGACTAACAGGGCGGGCCCTAGATATAACCAGAAATGTCCTTATGAGAAGGTGATTTGAGAAGGGAGGTGAGGTCATGTGACCGTGGCGGCAGAGACTGGAGAGGTGCGGCCACAAGCCGAGGAAGGCGGCCACTAGCAAGGGCTGGAAGAATCCAAGAACAGATTCTTCCCTAGTGTTTGCAGAGGGAGAATGGCCCTGCCAACATCATGTTTTTAGCCCAGTGAAACTGATTTCAGACTTCTGGCCTCCAGAACTATGAGCGAATGAAAGTCTGTTGTTTTAAGCCACCAAATTTATGGTAATTTGTTAGGAAAGTACCTAACATTAGGAAACGAATATAAGCGGAGATTATCTCCAGGTGGATTTCCCAGTGGGCTGATGGGATCAGGACCTGGCTTTTCCTTTGTGTAGCCCATAAATGTTTATCTGTGTAGGTCTTTTCTCTCAGACACATCAGTTGCTTCAAAATAACCCCTTAGCCTGAGGTATAAGCCAGTTGCCAGTGTTCTGGGAGCTGACTTGGAGAGGTGCCGGGAGTCTCCCCGCTTGGTGTGTGAAAGTTCTCTTAATTCCTGTTTATAGTAAAGACCCCTGTCCTTGCAGTGCCTGGGGCCCCTGAGTCCAGGTCTCAGGCGCAGTCCCCCCAGAACAGAAGCCCTGTCTCCTAGAGGGGGGTGGGTAGGGTGGCTCCCGGACTGGTGCCGGTGAGGTGGGTAGGCACCTGGCAAGAAGACAGTCAGCCTGCTCTCCGGCTTCCAGCCCCAGCCCCACCTCACAGTGCCTGGGGCCTGAGGTTCCTGAGCTTGCCTGGCTTCTGTGGAGCAGCTCGGCCTGCTCCTCTGCGGCAGGTCCTCTCTGGGCACTTGGGCATCAGCTTTCTCTACCCTGCCATGTCGGGTACCTTTCCTCCAAACTGCATCGCATCTTCCAAAAGATGTTGGCTGTTGTGTCTTCTCTTGGCCCTCTGTGCGTGTGTATGTACTCAGGTGTGTGTGTGGTGAGGGGGGAGATAGTTATGCCTTTTTTATTTGAGGGGGATGGAGGTAAATGCATGTGTACAAGTGGCTTGGGCAGCAAGAAATCAAGACACCAGTTTTTCCCCCTCTCGGTGATATTATATCTACTTTGAAATATATGTTTCAAACGAATGCAGTGAGTTAATAGCAATTTGTTTTCAATTAGTAAGGAGACTCCATTAAAAATAATTTGCTCTTAGTTCACGTTAGGTGTCCTGCAGGACATGCAGCCCGGTGTGGGAAATAGCACAGGGCAGTTGATTCTGACAGTCTTTGCCTTTGTTCTATTGCTTTTATGGAGGAGAAGATTTTTGGAGATCCTTATTCTGCCATTTTCATTAGTGTCACCTCATCCATTCCATTTTATAAATAAAAGTAATTCACTGATTTGGAACATCCTGTCCTTCAACAAAGTGAAAACAATACATCCATGGAAAATGTTCCAAGACAAAGAAATAGCCCAGCGCTGTGATTCATGTCTGTCCAAAACATGCGTTCCCAGAGCAGACGGTGGGTTTGGTTTAGATCCATACAGTTGTGAACTGCAAAGAACAAACTTCTTTGATCCCAATAGTGGGAGATGGTGGCATGCAATGTGAGTATAGCAAAGCAGTGATGTCTACTAGCAGAACATTATCTCTAACCCCCTTGTGATGAATGCACTACTCTGTGGGCCATTGTAATATGCCATTCGGCCTACGTGAGAAACTCATTTGATTAATATTATCATTCGGTTTAATTGTTCTGGAAATTAACACCATAGTCACAGAACTGTTAAGAAACTTTACAGATCACTTTATTTGATAGGGTTGGCTCTGAGGACGATGAGACCAGCATGCATTGAGTGTTGTCTGATGGCAGGCCCCGTGCTTGGTGACTGTCATACCCTGTCTCATTTAATCCTCAGCACAGCTTGCTTGGCGGTATTTATCATCTCTATTTGATAGGTCAGGAAATGGAAGTTAGTTGCTTGAGTTCACACAGTTATTCAGAACTGGAGCCAGGACTTAGTCCCAGTCTATAGCAACCTCAAGACCTGAGCTCTAAGCTGTGCCGCCGGGTGAATGAGCATGAGCAAGTGACTTGTTCGTGTTATTGGACATTTAGAGCTGATCTCAGGTCAAATGCAAGTGGCTGACGTTGTGTTGTTTCTGGCGTCAAAATGCCCCACTGCTGACTGAGGCTTGCTCTTGGGGCCCAGTGGGCCTGCTTGGTCCCCTTTGCAGTAGGGTGCATTCAGATACAGCAAGGTCCACTTGCCGGCCTGCCTGTTAGTCACTGATTACCTAAGATCCTTTTGATGGATGGATGCAGCTTAGGCTCTAGCTGGGAGCCTGGCTACACTAGATTTCCTCAGCTGGCCCCCAAGACACCTTTAGCATGTTAGAACTTCCAGTCTTTTCTCAAATCCTCTTTGTAACAATCTGAACTCAACTCAGTCTAGCTGACTTCAACAGAAGTTCATCTATTCTATAAATCTTTTTTGTGTGGCTGTGTGCATAGGCCCTGTGCCAGGTAGGCACTGCTGAGCTTTATTCAAAGGCAAATGAGATGTTCGTCAGTGTTCTCCCTGCCCTCTGAAACGGCAGGGACACTCTGAAGTCAGTAACGCAGTCAATGTGGACACATACGAGCACACACAAACTTCCACAGATCAAACCAGAGTCTAGGATTCACAATGTATGTGTCTGACTGGGGTGGGACCGGATGGCTTAGCATGCACGACTTAGAACACGGCACCTCAAATTAGATATTGATGACTCATATTTTGTATTATCTGCTGATAGACGTACATGTACCTTCTTCCTGTCGCCAGCCACCTCCCAAATGTTCTGATACATTTACTTGCAAGCTTCACAGCAAGTGCTGACTCCAGGGGGAGGGAGGAGATAAAGACAAAGTGAAGACAAGGCTTGGATGAGGAGAGGGACCCCAATACCTGTCCCTTCAGAGCCCAGGTCTAAGCAAAGAAACCAAATTGCCAGCTGTCCTCTCTGCTTATGGGTCCGGGGGCTTTCCACAGGCCTTGTTGTTTGAGGGGTCCAGGCAGAAATTTGTATCTGCACCTTCTCCACTCACTGCAGCGCTGCCTGAAACTTCACAGTAGGGACTGTGTATGAGAGGCTAAGATCTGAGGCATGAGACATGAGTCACTCTTGATTTAACACCTCTGGATCAGGCCCTGGTCCCTGTCCTCTGCCTGCTGCAGCCGATCAGGCCAGCCTGGGTGCTCCCCAGGCACTGGGGATGGGTTCAACAGGAGGCAGGTCTGGGTGGGAGTCCCAGCTGTGCTGTTAAGTACTGGGTCACCTTTCCTTTGTCAAGCCCTGTATATGAAATGGGGAACACCTGTGCTTTGGGGTGTTGTGAGGTTTTAAGTGTGTCACATGTCTGTAGCTTCACTGGCTGTTTATCTCTTGGGGGATTTCTCCTTTTCCCATGTCCTCTTTTAAAGACAAAAGCTTCTAGAAGGAGAAATGCATTGATCCAATTCATACTAAGGTATTAGTGACTTACCAGATTCTCTTCCCTCCCCCATCATCCTCCAGGAATATAGATGAGACAAGTATTAGGACATCTGGGGTAAAGCAAAGGGGCTAAAAAGAGGGAGAAATGTGAGCAGGGGTCCCAGTTTTTACATATTTGTATTAACTGTTCATTCTATGTACAAAACATGTGTTATACTTTTAGACATTCACCTCAAGAAAATTCCATAAAAGCATCTACAAAATAAGGAGAAATAAAATTCACAAAACAGTTGTGGGCATTTTCCTTATGAAATAGATGTCTATTGATTCCTATGAGAGGATCCAATTTTAATGTAAATGTGAAATAGCATAGTTTCAGAGGATCTGTAAGACTGAATGAATATTAAATAGATGGGGTTCCTGTTTATGTGGGATAAACTGATATTGTGCAGTTTGATTATCCTTGCTTTATGTAATTATGGTCATAATAGCTATTTGAATGTAAAGTTTATATTTTTCTATTCTGAAAGTAATACATGATTTCCTGTATTGGCAGGAAATACAGCAAATGGCCACACCCATCATTCTACTCTCATTCTCCAATCCACATAAAATAGTAGTATAAATCAATCCATATGGATTAAGAGAAAAAGAGGGAAATATCGGCAGATAAGAGATTTCAACAATTTTTGGATAATTGAAAATAGGCTAAGACAAGCCGAAAAAGACAAGTATCAAATGATTTCACTCATATGTGGAGTATAAGAACAAAGAAAAAATACTGAAGGAATAAAACAGCAGCAGACTCACAGAACCCAAGAACGGACTAATAGTTACCAAAGGGAAAGGGACTGGGGAAAATGGGCGGGAAGGGAGGGATAAGAGGGAAAAAGGGGCATTACGATTAGCAGATGTAATGTTGGGGGGGCACGGGGAGGGCAGTACAACTCAGAGAAGACAAGTAGTGATTCTATAGCATCTCACTACGCTGATGGACAGTGACTGTAATGGGGTTGGTGGGGGGGACCTGATGAAGGGGTAGTTTAATAATCGTAATATTGCACATGTAATTGTAAATTAATGATAATAAAATAAATTATATTAAAAAAAAAGAAAGCTACTGTAAACTTTGGGTACAGGTTTTGTGTGAACTTAAGTTTCTATTTCTCTGGCATAAATGACTAATTGCTGGGTCATATGATGGTTACATATTTCATTTTTAAAGAAACTGCCAAACAATTTTCTGGGTAGCTAACTCATTTTACATTCTCCCAGCAATGTACGAGTGATCAAATTTCTCCATATCCTTACCTGCATTTGATATTGTCATTATGTTTTATTTGAGCCATTCTGATAGTTGTGTAGTGATTTCATTTTGATTTTAATTTGTATTTACCAAGTATTTAATCATATTGAAGATCTTATGTGCTTATTTGCTATCTGTATAAAATCTTTGGTGAAATTTAAAAAAAAAAGAAAATAGGCTAAGAAAGTAGTGGGGGGGCAGGTGCAGAAGAGCTGGGAGGGAACCTGTTTGTCCCTCAGAACTGCAGGGAGGCTCAGGGTTTGGAGGGAAGGAAAGGTGAGAAACAGGACTTGGCACCAGGAAATGAATTGAAACAGTGCAGGCAGAGTATTTTAGGTCTGGAGGCCCCCTTTCCTCTCCTAATGTGGAAGGCTGGGGTTCAGACATTTGCCCCTCAGGCAAAAGTCTAGTGGAATACGTCTTCTGGGAAAACTGCATGAGCCCAGAGGAAAGAGAACCACATCCTGACATTTAGGGAATCCCAGGAAAAAGACTGGCTCACCATTCAGTTGCTGGAAACATAGCCCTGCTCCATACGTATGGTTCCACCAGGCAAGTGAGGAAAGACTCTGACATGAAAAAGAGATGGAGATAGACCTATAGGATGGAAACCTGGTGGAAAACAGAATGCAGGGGACATAGGGGGAGGATTTTTTTAAAAATCTAATTAATATCCACAGAGAGAGGAAAAAAGGAAAATTATTTTCAACGTAGAATTTATGTTCAGCCAAACTATCAATAATGCCCATTTCACATCTGTATAAATTTTAATTATCATTATTTTAATAAATATTTGTTACTTTGCTCTAGCTTATTAATAATAAAATAAAATCTGCAGGATCTGAGGCAACCTATTCTAATTATCTGTTAACCAGTTGCTTGCAGTCCTGTCTGTATACTTTCTGGTCACAGTCTTTACCCAGTTATCTATTGGGTGGACCTTAAAAAAAAAAATTCTTTTTTGTTAATTTGTGTAAACTCCATAGTGAAGAGAAAGTGACACTTGTATTTACTGAGGTTTTTCAGGGATTTTGCCTTTTGCTTTTGTGTTTTTATGTATACAGAAGTGTAAAATGTCAAATGTTTGTGTTGTCCAATTAGAGAGTTTGTCCTCACCTAATAAAGAAGGTGCTGTCTTGTTCATAAGTGCCTGCCACCTACTACAGTGCTCAACAAATGTGCTGAGTGAATGAAATGTATGTATCTCTTTTCCTTTTTTATTTCTTCCGCGACTTAAAAAATTCCCTCCAGAGACATGATGTTCACTTTCATTTTCTTCCACTTATTTGACATTTTGTTTGTTTTAGAAAACTTGTAACTCTTCAATTCTTCTGCAGTGGGTTTTGTGTATGGTTGCATGGTAAGGTCATGGTGTCACTTGAGCCTTATTAGGACAGGTTGCCGCATGGTTGATATACCTGCAACCTGCAATCACCAGAAATCTGACCCATAGGTGTGGTGCAATATAGTACAAACTGTAGACATTCACCGTGTCACTTAAAACCCTTCTGAGAATGAGGCAGGTTATAAAAGATGGATACACACAGGTATGCATCTCCTCCTTTATTTCCATCACCTGTGAAAACCAGCTCATTGAAATTTGTTAATCATTTATGATAAAATCCCCAGGAGCAGCCTATTAAAAAATGATTAGACGACCATGTGAAGGCACAGAGGGTTACTCCATGATTTTTTAGTTGTAAAAAGTATATTGACTTTGAATTTGGAATCCTCTAGGACCTCACATGCCTGAAGGCCTCTCATCTGGCTTGTGTCGGGGACTCAGATGTTGAATTACAGTTTGTCCTTAAAGTGTAGGTGGTCCTCAGGGATTTGTCTGGTTGGGAAATGGTCTTTAATCTTCAAATTATCAATATAAGGTTGCATACTTATTGGCTACCTTAGTTATTATTGAAATAGTAGTAACTGGTTATGGGTCAGAACAGTTGTTTTGTCCACAGGAAAGACTGGAGGAGAGTATTTACGTGAGTGTTTTGGGATAGGTGCTGGAAGACATGTTCTACCATAAGTAAAAAGGGCCTTGTCACTCTCACTGAAAAAAAAAAAAGTATCAGAAACTTCTACCAGCCACCATTCCTGTTTAGCACCTTGATAATGACTAAGACCCACAGATCCCAAGACCCAAAGGTACAGTTCCCTCATGCAGAGTATTTTTAAAAGAGGAAAAAGACAAGCTGCAGCAAATTCTAGTCGTTCTCACCCGAGTGAACTGAACAAAGTAAAACTTGTCATTTGTGCTTTCTCCTCCTTCGTCCCTCCCTTTGATTGATTTAATTGCTTTTATAAATGACCCAAATAAATCTCCTGACCTACCAAAAATTGCATGAATTCTGTTCCCTCCTGAATGTGTCTCACAAAGTGGGAATTAAGGATATCAGATACTCTGCATAACGTCTCTAAACATATAGAGACCACTGATGACTTCATTTAATACTCCCATTAGGGTAAAGAGGATTAAGGAAGATTGTATTTTTCTAAATCCCTTTCCCCCAGTATCCATGCGGCATGTGGACTATAGAGATGTGGTACTTTTCTCCCTGTCGCTGGTGGGAGCATGTGCTAATACCACTCCTTGAGAAGCAGTTTGGCAGTGTGTATTGAGCTATAGAGACTGTTTATATCTTTTAACCTACTAATTCCATTTTGAGAAAATCCTCCTAAAGTAATAATCTTATATACAGAAATATTCATTGTGTACAAAGACATCATCAAGGGGTTATTTATAATAGTGAGATAACAGCAACAGAATACATATAATATATAATATAAACAACATATACTATAAATAAAATGATATACTTAATAGTGATATAAGAACAACAGCAGAAGGGAAATAATTGAAAAAGACTATTACATATCTACTCAAAGGGATATTATTTTACAATTCCCTTCACATTAAAACAATTTTTGTTAAAATTATAAAGTAGCACCAAAAATGTTTATGATTTAATACATAGTGAAAAAATGCAGGACATAAATTGGTATGCATGTTATGATTAAAATAATGTAAGAAAAACTGTGTGTATACAAAGCAGAAATGCACGGTGCTTTCAGTGGCTGGGCTGAGGTGCTGAGGTTAAGGCGGTCGTTTACTTCTTTTCTCTTTTCCGTTGCTTTTGTAATTTTTCAAAGTCAGAAAATAGGTAGTCTTTGAGAAGAGAGCCATCAAAATGGTCAACATAAAAAATATTTTGTTACTTAAATAAAACAAGTGCCACTTATTACTAACAGGACTCTGTCATTCATGTGATTTGGGGCTTCCACTGATTTGCTGAGCAGATTCTTCACAGTGAGTATTTCTCATAGTTGTATGTAAAGTGAAAAATGAGACATGTACATCTTTCCTGACAATAGGAATAAAATCTTACAATGTCAAATGAAGACGGGTTTCTTTGATGTCAGAAATATTTCAAGATGTTTCTGTATTTCTTAAAAACTGACAAGCCTATAAAGAATAAGGAAAGGATTAGATAAACAGGAAAGAGTCTGTACAGATTCAAATGAGCGTTATATGACATGTCTGTTTCAGGCACATTTTATAGTAGGTATTTGAAAAGGGGATAGCAGATCTGTGGCATCGTCTGCCCTCATACGAGCGCATGCAGAGTCACTGCAGTGCTTTTGCATTTAAGGAATTAGCTCAATTAAAAACTAAGCTGATAGTTCAAAATTCCACGAGGAGCAGAAAAATCATTAGTAAAGGTGGTCAGACTGAATAAAGTCAAACACAAATTGATTTCTGCTTGAATGGGATCTGAAAGTTGAGATGATTAAGACAGGTCCCAGTCTCAAAGATGAGTTCACTTGCAGGTAACAGTTTTGGGAAAAGTATAACCTTTCAGATATAGCTACATATGTACTAGGATTTTTAAGAAAAAGATATTCTGACAATTTTTTTTCCTTAAAAAAATTTGTGCAACTTTTCCAATCGTATTAACACCAGCAGATTCATATATCCCTGTCTGGCTGTGAGTGTAAAGAATTTCCTGCACTCCTTTCTTATAACAACACCTTGACTGGGAACAAGAAAGAGAGAATATATTAAGACTTTTTCAATTCTAAGTGACAGAAACCCCTCTCGAATTAGCTTAAGCAAAAAATTAAAACATGGAAGTGGGGTGGAATTTTATTGGTGCATACCACCTCTGGAACAATGGTCACTGATTTAACTTTCTCAGGCCTTTGGACATGCTTTCTCCACGAGCTGGGCATGAGGGCACCAGCTTGCAGCCCCAAACGCCCACCTCCCTGCGCACCTGAGTGTGAAAAGACAGGCTTGCCTGATTGGCCAGGTGCTGGTCATGTGCCTGTCCCGGACCAGTCGCAGTGACCACGAGTAGGCGTTGCCGGCTCGCCTGACCTTCCCTGGCAGAAATACAGCCTCAGATTTATAACGAGGTGGGGCACCTTCTGCTTCCAGAGTCATCTAGAAAATGGAGAATGGGCCAGCGGACACCTGCAGCAGTTCTGAATTACCTGGATTCCCTGGCGCACGCATTCCTGTAAAAGCCGCACTCTTAGGGGCAGGTTTGTCATCCCTCAGGGTTGCCCGCCTGCATGGCCCCCTACCTGGAAAACCACACTGCCAATTTCTCCCTCAGCAGAAATAAACAGGACAGAGCTAGACTTTAAGGGACAGTCAGTTCTTACATTCACAAATGTGAATAGCTTTTGGACCCTGAACCCGTTTGCTTCTACCCACCCACCAGCATGCATATCTCCCTTCTTTCTCCTTTGACCCTGTAGACCAGTAGTTACAAAATTCTAGAATTTTCTGAGTTGGCTGCACCCGCCTCATGCCTCCTCCTGAATTCACAGAGGCAGCTCTTGCTACTCTCTGTGCCCACCTCCACACAGGATTCCACCCCCCTTGCTAGGCCTCCGTTTTCTTTTTTGGGCAATGTATTCCAGCTATCGCACCCATCTTGCAAGAATTAGGGGAGATCATTTTTACCCTGTCTAGTAATTCAGTCTATGTGCTTATTATTTGTATTTAATGTGTGTATATATAGACATTTCGAGCCATGAATTTTATTTCTGACCATTTCTCTCTTCAAGTATGATTCATTGAAAGTTGTGCCTACAGTCAATGGGGATGGACTATGTGCTTTTCCTAGGCTCCCTTTAGCTTTGTGATGTTAAAGAAACATAGCTCAGAATTAAGTACTGATATCTCACAGGGCTGAGAAGCAAGGTTAGTAACTGGCTCTGGCTCCTGTGGCTGAAGTGCTACATCATTTGTTCCTGACCCCACTGGGCTTCACTTTCTCTCGTGTTACACGGAGGTAATAGCATTTCCTGCATGAGGCTGTCCTGAGCATCAAGTGCGAGTGGCTCTGTGAACGGAGGCTGTGAGCTAGAGGTGGCAGCGGGGATGGGGCAGCTTTCCTGGTGGTGGAGAGGGTCCGTGGGAACCCCACAGTGGACAGCAATGGAGACTGCAGCCTGCTTCACGCCAGGCTGGAGAGCACCCCAGAGGACCAGTACACCAGCCTGCAAACAAGAGGCTTCAGAATGATGAGGAGTTGCAGAGATTGGGAATAAAATGGTGACATTTAACATTTTACACCTGCAAGTAAATTGTAAAACCATTGTTAGTGTTAATACATGTGTAAAAAACAATGAAGTGGTAACTGTTGTGAGAAAGATGAATTTCACGTCCCTAGGTTTTTTTTATTTTTACAGAAGCCTATATACGTTTGATTTTTATTTTTGCAATACAGTGAATTTGTCTGAACAGGGTTAAAATGAGTAACATCCTCGCTCTCTAGGCTTGGCCTGAAGGCCTTGCCCATTTAGCCTTCCCTAGCCTTTCCAGTTACTTCTTCCAACACGAGCCCCTCTTCCCGCCTTTTTGCCCTACAAACTCCTCCTCCTACTCATTCTTTAGGTCTCAGCTCACTTGCACATCCTTAAAGGGCTTCTCAGGCCCCCCAGACCAGTTCTGCTGCTAGGAACAGAAACCCAAGTAGCTCATAAATATTATAAATGAGATGAAAGCATATTTCTCTCTTGTATGCAGCTCCTGCAGTAGGCAGCTCAGGGCTGCTGGGGCAGTTCTGCAGCATCAGATATCGGTGTGTGGGCCTGCTGAGCGTGGCTTCCATTCCCGTGGTTCCAGAGAGCTGAGAACATAGGACACCTAGCAGGCAGGAGGGCCAGAAGATGGACAAGCTGCCTTCTCCATAAGGAAGCTCTTTGGAGTTTACCCACACCTCTTCCACCTCCTTCCGATTGGACAGAAATTAGTCATGTGGCCACACCTAGCTGCAGGGGAGTCTGGGGAATTAAGTCTTTATTCTGGGTAGACATGTGCCCAGGTAAACACTTGTTCTGTTAGACTAAGGAATAGAACAGTCATATACTGTGTATTCCCAAGTCCCTGAACACCATCTGGCACATTGTAAACTGGCTGAATGAAGAAATAAGCTGAACACTTACATAGTCATTTGCTAGGGCTGCCATAACAAAGAACTGCAAACTGAGTGGTTAAACAACAGAAATACGTCGTCTCACCGTTCTGTAGGCTAGAAGCCCCAGCCAGGGTGCTGGCCTTGTTGGTTCCTTCTCTGCTGTGAGGGAAAATCTGTTCCATTCCTCTCTGCTAGCTTCTAGTGGTTTGCTGGCAAATCTTTGGTATTCTGTTCCTAGATCTCTGCCTTGATCTTCACGTACTGTTTTTTCCTGGGTGTGTGTCTCTGTGTCCCAAAATCCCCTTTTTATAAAGGACGCTGTTCATATAGGATTAGGCCCGTCCAAGGACCTCATCTTAACTACTTACATCTGCAGAAACGCTGTTCCCAAATAAGGTCACATTCTGAGGTCCTGGAAATTAAAAATTTACAGGAGTTAATGAATTTGGGGGAGACACCATTCACTATGCAACACAATTCAACATGAAAAAAATTTATAGGATTTGTGAATTTTGGAGGGACCCAATTCAACACAGTAAGCGGATAATTTCATTTACCCTCACCCAGTCTTTCAGAGACACCTGGCATTTTGCTGCTGTGGGCAAGCACACCCTTTAAGCCCTGAGCAGTAGTGTGTAGGTCAGCCAGTCCCACCCTCGCAGCCCTGGAGGAAAGGCCTGTAATGGTACTGAGCTTTACTGCCCTTGAGGAGTCGGAACCAAGTAAGTCAAGTGTCTTCATAGCATGACAAGTCCCCAGGAGCCCTCCAGAAAAGCCAGAGGGCCCTGCACATTCTGCGTCCTTTGCAGTTAGTGAAAGCTTGCACCCTTGGTAACGTCCTGAAGCCCCCTGAGCTCACACTTAGCTGACACAGGCCAGATGTGCCAGGGCCTGGTTTAGCATCTTGAAGCCAGGCAGCTATCTCAGCCCTTGCTCGGCACCATCCCAGTTCCTCACACCTTCATTTATTCTTTTGGGGTATTTTTGTTTGGTTCTGCCTATGTCTTTCACAGGACTATAAAGTCCTCTAAGGTTGAAGGTAGTATTTTATTCATCTGTGAAATCCCTACAGCTCCTGTCGGTTAAAGTTGCTCTCAGGTAGAAACTCAATTACTTTTTCAAAGGGAAGAGAAAGACAGTATCATCTTGTCAGGAGGGTTGAAATGTAATCATGCCTCAAAGCAGAAGAATGGGTACCACAGAAGGTTCTCTGTAGTTTCTTTTGGCAGCAGGTTCTGACTATAGGAAGGTGACGGTTCTGCCCTCTTTTGGCCCCAAATGTCATTGGTCTTTGAAAGGTTTAGCTTTGGGAAACTCAGAGTTGCCAAAGCCTGGTCCTGCCAAAAGCAAGGTCTGAGAGACGGGTCTCCCGCTGTGTGTAAGAGGTGCTGAGAACTGCTGGGTGAACCCGGGGCCTGCCCTTTACCCACACAGCACACAGAATGTGAGCCAGAGCTCTGGATCTCTGGGAAACAAGGGAGCAGAAGCCCCAACCTCAAGGAAGAGTAGGACACTATTCAAACATTCCTGTTTTAAACACTCTCCCATCAACCAGGTCCATTTCGCAACCCACATTTTGAGCCAGCCTGGACCACGTCCCCTTCCCTTCATTCATGCTCTGCCCACGAACACCATTCTCAGATGGGGCTGAAGTGAGCGCTCTGCTGGAGCTGCTTCCTGCCCGTCCCAGGCTTTGGCAACGTCATTACTTCTCACTTAGAACAGCATTTCTCTGGCTTCTGGAATATGAACTTGTATTCCTGTATCCACTTCCCTAATATCCCCTCCTGAAAGCTTCTATCTGACACATGTGGGGCAAGTAGCATTCAGTCATTTCTTTCTGCTATAAGTCTTAGGCCCTTTAATTCAGATGACCAGGCCCGTGCAGGGAGGCTGATGGATGGCATGGGTGCACATCAGTGCTTCTCCAGGCCTGGCACCTGCTCTCCCAGGAGCTCATGACTTGGACACTTGGAAATGAAAGCCACAGCAGGCTGGGGAGAAAGGGTGTAGGTGGCAGCGCTTCTGAGCCATCCTGGCAGTTGGCTGGGGTCAGCATGGAGTCAGTGGTAGCACACTTAGCAGCATCTTTGGCCCCAGCTACGACTCTGGTTTGCAGGTACTGCATTTGTCATGGCCAAACCAAGGGGAGGGTGCAGAAAGTGTTCCTGTCAGATTCCCCAGGCTTTCAATGCTATTTTTCTGGTGGCTCAGATTTCTTCAGTGTGAGTGCAGAGGTCACCCACACAGCCTCACCTGTACCGTGATTTCTGTCTCATGTATGCATCAGTTTAAAAACATGGCTGTTTTCATCTCTTTGCCATGAGTTGTAAAAATATGAGTCACATCCATCACTTGATTATCAGACTTGTGTTTGGTTGTGAATTACAGATTATTTTCAAGGGGCAGGCATTCGATTTAAGAATGGCAGCCCTAATTGCACTGCTGTTTCCCCCAAAGGAGTGAAGAGGGGGAAAGCCTTGCTCTTAAATCCCACAGAGGGTCTGTGATTGGGTATTTGTTCTGCCAAATCCGTTGGGTTAATTTGCAGCCCAGCCTTACCTTGCATAAGGAGTTTACAGGACTCATTTCTCTGTTCTAACCTTACTGTTCATTTTTTTAAATTAAGGTATCATTGATATATACTCTTATGAAGGTTTCACATGAAAAACATTGTGGTTACTACATTCATCCATAGTATCATGTCCCCCATACCCCACTGATGTCACTCTCCATCAGTGTTAACCTTACTGTTCATTTTATCTTCTTTCCCTTACACCCAATTTTCATATTCATTTATCTATACCTTAGGTATATTTTTTCATATTCAAGATCACTGAAGTCCATTGTAGAAAAATTAGAAAATGCAAATAAGCAACAAAAGAAAACAAAGCTTTTTACTCAACCTGCTGCCACCTGGAGCAAACTATGATCAGTGAACACTCCATTCCTAGTGTTTTTAAACATATCTTTTTCAAGCTTGCATTTTTCACTTAACAGTATTTGAAAATAGATTTTATGTCCAAAAAATTCATCAACACTGGATGGCTATATGGAACAATCATGGTTTATTTAACCAGGCTCATCATTGACCATTTAGTTTATTTCCAATTTTCAAGCAATTTTTTAGGAACGTTATAGTGAATGTCTTTGTGACCAGTATTTGCACATATTCTCAATTGCTTTCTTAGGATGGAATTGCTGGGAAAAAATAATAAATATACATTGCCTTTAACTATGTATTGTAAAAACTTTAAAAATATATACCACATAGACACAATACTCTACCAAACCCCCATATACACTGTTACTCCAGGGGCAGTGGGGGTGGTGGTGGTGGAAATATCTTCCCAGCCTGGGGCAAATAACCCTTGAAGCCGAAATCTCAAAGGGAGAAATAAAGTGGGAGAAACCCATTTATTGCTTATAGGCAGTCATCCACTTCTGCTTGCTGGTGTCACTCACAACCTGGCTGCAAAAAGGGGCCCCACCACATCTCTCCCGTTCAGATATACCCTCACTTCCCACCCACTTTGTAATCACCTATTTTTTTTAATAAGTTTATTTTGATATCATTAATCTACAATTAAATGAGTTATATTACGGTGATTACACTACCCCCTTCATCAGGTTCCCCCCCCCAACTCCATTACAGTCACTGTCCATCAGCGTAGTGAGATGCCATAGAGTCACTACTTGTCCTCTCTGGGTTGTACAGCCCTCCCCGTGCCCCCCCAACATTACATCTGCTAATCGTAATGCCCCTTCTTCCCCCTTGCCCCTCCCTTCCCACCCATCCTCCCCAGTCCCTTTCCCTTTGGTAACTATTAGTCCGTTCTTGGGTTCTGTGAGTCTCCTGCTGTTTTGTTCCTTCAGTTTTTTTTTTCCTTAGTTCTTATACTCCACATATGAGTGAAATCATTTGGTACTTGTCTTTTTCGGCTTGGCTTATTTCACTGAGCATAATACCCTCTAGCTCCATCCATGTTGTTGCAAATGGTAGGATTTGTTTTCTTCTTATGGCTGAATAATATTCCATTGTGTATATGTACCACATCTTCTTTATCCATTCATCTACTGATGGACACTTAGGTTGCTTCCATTTCTTGGCTATTGTAAATAGTGCTGCGATAAACATAGGGGTGCATCTGTCTTTTTCAAACTGGGCTGCTGCATTCTTAGGGTAAATTCCTAGGAGTGGGATTCCTGGGTCAAATGGTATTTCTATTTTGAGTTTTTTGAGGAACCTCCATACTGTTTTCCACAATGGTTGAACTAATTTGCATTCCCACCAGCAGTGTAGGAGGCTTCCCTTTTCTCCACATCCTCGCCAACATTTGTTGTTGTTTGTGTTTTGGATGTGTCATCACCTATTGATACAGAGATAGACTTCTTCTCTCCTTGGAAAACCTACTGATGTGGAGATGCACTAAGGCCAGGCAAGAGATTCTGGAAATATTGCAATTTTACCCATACCCAGTCCACAAGTATCAGCTCCTGGCTAATCTAACCCCTACCCACTTCCCTAGTCCCTGCATTATTTAGAAACAGATCCAAGACATGATGCCAGAAAGACTCATTTCTGTCAAATACCACAGGTATTTGAAAATGGGAGAGGGAAAAAGTGAATTACTAGGAAAAAACTGAAAGGTTAATGTCTTGTCTACATTATCTACTGGGCTGTTTGGACTCTTTCCATTTTTCCTGCCCTGTCTGGCCTTGGAGCTCATCATTCATCCTCCGATTCCTGCAACAATCTTGTAACCAGTCTGCTTTCTTCTTCCTCTCCCTGTGGATACATATAAACATTTTAAAGCCATTCCATATCTTGACAAACTGCACTCCAGAAAGGCTAATCAAATTTATACCTTGACCAGATCATGGGGCTGTTACAGTTTAGGGTCTTCCTTCCCTTCCTTCTTGCCTCTCTCCCTCCCTTTCTC
The DNA here is from genome assembly GCA_032199065.1 of Smutsia gigantea. Lineage (NCBI taxonomy): Eukaryota > Metazoa > Chordata > Mammalia > Pholidota > Manidae > Smutsia > Smutsia gigantea. The sequence goes on from JAVSCE010002482.1 coordinate 51,884, forward strand.
TCCCTTTTTCTTCCTTTCTTCCTTCTTCTTTCACACCTTTGTTAATTTTTAGACAACCCCCCCTCCAAAACAAGAGTCTCGTTGTTTCTATTAGAACTTACTTGGTTATTAATGAGGTTGGAGCCCCCTGCCCCCACTTCCTCACTGAACAATTGTATTTCTTGTTTGTGAATTGCCTTTTGCTAATATTGCTAATGGAGTATTTCTTTTTTTTAATTGCATTCATCCATTTGCATTAATCTCATGGCATTGTTCTTATGTCCATGAATTGCTGTAAATACTTGTTTGCAGTAAGATAACATAAACACTATTACATTTATACGAAGGAATAAGTGCATTTTATACTTGAGTGAGAGCTCAGAGCAAGTCACCATGAACAGTCAGAGGGGCAGTACAGAGTGAGGTGGGCCAGTGTGGGGAGAGGGGGGTCTCACAGTAGGGAGGAGGAGGGGCCCGGGCGAGGAAGAGGGGAGACCTTCACAGGTCACTTCGTCTTCAGGCTTCACACCCAGCTATGGGGCTGGCATTATTCCCATTTCACAGGGCCTTGTGCCAGGGCACACTTTAGAAAGGTCTTCTAAGCCCAAATCGAGGGGTTTTTCTGCTGTATCACACTGATTCAAATATGTATTTGTGGAAGGCAAGGAAAGCATTACAATATATCAACTGTTAATAATTTTTGAATCACTTTTTTTTTTCCTATAGCATGAAGGCCCAGAACCAGGTCATTATGACTTGAAAATACCTTCAGCAAGTTCTATTACTTCTTGTTTTCAATCCAAAGTACCTCGATTCTTGCCCGCCTGTTCAGTAAGTTTTCTAAAAGATTATGATTGTAGGTTTTGTGACTGTTTGTTGGCGGGGTAACAGTGGGGATGGCATGGGGGAATTATACATAATTGTAGTGTGTATGTATGTGTACATATAAAATTGCTTGTCAAGGTAACAAAGGATGTAGAGCTCAAACCTGGCCAAGCCCTCAGCCAGCTTCACGCTCAGAGTGACTCCAGGCCCAGAGCTGGGGGCTGAATTACGGTCCAGTTGAGAACAGCCAGCACAGTAATTAGCTATGTTATGACCTGAGGGAACGTATTTAATGAGCTGAGGCAAGCAGCGACCAGTGGGTGCCCCCACCCACCCAGAGCTGCCATTCTTTGTGTATGTGGCTCCTGGAGCAAAAAATCAGAGTGGAAATATTATTCCTGAACCAAAGGGGACCATTAAAGCATGAGCAATCCTCCCACGCCCAGCGACCCAGGATGGACCAGGAAGAGGCTCCCATCCACAGAGGACCCAAGGAAGGTGGATTCAGGGAGTGGGTGAGAGTCTCAAAGCCTAGAGAAGGCCAAGAAAGATCACAGAATCACAACTTGGAGCTTATGAATAGCGATTGTTGTTTGTTGTTGGTTTTGTTTTCAATGTCAAAAGACAGTTTTAATTCCCATGAGCTTGTTCCCGGTGTGCACCGCAGTCTTTTAAAGTCCCCCAGACGCACCAATATGTTGCCTTATTTGAGATGGTTGGGGAGAAAGAAATGCAAATTCTGCCTGCAAGAAAACAGGCCCCCCTAGGAGGATCAAGGGAGGGTGGGAGCAGCTGGGGACTTAGGGGGAGTGAGCCAGTACTGTCACTGTCTGGGCCTGCAGGTCGCCTTGGGCAGCCCCGCCCGTGTGTCCCAGGCCACCGCCTTCAGGATCTGGCTCCAGAGCTGCCAGCCGCAGTGGGGTCTTTGCCTGGAGGAGTACTGGGGGAGGCAGGGGTGGGTGGGGGAAGGGGCTGCCAGTAAAATTAAAAATAGACTGGCAACAGGGAGCTGTGGTCCTTTCAGCAGATCCTCACACCCGGGTGGAACCACCATGATCCAGACACAGATTTTTGTCAGAGCTCAGAGGACAGAGCATCCTCAGGAAGTTGAGTCATGCTAACCAAACTCCTGGGAAACTGATAGAGAAGCCTGAAGGTGTAGTATTAATTTTAAAAGTGTCCACTAAGAGGACTGGTGTCTGGGGCCTCTGCCCTGTGAAGCGTCTCCTCTTGTAGGGAACTCTTCATGGAAGCCAAGGACAGTTTGCTTAGTGACAGTGAGATCAGGGCTGGGAGACAGAGCCGGATGTTCTCAAGGTCTGAGAACCACCCTGACAGCCTCCTGAGGGGTGGCCTTGTGTGGCCCAGGCCCCCAAACCTCCTGGTCTGTGGGCTGGCCTTCCAGGACTCCACACTCATGCTGCTTCCTCATTAATAGCACTAATAGAGGCTTTCTTTGATGTCTGGCCAGGACTTGGTTAGATTTCCAGGCTGCTCCTGGGCTTTTGGCAAGGGAAACATCCTGTCATTTAAAGCACCTTCTGCAGGCAGCTGATCTCAACCACTCGGGGCTGACTGCTCTGGCCCACTCTCGGGGTAATCCTGTTTCCACTCTCACTGTCTCCTGAACAGACAACGCACTGCAAGGAAGGACAGAAATGACAAGTAGATGATAATAGGGAATAATAATAGTGGTGGTACAGAGAAGACAAGTAGTGACTCTGTGGCATCTTACTACACTGACGGACAGTGACTGCAATGGGGTGTTGGGGGGACTTGATAATATGGGTGAATGTAGTAGCCACATTGTTTTTCATGTGAAACCTTCATAAGAGTGTATATCAATAATACCTTAATTTAAAAAATTGTTAAAAAAGAAAATAATAATAGTGGTGGTAGCTAACATGTGGAGTGCCTGATGCTGGCATGGCCCAGTGCTGTCCATGCTGGAGGGCTCCAGTGAGCCCCCTGACCTCATTTGATGGATAAGGCACAGGAAGCGCAGGTCCAGGGCCTCACCAAGTCATTGATGCTGGGACTAAGGTCCTAAGCTGAGCCTGCCTGGGATTCAAACCCTCCTTTGACTGCTCACACAGACACTGGCATCTCTCCCACAGACTCAAGGTAAAATCCCTTTGGTTTTAAGAATAAGTGCCTGCCCCCCATGGGAAACATGACCTAAGAAATTGCAGTCTTTGTCTTAGTCTATGAAAGTGACATTCATTTGGATTTTATCACTACAGAAGAAAAACTTTAAATAACTGGTGAAATAAATTTCTCAAGAATTTCACCTAAATGAAAACATGGCTTTTAAAATTAGAACTTGTAGCTCCCTTGAGACTACTTCTGATGTTGGGGTCCACAGACCCCGGTAGAGAAACACCTTACTCTATCATACTGAGTCAACGATAGAAACACACAAGTTTGGTCTTTTGAGATCAACCGCCAGGAATTCATTCTTTCCAACTGCTTACCACTAGACTGAAGTCATTAGAGGGAAGGATGGTGGTGTTCCCAGGGACAGGGGCTGCCTGGTGCCGTGCCCTATGGGTAAGGTGTGCTGTGAGGCGCAGGGGGAGTGTGAGCTCACCTCTCTGCAGATCGAGGCTGGCACTTACTTGTCCTCCCTCCTCCCAGGCCCTCTGCAGCCTTGGGTAGAGCTGCTGGCAGGAGACGGCCTCAGCTCTAAGGACACTCCGATGCAAGAGTGCAGCAGGCTCAGGGCAGGCCCTGGGGCCCTTGTCCCTTCTGCAGGGATTCACCTGGCATGGCTGAGCCAATAACCAGGTTTAGGAGGCTCCAGGGTTTTGGGGTCAATATCTCATCAGTCCCTGTTTTCTGTTCTGTTTCCAGAAAACCCCTGGCCCAGGAGCGTACACATCTTCAGCACAATTCCCCAAGCAGTCCCGGACCGTAGCCAAAATGGGCCAAGAGCATAGCCTTTTCTTCAACAACACAATTGGCTTTTGAAATAAAGCCATGTTGGCCCCAAGCTACTTTGAGTTTTAGCAAGTTCTTATGTTTAGAAAGTGATTTTGTCTATTCTTTAGGAGGGCCTGACCACAGAACATAATTGCCCAGGGTGGCCATCCAGCCCACTTAGCTGAAATAATCCCAGCATAATTTCCAGTTCATTCTCAAGAGTGTCCTGGTTATGCAATAAAATATATGTTCACTCTGCTTATTGTCAAAGGGTGTATGTATTCTGAGGGCCTGTGCCCTTGGGCTGCTCTTGCAGCGGCTCAGATGGGCCCCGATATGTCCAGGCTGTGTTGTGCACGGCCTCAGGCTTCCCAGCTGCAGCTCCATGGCATTAGGTCTGTGATATGTCACAGCTTCAAGGAGACCTCCTTGGTTGGCGTTCAACCAAGGCCAAGCTGAGCATGACAGAATCCCAACAGGTGGCTCTCTCTCTCTCTCTCGACTCCCCGAAAAGAACAATATTGATTCGACCCAATGAACATTTATGGTTTCAAGACAAACAAAAATATTTTGAGTATCTGCTCTGTGCCAGGTGCTGTGCTGGGATTGGGAGTGGGGGTTAAAAAGAAAGCTGAGCAGGCATGTGACCGGGTTGGGGGCAGGACTGTAGGGGAGACAATGCCAGAAGAGTCGTCTGGGATAGTCCTGGCTCAGGGAAGGCTTTGAAGGCCGTGTCAGTCCACTCCTCCTGGCCGCCTTGGGTTTAAAGCTCCAGGGGCTGCCCTTAGGTGGATGGCAGTGCCACAGGGAAGACAGGCCCCAGTCTCAGGAAGAGTGAAATCACTGTGCCCAGTGCACAGAGGAGCAACACTGGTAATGAAGGCCCTGGGTGGCCAGAGCAGGGACAAGGCAGCATGGCCCGAGTGGTGAGGGACGGACACGTGCGGGAGACAGACAGAGAGGCTAGGGAAGAAGGTGAGGGCTGAGGAACTGGTTCGGGAAAGGCAGGCGTAAATGCTTGCCGGAGGAGCACGGAGGGAGCCTGGCACAACTAGGGTGGAGGTGGCTAGTGGGGCGGGAAGGGCTGGGTGAGGCCGGTTCAGAGGCCGGGGCCACGAAGTCCTTCTCAAGGCACTCCAGCTAGACAGGCCCTGTGCATGACAGTGGGAGTCTCACAAAGGTTGGGGAGGCTCCAGAGTCACTAGCAAAAATTAGAGGGTATCTTTTTAACTAAAAAACAAAACAAAAACTAGCTTTAAAAAAAGAAGACAAATGCTTACATTTTGTTGTTGTATTTTAAAAGGAGAACTCCCCCCTCCCCCATCTCTGTTCTCTAGTCTTATAAAATGGGTATTGGGGCAACAAAGGGAAGGTGATCCTCTCACGGAATTTCAAGTCTCACCTCTGTGGAAGAAACACTGGGCCCTGCATTGCTTCAGAGCAGAAAACAGCCTCTTGGAGGATCAGACATACGTCTCAGGGACGGTGGCTCTTATCCTGCTTTGATCAGAAGATGGCTGCAGGGCAGACAGTTCCAAATTTTATTCCCCCTGTGGGCCAGAGTCCCCTGCAAGATCAGAAAGGAGGAGCTGGCAGTTTTGAGGGGGGTGTTATCTCTAGGAAGCAGAGCCTCGGGTCACACCTGGTGCTCAGGGATGCTGCTTGAGAAGGAGAGAAGCTTGAGGTGGTCATTCTGTCTCAGTGAGCGTTGTGGGTAGAAAGCGAGAGGAACCCCCCCTCACACTCGCAAGGGGAAGGGGAGATCGTGTTGTAAGTGCGTAGGGGCATCTGCCCATTGAGAGCGTGAACTGGGCTGGCTGCAGCCACCTCTCTGTCCGTCTCCGGCTGCTTCTCTCTCAGGCCAGCTTCCATAGCTTCTTTACATGTAGGGCATCTGACGTAGCTCCCTCCGCTTCTCCTTACATCATTTCCTGATTCAACACCCTAAATGAATGTAAGCAGCCCCTCTCGTTTCCAGAGTCAGATTCCCAGGAGAGAGAATCCAGGAGGCCAGCTTGGGTCGGGGGTCCACCTTTCAGCTGTGTTGGGGAGGGCCTAGCCCCTTGGTGCAGACAGCTGCAGGGGCCCCGCTGTGCGGGGTGTGACTGAGGTGGAGGGCAGCTCCCTGATTATCTAGTGGAGAATGTAGATCCTTTCAGAGGAAGAAGGGGCAGTTGTCTTGACTGGCCTGCAGGAAGGGGGTTTGGGAGGCCCGCAGAGGCTGCACCTGGAGGTGGAACCTCTGAAGAGCATTCAGTGGGGCCGCCTGGGCACCTTTGGGTTTTGTCCACTTGCTAAGCTTTGCCTTTGGCTCCTGACTTCCATCTGCTTTCTGGAGTTGGGGGTCCCTCAGCCGTGTCTGCCTTACCAGTCTTGCCTCTGCCCATAATGGGGCCCTTACTGTCCTTTGTGATTTGGATGGTGTGAAAGAGACTCTGCCCTGGGCATTAGCAGAGGGGCTGGCGGGAACTAGGGGGTAAGAAGAGCAATGTTTTACTTCTCCTCTTTGGCAGATTCCGGTGTTTTGTACAGTATTTCATACAAGCAGGGAGAGGCTGTCCCAGAGACCTGACGGGCTCCGGATGACTTTTTCCTACCGTGAGCCTAGAACTGAGACACTACTTGAAGGGCAGGGCCTCCTTCTATCCTTTCCAAGGTGGAGAGACTGGACACATGTGGCTGGACTGTGAACTTGAGCTCTGAGGTTGGGATATGAACACCTCGCAGCCAGGGCTGTTGTGTGTACCTAAGGACGTGTCCAAAAGGGCTTAGAAAAGCCCGGAGACGGGAGAGACTGTGGCATTTGTCCTAAGTCCCCAAGGGGTCTTCTGCAGGGTCCTTTCTCACTTCCCCACTGACTGCTGCGCGGCTGGTTTCTCGAGGCCCCTACCCTGTCTGCCCTGCACATCCCTCTGCTCCTGTCCCCTCTCACACACACACCCCAGCTGCCCCCTTTGGCTTCAAACAAAGGAATGGCTCTTCTTGGCTGCAAATATCTTCTGCTGTTGCCATGTGAAATTCCCTTTCTATTAAGTCAGAGCATGTCAAAAGTCACAGCACTGATGGGGACAGCTTGGCTTAGCTCCCTGTCTTCTCTCTTTCCCTCCTTCCTTACTCCCTCCAGCACCCTCTCACTGCTTTCTGGACCCTCCAGACTCAGAGGCCAAGGGCCACAGGTTGCTTAGGTGGCTGGCCCTGTCTGCAGCATCTTTCACCTGAGGTAGGACCACCTACCTTAGGGCAGCCCAGAGCTGCCTGGATGCAGATCCCTGCGCGAGCATTACTTTAAAATCCCTGTAGTCTTGAAAACACAGCTCGAAATCTGTAAATTCAGAATCAGTGATTCTAAGCTGCATTTTAGAATCCCCTGGGGAGCCTTTAAAAATCAGTGCCTCGCAGCTACTAGATAGGTCATGTTCAGTGCTCTGGGGGAGGGACTCAAGCCCAGTATTTTTTTTAATCTTCCCTTCCACCCCCCAGGTGATTCCTATGTGTGGCCAAGGTTGAGCCTCTCCGCTGAGAAGGTGTGAAGGCACCAATCACCAGTACCTCTGGCTTGGGGCACAGGTGGTTCTTCCAGCCCTCAAGGTTTGAGAAGACAGGGTCCCTACTCTAGGAAGTCACTCTCCAGCTGTGAAGAAGAGATTGGCCAGTGTTAGCATCTGGCTAAGCCCTAAGGGAGAGCTGGCACAGGGCCGGTTTGTCCGGGTGAAGCCAGAGCCTGGAGCATTACCAGGTGGAGGTGGTTCTGGGTAGAAGGGGCAGCAGAAGTCTGAACCCAAGTGCCCTCACTCTTGGCTGGGCCCCTCACAGACTTTTGCTTTCGGCCCAGGGCAGGGCTGCAGGCATGCAGACCCTGTCAGGCCCAAGGGGAGGGGCCTGGGCTCTGGATTCAGGGCTGCAGAGCTGGGTGAGCCTATGGGGGCCAGTGCCAGAGACTCAGACCCTAGCCAAGCTTATCTGCAGCCCTGCAGAGGAGGCAACTCTGGATGGCAGGAGGAATCTTGGCTGGACCCATGGAGGTGGGGAGATGGTGAGTAAATGAGGAAAGGGAGGGAGAGGAGAGACAGATGTTGGGAAGGGGTAGTCAGAGGATGGGGAGGCCCCAGCAGTGGACACGTGGAGATTTGTTTCTGTGGATAAAATGAGAGTTCTGTGGCCAGGATTCTCACCTGGCCCTGGTTGGCTAGCTCACTGCACACGTGTGGGCAATACGTTGCTATTGACTCTATAGAAAGAGCTCCGTCCAGTGTTCTGGGCGACGTGGTGGCATGGCTGCAAGGCTGCAGGAAAGCAGAGCAGAGGCTGGAGTGGTGGCAGTGCTAAGGATAGAAGCCCAGAGGACGGCTGTGCGGGCAGAGAGGCCCAGAGGCAGAGACCGGCTTGCTGCATGCAGACTCACTCTAAGGGAACGGGATTTTAGTGATTGACTTGCCACCGTGGGAATAAAGCTGGGTATAACCCTTCACCCCAAGAACGTTCCACTGTCATTCCTTCGGTCACACCAAATCCATGGTGAACTCGCCCGGGGCTGAAACCCATCGGCAAGACAGGCTGCCGGTGCTCCTCCTTCTGAGGGTCCTTGTGATTGTCTTGGGCTCACCTGGAAAATCCATAAAATCTCCCCAGCCAATGTCCTTAATTTAATCATGTTTGCAAAGTCCCTTTACCATGCAGAGAACATATTCACAGCTTCCAGAGATTGCACATGGACACCTCTGGGAGGACATTATTCAGCCTTCCACACCATCTGTCTAATCTGTAGCTGGAATAGGGAGTGAGGTATCCTGCGTGAAACAGTGTCCTGTCCCCCAGGCCTTGGTGTGGTGACACCCAGCCCCCTCCCCAGTCTTCCCCAGGCTGGTCAGTTGTCTCTCACAAGTGCTCCCAGATCTTTGCCTGAGGCTGCCGCTGGACTGTGGGTTCCAAGGTCATAGCGTGGGGACCTGCCAGGCCTTGGTGACCTTCTCCCTGCCTAGCACAGAGTTAGCACAGAGAAGGTGCTCACTGAATACTATCCATGCTCCAAGATATATAATTATCCTTCAGGAAATGGAGAAGCTTTGTAAGAAGTCTTTTAGATTATGGAAGTTCCTTTGATATTTTGAATCATAAAGATTTTTTAGGGAAGGGCTGTCAGCCTGAATAACCTCAGTCACTGCTGTTGCTGGAGGGTGACAGAAATCATCTGATGAAACAAGGTTTTGAAAAGGACATGAAGACACTTAGTACTGATTTAGAAATCATCCCTGGAGGTTTAAGTGTAAGGTTGCAGGTGTTAAAAGTTATAAACAAGTTCTCTATAGATCACTTAAAAAGTAATCATGTTAAAAGTTGCATCATGGGAAGTGGGGGCACGTGGTGGGAGAACTCTCCTAGCATTTTACAAATGGTACTATGGCTCCAGATAAAATGTCCAGTGGAGAACATTATTCTAAGATTTTAAAAGTGCTCTGTCTTAAATTACTTGCATGGAAATGAAAATGAAGCTTCTGGAAAATTGTGTTCATCGACCCACATGTCTATAGTGCAGATGAAGATTCTAATGGTGATGATGCAGAGTTCTAAAATAACTTACAGACTAGCATTGACTATCTGTGTGACTTTACTAAGAAAATGGGATGGAATGGGACACACTGCAGGCCACTGAGCCGCGGCCACAGCAGACTCAGGAGGGCTGGGGCCTCTCTGCAGAGCCCCTGCACCCAGACACCGCCAGGGGAAAGCTCTGGGAGGGCGGCATATGGATCGGTTGGGCAAGAGGAAAGGCTACGGTCAGCTTGTGGTGGGGACAAGAGTCACACATTCCATTTTTGTACCCTAAGCCTCCACAGTGGCAGGAGAGCCTCCCTAGAGCCCAGCTCATGTGTGGAATAGGGGGCTGCACCCAGGAAGCAGAATCCACAGGCCTGGTGCCAGCCTGGGTTTTCTGACAAAACATGTGGGTTGCATAAGGTCAGGAGTGGGGTGCGGAGGGGGAGGGAGGAAGAGATACTTCTGGAAGGCATGGGAACTAGGTTTTGAAGAATGAGGTGCCCAGAGTGAGCCCCAGCAGGAATTCTGGGGAGAATTGACATGGGAGGTGGTGCAGTGGACGTGGGAGGGCATGGGTCGTTGAGATCACAGGAGACCTGGTAGATGCACAGAATGGAGAAGAGAGAAAGAGAAGGAAGGGAAGAGGGCAAGGATGCAGGAGGGCTGCTTTCCACTCCAAAGGGAAGCTGTCTGATTGGCGGTGAGTGCCCTGGCCCAAGACTAGCACAGCCAGGGGGGCCTCTGTGGGCTCTCACCCAACCTGCACTGGGCCAGGATGTCGAAGCCCCTGCACTTGTGGCAGGGTGTTTGCAGGGTGGGGAGTGTGAGCCATGTAGGATGCCACCACCCATAGCCACCCACCAGGCCTTGTTGCGGGGGTGGGGGTGGGGTAGTGAGCTGTGATGACCGCAGGCCTGGGCACAAGGCCTGAGTGAGAGGGAGCTTGCAATGGCCTCTTCTTCCTGGCCCCAGCTGAAGCAATTGTGAGTTACAGACTACCCAGGCTGTTAGGACCTGGGGACAAGGAGCTGTGGAAGCCATCCGTGCTCTGACCTTCACGCAGGGAAGGGACAGGTGTCCCCTGTCAGCATACATGATCCTTGAGTTTCTGGGTGTCCCTCGAAGGATGCAATAGGTTCTGGAATGCAGACTATCTGGGAGTCAGTCACTGCCCTGGCTGGCTGGGGGCCTTGGGCAAGTCACCTTACCTTCCCACACCTCGACTTCCCTCTCCTGTGAGAAGAGCTTTTACATGCTCACCTGTACCCCTTTGCTACTGGTCAGCACCCCCAGCCCCACCCCCTAGGTAGGTGCCCTGGTGCACACCCCCCATGAAGGCTGGTCTCCAGGGTACACAGAGGAGAGCCAGAGTGGGGAGTGTGGCCTCTCTGGGGATGTGCAGGGCCACCAGGCACACAGATGCACTCAGGGTCCCTTAAGTTGCCAGAGGGGTCACTGCAAAGAATGACAGGAAGTAACTGGGAGTGCTGACCCCAAAGACAGCTGCGGGACGGAATGAAGCCTTAGCGCTTCCATCACCATCTGTTGCCCCCTTGAAAGCGAGCATCTAATTTCTTGTGATTTGAGAGCTCTGTTTTTGAGATTCACATGGTATTCATTTTTGCTTCTTTCTTCCTGATGCTACCAATCAGCTGCTCTCCCTTCTCCTCTCAGCCCCTAGGCTGCTGTTCGGCCTCTGCTCTCACCACCACCCGCTTCCCTCTTCTCTGTCCCACACTTGAATTGCAGAGGCCAGAAAAGTGGAATGTGTGACTCTGGGCTGGAGGAAAACAATATGACAAAGAACAAACTGGCATACAGTTGGGAGAGTAGATAAAATATTGCGTCAATGTTAAATCCCCTCATTTATTAACTTCACTGTTGTTATGAAAGACAATGAGCTGTGGGTTCTTAGCAAAAACACACTGAAGTATTAAGGGGTGAAGTGGCATGATTTATGCAACCTATTCTCAAATGGTTCAGAAATAAAACTGTGTTTTTAAAAGATGTCTACAAGGACGACTTCTTGCCAAAGTCCAAGGAGATTGTTAAGGGAGGAGAGAATGAGTGAGAGAGACTAGGACAGCAGTGCCCAGCACTGTGTCTAGGGCCCTGCCCAGGCCACCTCCTAGGCTGGGGGCCAGTCCATGGAGGGGGAGCTTCGGTTCTGGAGCCCACCCTATGGACCAGGCAGCTTGCTGGGCAGAACAGCAGGGTCACATGGCCCAACACACAGCTCCCTGGTGACCTTTTCATGTTTTTGGGCTGCCTGGCATCTTCTGAACCCTCTTGCTATTTGAGTGGCCTTCCAGACTCTTGAGCGACCTCCAGTTAAGGACCTTCCTCTCTGAGTGCAGAAGGGGCGAGGGTGGCAGGCAGCACAGAGCATCACCCATTCCCCTCTGCTAAAGCTGGGCCTAGGCCACCAGCCAGCAAGGGTTAAGCTGCCGGCCAAGGAGAGGGCCTCTGAGCACCCAGGACACCTGGACCTGTGTGGCCTCAGGGGGAAGCCTGCTGATACACACTGCCATGGATCCCAGAGGGGTTATTCTGTGAGGCCGGGCACTGCCTCTCTCTCTCAAGTCCGTTGGGCTGGTGGTGTGCACTGTCTTCAGAAGGGAGGCCGTGGATGGAGCATGGCACCGTGGGAGAGGACCTCAGCTCTCAGGCTGGCCTTGCCATATGCCACGTAAGTGAGTGGAGGGGCCATGAACTCTTGAGCTTCGTGGGGACGAACCCACCTCCCAAGGCTGTTGACTACCAGGGGAGCAATGAGAGCTCCCTGGCCGGCTTTGCCAGGGTCCAGGTGGGACCCTGCTGTCCCACCCATCAGTTCCGAGCCTTATGCAGAGTAGAGCGCAGGAAGCACAGTATGTGGTCACAGTCATCTTCATTCTGACAGTACAGCCAGGGCAGGAGTCCCCATGGGTGCACCCCAAGGTGATGATGGTAGTGAGGGGAGGGGACGGGTGCACAGGGGTGGCCTGAGTTCTGCTGTTGGTCCTCCAGAGGGACCTGCATCTTACCCAGTGCTCAGAGGGCAAGCCTTGAGGGAATGACAGGCCGACAGCAGGTATTACGAGGGGCCCAGTTATCGCCCGGCCTGAAGCCCAGCCGCTCAAGCAGCCACACTTTGTGTCCTAAAGCTCACGTTCTCAGGTCACAACTGATTGGATCGGGGGAGGCACTTACCCAAGGGGACTCAATCTATAGGCTCCTGGTGACTCCTGGCAGAATGAAGGGAACCAATGGGCTTCTCTCGTTCAAGAATCTAAGGCACTCGGGGGTGGGGGCGCTGAGTCAGCCAGCGGTGGGGCTGCAGGGTCTCGGTAGGGCATGCAAGCTGAGTGTGGTCCTAGGGGAGTACCCCTCTGAGGAAGCAGAGGCGGCCAGCAGGGAGAGGACAGACCAAGCAGAGGCAGAGAAAATAATCGCATTCTATTCCACTATTTTTCTTACTTTACCAGTAAGGTGAGGAAACAGGCACAGAGAGGTTAAGTGACTTGCTCAAGGCTACACAGCTGGTCAGTAGTAGAGCTTGGCCTTTGACCTCAGGGTGGGTGCCGACTCCCCATCACAGAAGAAGGGCTCCTTCTCTTGCTTGGACCCTTTGGTGGGTCTCTGTTGTCTGCAACCGTTAAGAGTCTATTAGGAATTTCTGGCTGGGGACAAACAGCAGCATACTCTCTAGTCAGGCCCTCCCGAGCCTCCGGAATCCTTCAGCTCAGTAACGCTGGGTCAGATCCACAGGTCGCTCACGTGGGAGGCTCCCTGACTGTGGCTTGCCACCAAGAGCTGGAATCCTGGGCTGGGGGAGATTTGTTTAGCTGGATGCTTCCCAAGGCCAAGAAATACTTGCACGGTGATGACACTGGAGTGCGGTGTGGGGGTACGAATGTAACAATGAGCACTTTGGTACCAGAAAGGAGTCTGGGTGTTGGTGGCTGAAATTCCATTCATATTTGTGCCTGCAGATAGACGCTATTAATACTAAGGGCTGTGTCCAGGAGAGTGGGGTGGGGGGGAGCTGGAGGTCCGGGGGGTGACAGTGTAACCCCGAGTCTTGTCCCCAGACTCCAGCCTTGTTGGGGTACAATGGATTGCACGTGGGGTCATGCTCCCTTTCTAGGGAGGGTTTGTGTGTGAACAAGGAGTGCAGAGGGGGCTGGGGGTCGGGATATGCCTGGGGCTCTACCACTGCCTGACTTTCCCACATCTGACCAGCTTGATGTCAGCTCCATAAAGCCCTCATTAGGAACAGGAAGGCCTTTCCGCCTCCTTCCATCCTCTTCCTTGTAGGATGAGCTTTCTAGACCTTTCTCCTAGGTTGGCAAACAATGTGACACCATCTATGGCTTAAAGCAGCCCCAGAGGCTGTGAACCTTGGGTGAGGGTGTGAGACAGGTGATCTTGTTATAGTAGGTAGACAGCCAGACAGGAGCAGGGATGGGGTTGGCGACTTTGGCCAGTGTTTACGTTGTTAGATGCTTGTTTATAGTCTAAACATTCTGTGTAGGCTGTTTCTGTGGGATGTGCCGAGTGAGGGTATAGTTGACAGAGCTGCCAAACTGACTGGTTCCAACGTGGAGGAGGAGTTGACGCTGACGTCACTTCAAAGTACATTATATGCTCATCAGCATACTGAAAATCACACCCCCAAGCAGCACGACAGTTCTGAGGAAGACCATGTAAGGACAAACAGAGGGTGTCACCTTATTTCCCGGAAATCACCTCCTTTTTCAGAGAAAACCCCACTTACGCTGATGACTACTGCATCCCTGCTTAAACTCCAGCTATGAGACCGCCCAACCCGAACCCCACGGGGCGGCTCCCCTCTGGGGCACGCCCACACTCCCTTCTCGAGTGCATTCTTTTGCCTTGTTAAACTACTAGCGCACCAGCTCAACTTGCTCGTGAATTCTATCGAGTCAAGAACCCTCTCCTGGGTTGAGGTCTCACCTAGCACACAGGGAGACCTGGATTGGATTGCCTGACAACAATCTGACATTGTTAAATCACTAAAGACCGAATGTGTTTCTTAAAAAAAAAAAAGCATCTCAGTATAAGAGAAGCTGGGCACCCAAGGGATCCAAGAAAGGCCCTTCCTCACTAGGAGAGCAAAACCCTAACCCTGAGAACCGGGCTGAGGGTCGGGGTGGAGGAGGCCCGGCTGCTGTGAGGCCATGGCACAGGGAAGCTCTGTCCGGGTCAGCCGCAGGTTCTAGGGGAAGCCTCAAGGACAGCAGTCTCAGAGAGGGTGGCTGCAGAGGGTCCTGGACACACATGAAGAAAATAGAGCTCTGTAAATTCACGTCATGTTTCAAAATTTTGATGCATATTTTATCATATACATAGTACATTAAAGTGTGATACAACATATTATATGGACTTCTCAGGGCAGGTGGCCCATCTGAACAGGATGACAAGTTCGGCTCTGGCCTCTTCCAGCTGGAGGCAGCAGAGGCCTCAAGCCCAGCCATTCGTGTGTGGACTCCTCTCTGCCTCCTCCCACCCACCTCCTGACCTCTGCACCCTCCCCAAGCCCTCGCCCTCTCTTACCCACTTGCCAGGCTCAAGCCATAATCTCCTCAGCAGCCCCCGACCCCCAGCCCTGGCCTCCTTGCCTCCTCAGGCCTCTTCCTGCAGAACTCCTCGGAGGCCAGCTCGAGGCCTGTTTGGGGTACTTGTCGGGTGAATGAACACTGCTTTACACAGACCTGCTTTCCCTTCAAGCGTCTCTTTATTCAAGACTTTTATTTGGAACTGTCATCAACTTGGCCCAGCCCTCTGAGGCTGCCTTATAAGAAATGCTTCAAGTCAAAATGCATCTGGTGCCTTTCCTACCAGCATCTTTGGGCACCCTAAGGCAAATTAATAGCATTCGCTTTTCTAACAGAATTCCAGAATAAAAATAGATCTCTATCATTTATATATATATATCTATATTTACACACACACATACACATATAGAGAGCTCCCCCGACCAAAGGCAATGGACCTGGTGTCCCCGCAGTGCCCAGGAGGCCAGGAGGAATGGGCCCTGCCTGGAAGCACCTGAGGGTGCAGTGCCGAGCCAGCAGGGCAAGGGGGGCCGCTGCCCAGCAGCCCGCACCCCCAGGAACAGACTGGGCTATGGCAAACCAGGGCAGCCCCTTCCACACACCTTAAATTGAGACATGTACCAGACGGACCATTAAAAGTAAAACCCAAAGTGTAGATAAAAAAGGACTTCCCTGATAGGCCTGTGGGAGGCTGACTTCCCAGGGAGAACCCCCAGAGCTCACAGCAGGGCTAGGGGTGCCAGCAGGCAAGGCAGGCACCCGCCAGTCCCTGGGACCCCTGCTCACAAGGATCCGCCAGGGACACAGAGGCCTGCTCAACCAGAGAGGAGGGGCTGGGCTCCTGTCTTCCTCGGGTCTCCAGCCACAGTCCCTATTTGGCCCCAAATGTCCAGGGTTGGGCTCTGGTCACCCAAGAAGGCCTGAGGTGAAAATATGCTGTGGGTGGTCAGATGTACTGCGGACAGTCCTAGAGACTGCCCACCTCCACACTGTTCCCCTTGAGGGGTCTCTATTGTACTCATTATCCAAAAAGGTAAGGCTTGAAGGAACAATGTGTTAACACAAGGTATCCGAAAGGGCTGGATCCAGCAGCCAGGTTTGTTCCCTGAGGCCCGTCCTGGGGGCTATGGCCTAGGGCCTGAGGAGGCTGCCCAGGCTTGGGCATGTTTCCCGGGAGGTGGGGGTGGGTGGAAACCGAAGGTTAGAAGGGCCAGTGCTCAGTGCCCCTGGCCTAGCACCAGAGGCCCCAAAGGCACTTGGCGGCGGGAGGGAGGGAGGGGCGCAGTGGGGCCCAACAGGCCTCACGGGCAAAGAGGGGCGACGCCAGGCATCAACCACTAACTCAAACCCAGAGAGGCCATCCTTTTCCCACTTGCCAGCAGATTCTCCGAGCTGTGACTTCCCTGGGCAAGACCCGAGACTGGGGATGAGACCAGGGCCGTGGGACAGCCCAAGATGCAGAGGCACGGTGTGCGGAGAACAGAGCTCTGGGGCTCCCCTGCCCATGCTCTCAGGGAGCAAGTCCAGGCACCATGACTCTAAGTCACTTGGGGTTCAAGCAGACTTTCTCCTGTGGTGCCTGGGGAAGCCCCCTCGGCCCAGCCAGAGGGCAGCCCAGTGGGGTTTGTCTTTGGTGTTGCAGAGAAGAGAGCTGAAGTTTGAGATCAAAGTCTGTGCAAAGCCAAGAAATCCAGAGTCAGGGATGTGCAGGGAGGGTGGCAGGGTACAGGGGCTTCTGGATGGGTCAGGGAGGCACCCAAGACACACAGACCCTGATGACACACTTAGATAAGGCACACTTGGGGGCGGGGGGGGCCCGTGTTCATGTGGCCTCCCAGCTACTTCCTTGCTCCTAAACATCGTCATGTCTGTCTGCGTCCTAAGGAGCAGGGAATTTGCTTTTGATGCAAATCTTGTCCACCTAGCTCCAGATGAGCAAGTCCCAGACCCAGCTGGCCTGAAGGCAAGGCAAGGACGGGGGGGGGAGAACTAGGGCTGCAGCCTGCAGAAGTGTTTCCCTAGAGTTGTATTTCCTGGAGGCCCCAGGTGCCCTGCTGGCCCACCTGCCCCTGTGGGCAGCCCTCTCCCTCTCTGCTGCTGCAGTGGTCAGAGCTCTCTGGGGATGATGGAGAAGGGCAGCACCGGGCTGCTGGCCTCCAGCTCAAGGGCAGTGAGGAAGCAGTCGACAGCTGCCTCGCTCTGGCCCTGGCCCTGCAGCACCTCACCCAGGCCCTGCCACGCCTCATGGCAAGTGCTCTGCCTCTCCACGGCGTCCCGCAGCACCTTCTGGGCCAGGCCCTTGTGGCCCAGCCGACTCAGCATCAGACCCTGGGGATTAAGCACAGGGCAGGGTTAGTGAAGGTGTCCTTGGGAGGTGCATCCTGGATGCTGGGAACAGAGAGTATGAGGCAGTTCGGCCACCCGCCAGACAAGGCCCCAAGCCTCAGGCTTGCGTATGACTGTATCCTTTACTCATGCAAATCCTACCTACCCCCAGCCTAGCCCAGTCTCCCAGATCACCCACTGTAGCTCTGTCTCACCTGGTCCCAAGCGATGGGCTTTTAAGTCAGCAGACCTGGCTTTGCCTCTCCCCATTGCAGCTAGGGGTATTCCAGACAAGTCACCACTCTGACCCTCAGTTTCCTCATGTGTAAATGGGAAGGACCTCTAGGGGTACCCAACTCTAGCCCACCTCTAGGAGTGTTGTGAATTTTACATGAGTCAGTACATATATAAAGCACTGGAATGGTGTATGGCACGTGTGAGCTCTCGACGGGTCTGGTGCCCAGTCCTTGCAGGCGCACTACAGAGCTGCCCTCCCCAGGGCCACTGTGCTGGAGGAACGTCCTATGGCTTTGTTCTCTACAGCTGGAGGGAGAACCTCAAGGTTGAGGGTGGTGGGGGCAGCTCCTTTGCCTGTATCAGCAGCTGGTCTTTTGGGGGACATCTGGCTCTGGGACCTAATGCCCATCCCAGCCTGGCCTGGCAAGGTGGGTGAGGGTCACAGGAGGCCAGGTGCTGGGTGAAAAGAGAGGCTCTAGGAAGCTTGGACCTGCTGTTTGGCTCCAACAACCCTGTTGCCAGAGAGATAAAGGAAATGACAGGAATTGTCACAAAAAGGGGTTGGGAAGTGAAACTGGCACCCTGTACCCTCTGCCTCTTCTTCCACCCACACTGGGAAGGGTGAAGGGAGGTGGGGGGACAGGGTGGTGAGTAGGGGCAGGGGCCAGTCCCCCCTTTTGGTTTCCAGTCCCAGAAAGGCTGCTTTGCACAGTTCCAATCTGTGTCCCAGCCCTTGAAGGTGGCGTGGGATGGCAGCATGGGGGAGGGGGAGCTCCTCTTGTTCAAAAAGATATGAGGTGAAGCCCGGACAACACTGACTTCCTGGACAGGCGGGGGCCGGGCTGGGGGTGGGGAGCTGCCTTCTGTGCTCCCGGAGCCCCCTCCCCTGTGGCCGCCCACTGACGGCCATGTACATTTTTAGCTGGAACATTTTCCTCCTCACCACGCTCCCCAGAGCTAGGCCCTCTGTTGCTATGGAAACCCACTGGGGAAGATGCACATGCTTGATTTCATAAAGTCCTCAGAGAGCCTGGAATACGACCAATTAGGAAAGAGTGGAAGATGGTGCTCAGGAAGCCCTGGGAAAAGCCCTCTCTCTGAGGGTGCTGGCTGACGGTGCTGTGACCAGGGGCGAGCAAGGAAGGGGAGCTGTATTCACAGCGCCTCTCTAACCCAGGGAGATGCGTCTCCAGGGAGCCTCGGGGACGGGGCAGAGGACGGGGGAGCCATGGCAAGGTGGAGCCTCATGCAGCCCTGGGGTTGGCCAAATGGCAGCTGAGCTGACTCAGGGCTGCCCAGGACCCGAGGGCAGTATCCAGTCTGGCCAGCAGGGCTCCAGGCCAAGCTGTTCTGCCTGCAAGGCCTGGAGCTGGACCCTGAGCAGCTCACGATGGAACGGGGCCCACAGGGAGGAGGGAAGAAAGGCGAGATGACAGGCCACCAGACACCAAAATTAAGCACCAAAAATGGAAGGTTTGAGCCCTGTGAGAGCTGCCCACGGGGGAGCGACAGAGGACAGCCGGGGGGACCAGGCAGCAGGGCCTCCGGGGGAGGGGCGGGGCTGCAGGGCTTTCTACACTAAGTTTTCTATATTGAGCTTCCACATGAGATTTTGTTTGAAAAGAGAGCTCCACCACAAAAAATGAGTTTGAAAACCCCTGATCTAAAGAAGCGTGTGGGTGTTTGGGGAGGGGCCAGATGTGTCTGCAGGCTGAACACGGTTGGGGGGGTGTATGTTGTGTGCGTTGGTTTTACTCCCAGTCTGGAAGGTTTGCAACACGCTCCTCCGCATGTTGTGTGTAGAGGACAAAGCTCAGGGCTCCACTGACATAAGAGCTGGTTGGGCTGGAATCCCAACTCTGCCACTGAGAAGTGTGGTGACTATAAGCAAGTGGCCCATTTTCTCTGAGCCTCGGTTTCCTCATCTGTAAACTAGAAACAAATAGACAGTCCTTCCTCACAGGCTATTGTGAGGATTCTGCAATGACGGATTTGAAGTCGTGTCACCAGGGCACATAGTGGGCAGACAGCAAATGGAAGTGTCCCCAAGATGAGCAGAGGGTCTGTGGGGGTGAGCAGGGGGTGTAACAGCTGATTTCTTCTGTGGGGGAAGACTGTGGGCTGGGGAGGGTTGGATCACGACTTCACCCCCCACCCCATCCTGGGGTGCTGACCTTAAAGCCTGAAAGGAGACACCAGGTTGGGGTCAGGCTGGGGCCCAGAGGCCCAGGGCCTGTAACAGGATCTGCTGCCACCTGCCCGAGACACCAGCCTATTCGTGTTTGGTAGCAACTCGGAGCTGTTTGCTGCCTGACAACTGGGTGGGGCCTGCCCCAGGAAGACGTGAGGTCTCACCTGCTCTGGCCCCAGCCTGGCGCTGTGCCGTCACCCTCCTGGCACGCCCATGCCCCGCTGCCCAGAGAACAGGTCTCCAGGGAGATGGTGGAACACAACTGCCTCCAAATGTCCCTGCTGACTCTTTCCAACCCTGGCCAGGGGGCACCTGTGATGAGAATCCAGGCCTGCTGGGTGACTCAGCTTTTGACCGTCACCTGGGAGATGCCAGAGCTATGCTGCTCACTCACAGAGCTTAGGCAGCAGGGCGCAGGTTGCTTAAGGCAACTGGGCACTGCACCTGTAAGAGGGGCCCAGGGCCGCTGACAGCTGCTCCGGGAGGGCAGGGCTTGGGGGAAGTCCCTGGAAATTCCCGGCTCCACCCATTCCCTCTTCCCTCCCTTTCCTGGATCCTGGCTACTCCATCTACCTTGCTCCATGGGGAAGCCTTCCCTGAGGACAGCACCTTGAGACTGTGCTCCCTTGGTGGGCGCTCTCAGGTGAGCCCTGCCCTGCTCCTTCCTAGGCTGAGAGGGGCAGGGTCCACGACTCCTGCTTGCTTTGCTCTTCTCCACAGAACATCAGCTCGAAAGAGCTCTGGTGGGCTCAAGGCCAGGTACACCAGAGGCACTTATGCATGCTTCGTGATCTGTACAGGGCTGCAGGGACAGGCAGCCTGAGGGGCCCTCTGGGGGACCCTTCCTGTTAGGAGACCAGGTTCTCTGTGGAGGTACAGGGTGGGGTCAGGGGCTGCAGCCTGGAATGGGGATGCAGGGTAAGAAGGAACCTGTCTTATTTTCCCAAATTGCCCCTGTACACCATCTCACCGCATCAACTGGAGGGGCAGCAGGAAGGCCCTGGATGTGTGTGCCTTTTCCTTCATTTGCGGGGAGCTGTGCCCTGGGAAGCAGCCCCCAGAGCCAGGCCAGCTGTGGGCCAGGCTGCAAGCTCCCTCCCTGCCCCTACCCTCAAGTATTTATAGAAGTTATTTTGGGAATTTTCTTTCTGAGCTCAAGGCACATTCCTGAGATTCTGTAACAGCCTCTCCAGCTGGGAAACCGGGAATCAGCTGGAGCCTCCTGGTCCCTGGAGCCCCTGCTTGGGGACCCTGGGGCTGCAGGGAGGAGCCCGTGGTGGGGCCACCTCTGAGGCTGCTCCACAGGAAGACTCCCGTCCCCAGTCTGGGCACTGACACCCCCTGTGAGGGAGGCCCGCATCCCAGCCAGGGCCCTGGCACACTGGGTTCTCCCAGGTGTGTCTGACCAGCCTGGGGATGGGGCAGCTCTCCAGGATGAGGACCTAGCGCATGTCACCACCACCCTCCTGGAGCTGGGGCAGCTCCAAGGCCACAGGCTGGTCCTGCTTCCTTGCCTGCAGAAGGGGCACAAATCCTAGCTTCACCCCGTGCCTGGCTAACAAGCTCTCGCCGGGCTCTCCTAGGCTCCCCAGACTGCCTCAGAGTCCAGCCGAGGGAGCAGAGGTGGCTGTGCTCTTCGTGTGCAGAACCCATACCTGCCCCTCCCTCCTTTTAGGAGCCTCCAGAGGGACAATGTTGAAGGACACCAGTGGGCTTCTTGGCTGGGCCTTTCCTCCTGCTGCTCTCTGAGCCGGTTCCTGGCCCTGGGCCAGCTGGGGGACCTGCCCTCCCTGCAGCACGGCCAGCCCTCAGGGCTAAGTCAGGAGGCCATCGCGAAGCCTTGGGATACCCTGTAATGGGCAGTGAGAAGAGGCCCTGTTGCAGAGGCTTCCCTCTCTGAGCAGGAGGCAGAGCCCAAGAGGGTGGTGATGCCTGTGAGGGGGGCTGTGCTGGCCTAGCGGACAGGGCAAGGGTTGGGCCCTGCTGCACCCTTCAGACACAGTGAGTCTTTCAGGCCATTGATCCTGGGGCTAAAATAAGCCAGCAGTGCTAAGTACCATTCTGATCTGAATCTATGACAGAAAACTTCCTTCCAGCTTTCTTACCAGGGTGGGTACAAACTCCAGGAGCCCACACCTAAGCCTAAGGCTTTCCAGAAGTCCTGACCACCGTCAGGGGAACACGCCTGCGTCTTCTCCTACGTCTGAACCTGGTCCAGGGCTCGGGGTGTGCGCTGTGCAGGGATGAGGTGGGTGGGCAGGGGCCTCTGAACACCAGTGAGGCCCGGGCTAGGGGGACACACCCGGGCACCTCCCACCTCCCTATGCCTCGAGCCTCCAGACCCCTGTCTTCTCCCTCCTCTTCCACTCTCCCATCAGGAAATGCAGACCTCGGGCAGCAGTGGGGAGGGAGGAGGAAGAGAGAACTCACAGTATAACTCCACTGCACTGGGAGGTCCGATGGCCAGCACAACATTCTTACCGAACTTTCCTGCCCAACAGAAGCAATAGTTTCCATCATCTACTGTGACTGGGCCCGGGAAGCAGGCGCAGACTCCCCTGAGGGGCTGTCTGTATGCACAAGGGGAACTCAGGTGCTCCCCACACACACACAGCAAAGGACGCAGCTTCTGGATCCTCCCCTGCCCTCAGGCCGCCTGGACCCTGTGAACCACCTGCCGCAGCTCAGGAAGCCCACAGGAGGGCGAGGCCTACAGCAGGCAGGCTGCCTGCCACCCTGATGCACGGGACCCCAAGACCCAGAGACCCTGCCGAGCACTTCTGCCCCTGGCCCAGGGTTAAGGAAGCCTGCCGAAGGCCTAGCGATGAGCTTTACTTCTCCACTGCTCAGGCTGCCTTTCGTCCTTCACGTCAGGAAGCAGAGGCTGATCTGGTCGGCACAACTGCAGGCAAGAGCGAAGGGCCCAGCAGGGCTTCCTCAGAGCCTGGCCCTCCCTGTTCCCCATCTAAAAGTCTTTTCAGCTGAGGGGTCAACCCAACACACAAGACTGAAGACCAGCTCTGAGATTGCCCTCGACGCAGACTCTCGCCTACTGAGCAGGCTGCCCTTGATCTCAGCTTACGATCAGCCTGGCCTTGCACTGGGACTCTTGTCCCAGCCATGGGGCAATGTCCTGCACATCTATGCCTTGGCCAGAGCCACCTGGTGGGCTCAGCGAAGACCAAGCTGCTTCGCCACAATGAGTCTGTGGGGCTGGGCTCTGGCTTCCACCTCCCTCTTCAAAGCAAGAGCCTCTGAAACTGGCTTGGAAGCCTTAAAGGTAAAAGTCACCCCCATGACAGGGCCATTAACTTAGAGAATCATTGTACCCGACTCTAACAAGAGCCCTATGTGCTTGGCGCTGTGATTCCCATTTTACAGGCGAGGATACTGATTTTCTGAGAAGTTGAAGAACTTGGCCAAAGTTAGACAGTGCGCATAGGAAAAGTGGGACTCAAAGCCGGTCGTCAGGCTCCAAGGCTGCGCTCTAGTCTCCAGGCACAAGCCAGCTCTGATCCTGCGGGCTTTAAAACCAATGTAGAGGAATAAAACAGGGGGAATTACGCTCCCTGACTTCAAGCTCTACTACAAAGCCACAGTAATCAAGACAATTTGGTATTGGCACAAAAACAGACTCACAGATCAGTGGAATAGAATAGAAAATCCAAACATCAACCCAAACACATACAGTCAATTAATATTTGATAAGGGAGCCTTGGATATACATTGGGGAGATGACGGCCTCTTCAGCAGCTGGTGTTGGAAAAACTGGACAGCTACATGTAAGAGAATGAAATTGGACTACTGTCTGACCCCATACACAAAGGTAAACTCGAGGTGGATCAAGGACCTGAATGTAAGTCATGAAACTATAAAACTCTTAGAAAAAAATATAGGCAAAAAGCTCTTGGACATAAACATGAGCAACTTCTTTATGAACATATCTCCCCGAGCAAGGGAAACAAAAGCAAAAATGATAAAGTGGGACTATATGAAGCTGAAAAGCTTCTGTACAGCAAAGGACACCATCAGTAGAACAAAAAGACTTCCTACAGTATGGGAGAATATATTCATAAATGACGTGTCCGATAAGGGGTTGACATCCAAAATATATAAAGAACTCACGCACCTCAACAAACAAAAAGCAAATAATCCAATTAAGAAATGAGCAGAGGACATGAATAGACACTTCTCCAAAGAAGAAATTCAGATGGCCAACAGGCACATGAAAAGATGCTCCACATCACTAATCATCAGAGAAATGCAGATTAAAACCACAATGAGATATCACCTCACACCAGTGAGGATGGCCAACATCCAAAACACAAACAACAACAAATGTTGGCGAGGATGTGGAGAAAGGGAACCCTCCTACACTGCTGGTGGGAATGCAAATTAGTTCAACCATTGTGGAAAGCAGTATGGAGGTTCCTCAAAAAACTCAAAATAGAAATACCATTTGACCCAGGAATTCCACTCCTAGGAATTTACCCTAAGAATGCAGCAGCCCAGTTTGAAAAGACATATGCACCCCTATGTTTATCACAGCACTATTTACAATAGCCAAGAAATGGAAGCAACCTAAGTGTCCATCAGTAGATGAATGGATAAAGAAGAGGTGGTACATATACACAATGGAATATTATTCAGCCATAAGAAGAAAACAAATCCTACCACTTGCAACAACATGGATGGAGCTAGAGGGTATTATGCTCAGTGAAATAAGCCAAGCCGAAAAAGACAAGTATCAAATGATTTCACTCATATGTGGAGTATAAGAACTGAGAAAAAATACTGAAGGAACAAAACAGCAGCAGACTCACAGAACCCAAGAACGGACTAATAGTTACCAAAGGGAAAGGGACTGAGGAAAATGGGTGGGAAGGGAGGGATAAGAGGGAAAAAGGGGCATTACGATTAGCAGATGTAATGTTGGGGGGGCACGGGGAGGGCTGTACAACTCAGAGAAGACAAGTAGTGACTCTATAGCATCTCACTACGCTGATGGACAGTGACTGTAATGGGGTTGGGGGGGGACCTGATGAAAGGGGTAGTGTAATCACCATAATATAACTCATTTAATTGTAGATTAATAATATCAAAATAAACTTAAAAAATAAAAAAAATAAAACCATGCTAGCCAGCTAGGCCCAGAGGCAACTCTAAGGCAGCTGTGAGGTCCCTGGCCCCTGCCAGTGCCCCTTCCCTGACTTCTCTGTACCACTTGGCAGCACAAGGGAATTTGGGCCCGTGATCCTCGCCCCATAGCAGTGAGTCAAGCAGTCCAGTCAAAGGTGAGGTTCAGGCTCAGGACATTGCCACCAAGTCTTCCACATGAATGGTGACAAAAATGCCCCATGTTGACATCTTTTCATAGCACTCAGCTCATCTGAGCCATAAAAGTACCCCTTGGGGTCACCAGGGCCTTAATTATCCCCATTAGATAGAAGAGAAAACTGAGCTAGTGAGGGATGTAATCTCCGGGTCCCCCCTAACTTGAGGGCTGGCAGGGCTGGTTGTCTTTCTTAGGTCCTACTGTCTGGTCCTATCCTCCAGGTCAGGAAGGGGGTCAGCCAGGGGATGGGGATCAGGGGAGCTCTGTGCAGCCAGAGTTCACCTCTTGGGCCTTGGAGAGCAGAACCTTCTTGTTGGGTTCCTGGAGCACCTGCAAAAGGCCCAACCCAGAACCTCCAGCTTGGGTGGGGCGGTGCCCTGGTCTTGCTGACTCAGACCCCACCCTGGGCAGGGGCAGAGATGGTGGTAGGGAGCTTTGGGGGACTCGAGATAGGCTGTGGCATGTCCCAGCTTGGGGAGAGGGGAGCAAGAGGCTATGGTGCCAATTAGGGACGGCCCTATGCCAAGGCCATGACCTTGATCCCCCAATCCCACTTAAAGAACAAGACCGCCAGCTCCACACTAAGAGAGGGAGGGAACGAACGCAGGGGAATAATTCACCACCACACCCTCGTCATAGGCAACAAAGGACAGAGATGCTATTTTCTTATTTTTTGAGGGGCATCTGGAGAAAGAAGAGATCAGGTCATGCAGCCAGGATTGCTTTAGAAATTACATTCCCAGGAATTCTATCACAGGAGCCAAAGCTCATGCTGGGAGTCTCCTGCTGCTGAGGTGCCTGAGGGGGAAAGGGTCCTGGGGAAACGGGGCTGCAGGCGCCTGGAGCTCTGTCCCAAGAGGAAAGCACGACCAGGCACAGGGCCAGTGAGAAGCAGGGAAGCCTGGCCAGAGAGGGGTCAGGAAGCCTTTGTGTCCCAGAGCCTGTCTCTGGGAGTGGAGGACAGGGCACCACACACCAGCACAGCTGCAGCGAGGCAGCCCCACTTGCCCACTCACGGCCGGGGCTCTCAGGTTGTCTCTTGCAGTGAGACAGGTCGCACACTCTTAGCTCAGCCAAGCAGAGGATAAAATGAGTCAGTCTGTGGCCACAGCTACTGACCCTCCCATCATTAAGGGCAGGTGACCTCAGAGAACCCCACCTTGGGAAAGCTCTTGGTGACTTGACCATTCTGTCAGTCACTCCTGGGCTCCATGCCTTCCCCGGGAATCCCTGCTCCCTTGGAAGTGCAGAGGGGCTCCTGGGAGGTGGCAGGGCAGAGGCAGGCTCAGGCTGCCTGAGGTCCCTTCCTGGCCAAACCCATGGAGTCTTCTCTGAAAAGCAATGTCACCCAGAGGCCAGCTCCTCCGCTGACCTTGGGAAGGATCCTGCTTCCTTTCTCATGTTTCTTCAAGGGTGGCAGGTAAAGTTCAGGCCTCCCCTTTTCAACAAGATTCTTCTGCCAGTAAATTAAGTGCTGAACGCCCAGACTGAGTGAATCGGGGTTTCTGGCTACCTGGAGGGAAGGTTGAAACTGAGCTGGCAGAAACTTTCAGGGAAGATTTCACTGGGAATTTCCATCTGCAGAAAGCATGCCTTTTTCTTTCTACACTTGGCAGGCTCCTGAAGCAACCTGGTGGAGGCGGCAGCCTGCAGGATAAGCCTTGATGGCACACACTTGTCTGGAACACTGCAGCCGACAGAGTGGAGACCCTCTCCTGTAGAGCACTGAGAAGGAGGTGTGTCTTTCCTGTCTGATCTGGGCGGAGAAGCCTGAGCTGAGCCCAGGGTGGAGCCAGAACCATGGAAACATCTTCCATCACATATAGGAGGGCAGCAAGATAGGGAGAGTAGAGAACCTGCTTTTGGGCCAAAGTCCATATTCTTAGAAATGCCTGCACCCTGGCTCCTGAAAGCAATAGCCTGCTACTCCCAGAGGCTTTCTCCAGCCTGTCCCCAGACCTCCTGTCCACGTACACAGCCCTAGGAAGAGACCCTGAGGCTGGCCTCCTGCTGTTTGATGATTCCCACCATAAGGGCTGTAGGGTTGAACCTCTAACCCACACAGCCCATTGAGTATATCTCTGCCTTCTCCTTTCCAGACCTCAGGCAGTGAGATGAAACCACCACCTCCGAGGGCTCACTGAGGGACCCAGAGCTCATCCAGCTCAGGCTGTGGGTGGCTGTGATCCCAGGCAGCGTGCTTTTTCTTCCCCTTGGACCTATCAGAGGCTGATGTCCTCATAGAGCCACACTGGCGTGCTAAGGCCATCATGTCCTCCCTGGGAACCTGCCTTGGCAATGACGCCCTGGGGGGATACCTAGTTCCATTCCATATTCCTTTCTCTGGATAATTCTCTAAGGATGCACCACCTTCCAGAGTTCACAAAGGTGAGACTATGGATGTGTCTTTCCCATTCTCTATTTTTACAATGAATCCCTTCTATAATTGTCAGACTGACTTAGACCAATGAGGAGTGGCTCCCATTATGTAATATGGTGAGAAAGATCCCAGAGTCACATTTGAGCTCAGTGGGAAAAAGTGCTGTGATTGATTAGCAATGTCTGCCATGGGTGAGGGACTGGAGAGTGGTGGTATATGTGCTTCCCTGATACTGCACTGCAGACTTTTAGAAGCACTTTTACATGTATCACCTCATTTAATTAGAACAACATTAGTCTAGGAATGATGATTATATTCATTTATAAAAGGAGACATAAGGAGCAAGGAAGTTAAGTGTCCATTCCTAAATCACCCCAGTGAGTTAGGGCCAGAGCCAGGATTAGATCCCACATGTCCTGAGTCTGAGGCCAGTATAGGGAATGCTGGAGATGAACATGTCAAAGTGTTCATACGTCTTTGGGAAAACACAGCTTAGTAAATCTCTTCCCCAGGCTTGAAATGGGCTCTTCTTTATGCGTATGTGTGGGACACTGGCAGGAACAGAGTGTGTGGAAAGGGATAGGCTGCCCACACTGGAGCCGACTGCCCCTCTGGTCGCTTGTAACTTTAACAGTGGGCAGGCCTGGCTCTGACTTGCTCCAATTTCATCAAATCAGCAAGGCTCCCCGGGAAGAGAAAAGGCACCATTTCAGAAACATCTGTAGGGAGCCACTCTGGACAGCTATTCAGTTACCATGGAAACCTGCCCTTGGAAACTGCTTCAATTTCAGAAAAATAGCTACAAACAATAATAAGCATAAATGAAAAATGGTACATTGTTACTTGAAAATTGTACTTGTTATTGGATTTTGTTGGCTTTTAGGGACTGAGATGGTAGGCTCATATCCGTGAGCCCAGTGGAAGGCAGACGTCTCTGCCTGGCTGCAGGCCTAATGACAGAGCCCACATCCTCCCTCCCACCACCCTAATCAAGTTCTTGGACGTGACCTCCGGGGAGGCATTCATCAGAGGAGCTATTGCGGGAGGAAGGAGGATGAATTACAGGAGGAAGGAGGACGTGCCTAGCAAAAAACAAACATTTGCTGAGCAGACTGGAAGGCAATGCAGAGCCATGTGGAGGGGAACACAGGCCAGGGCGCGACACCACTGTGCAGGCTGTCTTCAACCAACGCAAACATTCACTGGGCCTAAGCTAGAAATCATTTAAGAAATCAGGCAGCGGGAATACTTGCTAAGCTTGGAATCTCTGTTCTGTTTTCAAGGAGTCTCGGGGTTGGAAAGGACCTTACAAAGATGACCTAGCTTGGCTCTCCCCCCGTGCGATGTTTCCATTCTCTTGGCAACTTCCTCACCAGATGATTCCTGAGTTTGTGCTTGGACTATTATTCTAAGAGTTATAACATTTTTCCTGATGCTGTGCTGAAATTTAACTCCCTGCAGTTTCCACTCATGAACAAATCAGATCTCTTTTGGTCATGAGAGCTTTCTGCAGTCATGCTCCTGGTCCTTTTGTGTTCTCCACGAGGCGGATGTCAGTGTTACCCTCATGGCCACTCTCCTCAAGGGGCTCCAAAGGGGGACGTCTGAGGTGGAACCCAGGCCCTCGTAGCGATGACTGTGTTGCTGACTGTGGGCTTCCTAAATTAGACTTCAAAAACCACTGTGCATATGCAGCCCGCCTGCTTTCAGATCATTACATTCACCTTGATACCTCTGAACAGCTAAGGAAGGCGGGGAAAAAATACTTCTCCAAATGGTCTGCTATATCACCTGTCAGAGCAGGTATTTAATAAATGTTTCCTGGACCAGAGAATCTCCAGTGCACAGATGAGTAAACTGAGGTTCAGAGAAGGTGGCTGACTTGCCCGTGACCGCCCAGGAAGAGAATGGTAAGGCCAAGGCAAATGCGCCAGCCTGGTGCTCCCAGCCTCTAAACCCCCCTACAGAAAGGCCACGGGCACCCACATCCTGAGCAACACGTCCAAGGACTGGGGTTGCTGGGTCCTCTTACCATTCCAGAGGCCACTCTCAGTGTGCTGGAGTCACAGCCCACCCAAGACACCCCCAAATCCCATCAAGGGGGCATGGAGCTCCTCTGAAGTGGGAGAGGAAGCCCAGAGATCAGGAAGGAGGGCCTGAGACCCCCCAGAAAGAAGGGGGGTATCTGCCTAGAGTCTCTAGGATGAGGATCTGATGAGTAGCAGTGAAAGCCCTTTGGGGCTAGGTTGCCTGATAGCACCCAGGAAGTCACAGAGAATACCAGCCCACCCTAGAACTTCTCATCAACTCAGGCAGGCTTTGCTTGAAGGGGAATAGTCTTGCCTCTGCACGAAGGAGAGCTGTCTCTCCCTCAACACCAGGGGACAGTGGCAGCAAGACACTTGCAGGGGTGCGACGGGAGGGGAGGGCCCTGAGGCCTTTTCTGGGGCTGCGGGGCTGACTCACCAGGCTGTGCATGATGGGCACGCCATCGGGGTTCACTGTGAGCGCCTCCTTGTACAGCTGCTTGGCCTCCTCCAAGCTGCCCTTTGTCTCGGCAAGCCGGCCCCGCATGTAGAGGACTGAGTGTGAGGTGGGGAAGAGGCCCGCCGCCTCCTGGATGCAGAAACCCGCCTCCTTGAGGTGGTGCTGTTCCATGAACAGCTCAGCTGCAAAACCAGAGGGGCAGTGGGCGGTGAGAGTGGCGGGGGTCGGACGAGCAGCCCCTCCCGGCGCCCCCCGACCGACCGCCAGCCCCGGAGCTCAGGAGCTGGCCTAGGCGTGGACCCCTCCCGCTGAGTCGCAGCCCGGGATGGGCTCACTTGGGGGGCGGGGGGCGGTGGGCCGCGGGAACACCAGGTAATGGCTTCCGAATGCTCTCTCTCTGTGTCTGGCACTGCACTTCAGCCAAGGCTCACGGAACCTGGTAGAATAAGCACTTTACCTACCTTGCCTCAGGGAGGAGGAAACTGGGGCACAGAGAGGATGAGGACCTTGCCTAAGGCCGCAGGGAGGTTAAGTTAGGGAGCCAGGGTTCTCGCTGGGCTAATTTCAGAGCCTGGCAGTGCGGCGCAAGGGGTCCCTTGGAGCTCGGTGTTTAGTCAGGGGACTGACTGTTTCCAGTGTCCCTCACTGAACTTGCGCGTTAGGCATCTGGGGTGCTGGACAGAGGCAGATGCCATGGCTCTGCTGCCTCTCAGACTGGGGCTGCGGGAGGCTGACAAGAGCCAGCTCACCCTGCTGAGCAGACAAGGCAGGGCTGGTGCAGAGCCTGAGGGAGAGCCACGCAAGGCTGCCAAGGGGGAAGATGGGAGGATAAGAGGCCCAGGGAGGCCTGTGAAGGGACCCAGCCGGTGCTCACACCAAGGAGTGCTGGTCACAGCTACACAGCCGCCTGCGCTCCCTGAGCGCTGACTGCGGGCCAAGGCCCAGCCCTGTCATGGTCTTCTCTCATTTCACCCTCACAGGTCTGGGAGGGAGGCAGGTGCCCAGAGAGAGAGGACCTCACCCAGTCCATTAGTGGGAAGGGACGAGGCAGGGCTGAGCTCGGGCCTCCCTCCAAAGCCCATGACACTCTGCTGCAGGGAGAGGAATAGGTGACACCCACCCCAGCAGGAAGGAAAGGATCTGCCCCACAACCAGTGCCTTCTTCCCCCAGATCAGTGGAAAATGGGGCAGTTTCTCCAATCCCAGGCAAGCTCACATAAATGCAGCTCAGACCCAGGCCGCGCAGGCTCGCGCCCACAACAGGCGCTTTGAGAAAGGTGGCTCATTGGGGCTGCAGCTCAGCCTCACAGCCCCCTCAGCCTTTCTGTCGTGGGGGGCCTGGGCTCAGCTGTCCCGTGCTGGGGCTCGCGCCAGTGTGCAGATGGGAGCACAGAAGGCCACGCAGGGCCTGGCTTGTGACACTGCCAAGAGCTGTTCCTAGCGAAGGCTGCGAGCTGAGGTCACACTAGTTCAGAGTAGGTCTGGGGTGGGGTAGGTAACAGGCCTCCCAAAGGAAGCCCCAGAGAGAGGGGAGAACCCAGGCCCAGGCGTCCCACCTTCCTGTTGGAGCCTGACCAAGTCAGGCCTGCCTGCAGCCATAGCACTCGGAGTGCTCAGTGCCAGTGCTGCCTAAGGCTCACTGTGTAATCGAAGTTGTTGCCATATCCCAAAATACTACAGAGGGCTTTTCAAACAAGGGTGCTCTTTTTCTGTAGTGGAGAGGAGAATTTGGGAGAATCAGAGAATTAAAGAGAGAGGAGCCAGTTCTCATGATAAGTGAGAGAAATGCAAACTCTTTTCCCAGAGAAGGCCTGAACTGGAGATTCCCAAGGCAGGAAACCAGGGAAGGTGAGGCCAGGTAGTCGGGATTTGAAGCCAGGGCCTTGCAGGGAGGGCGGGCCCAGTGGTCAAGGGACTGGCCGCTTCAGCCTCAGCTTGGCTCTGCGCAGCTCCCTTCATAACTGGTGCCCAGGCTTAACTCTGTAAGCCCGGCCCTCCCGTGAGAAGGAAACAGCGGAGGTGGGGGAAGTGGGACAGCTGAGCCAGCAAACCATGTGAGTGACCTGAGGCAGCGGAGTGACAAGTGCCAACTCTGCGTGTTCTGGGCACTCAGAAGGGGCCGGGTCAGCTGTGCTGGTGCGGTCAGGGGACTCTTCCTGGGGGAGGTGGCACCGAAGCTGGGGCCTGAAGGTGCAGGGGCACATAGACTGGCAGAGAGGAGAAGGGAGGCTGTGCTGACCTGCAAGGCTGGGCTCCACTGTGGTGGAGCAGCCCAGGGTCACAGAAGCAGAGCGGAGAAGCGGAAGGAAGCATGTGGTGAGTGCTGGGGGCGGGGAGGCTGCTTCCAGCTCTGAGGCTAGGCTCTCACTTCCCTAGACCTCACCCCAGCAGGTCTGCCCCAGGCCTGGTCCACCTGCCCACCTCATCCTGGCATGGCTCATTAAGCTGTTTACAACTTGCCGCCCTGTCTCCCGAGTGCCTTCTCTGGAGGCTGTCTCTGCTCACTCCCCTGGGGACTCCTCGCGGTGCCTTCACAGCAACACATTTCAGCTACAGGAATCCCCACCCCCTTCTTCCTTGGGGCCATGGGCCTTGTCAGGCTGGCCATATACCAGAGACCCTGCCCTGGGAAACAGGGAGGGCCACTTTGCTCTGACCGCTGGCTTCATTTCCAGTTAGGCAGGAAACCAGATGACAGAGAACAGAGCCAGAGAAGTGAGGTCTCCTGAGGGCTCCTGGCTGCCATGCAGGGCAGGGCCTCTGACCTGCAGACAGGGCCACAGGTCTGGGGGCTGCCGTGCGCCCCGTCTTCCTGCCTCAGCATCCTCACCCACGGCCATCCCCAGGGTGCTGGGGTGCCTGCACCCTTCCCGACCTCCCCTGGCCAGGGTTGGGTGAGCATCACCGGTACCGGATTTTCCTTGAATTCTCACAGTGAGGGCCTCTCCCCAGCAAACAGGGAGGGGCCTGCTGTCTGCTCGGTGTGAAGGGCCCCTCTCTGACGCGCTCAGCTCCCTCCCTCGCCCTCCCTCCTTCTGGTTTTCCCACTTCTCTCACCTTTCTCTCTGTTCCTCTTGACTGCCTCTCCTTGTCGGTAGGTCTCAGCTTTTCT
Organism: Smutsia gigantea; assembly: GCA_032199065.1. Classification (NCBI taxonomy): domain Eukaryota; kingdom Metazoa; phylum Chordata; class Mammalia; order Pholidota; family Manidae; genus Smutsia; species Smutsia gigantea. The sequence continues at coordinate 84,773 of JAVSCE010002482.1, forward strand.
TCCTCTTCCCTCCATCTCTCTCCACCCGCCCCACGCTGTGCTTTTTCTCCACAGGCTCTAGATGGAAAACATCTGTTCCCTGGAGCTTTGCAATAGTCCTTTATTATTTTTCCCGACGTATCCAGATCTAACCCTGCACCCAGAGCTGCTTCCAGTCTTCCCGCATTTCCTGCCAATGGCCAGTACCCTCCTCGCTCCCCCATGGGGAGGGGCTCACTCTTGTTGGGCTGCTTGCACCCCCTCTTTGCAGGGAGGGCCCTGCTCAGGCTGGTCCCAAACTGAAGAGCAGGGTGAAGGAGGGCCTCTGGCCATACCCAAGGCCTTCGAGGAACTGGAAGCAGCCTCCCTGCCCCCTTTTAGGTGACCTGTGCTTCCTAGAGACCCTGTGTGGGACCTCAGAAAGGAGGGACCACCAGGGTAAAAGGACAGAGGCCCCTCAGAGCAGGAGATGAGTTACGTAGGCCCTTAGCTAGGCTTGAGCTCCAGTAGGGATGGGTGTCACCCAAACTGGCCCCTAAAGGAAATGAGCATCTTCCCCAAGGAGCAGACCCTCAGGACACATGGGTACCGGGAATAAAGGGGAAGGAGAGGGAAGCAAGGGGGGAAGTGAGAGAGGACCAGGGGCCAGAGGGGAGAAAGACCAGACGGCCAGAGAGCCAGAAACGACCACAGACGACCACAAGACAAGAGAGCTACAGAGACCGGAAGTGACACAGAGGATCGAGAGGTCTGGGGGTTCCTCATGTCAGTCTGAGGCACTCCGCCCCTGGGACGCAGAGAGGGGCACAGCTGGCCTCGGGCCACAGGGGAGTCGAGGCTGCATGGACTCGTGACGTCCAGTCCTGAGAGGGCTCTCTTCACTACCTCAGAGGCCGCGAGGAGGGGAGACAGGCAGAGAGGGGGCAGGAGGACAGGCTGGGGCAGGGGGACAGGCTGTGGGAAGAAGGCGGCAGAAGGCCGGAGGAAGGGGGTGGGCAGCTGGGAGAAGAGGGGAGTGTGAGGGGAGACAGGGAAGGAATGAGGGAAACAAAGACTGAGAGGAGCATGTGGGACCAGGGTACGACCACAGCCTCCTCCTGACGGGAATTTTGTAAGAGCACAATCTTTAGATACAGCCCTGGTCTCCCACCCCCAGTCGCCCCCTGCCCAGCCACAGGTGGGGTAGCTCCCACCTGCAGTGCTACCTACAGAGCCAGGGCAGCAGTGCCCAGTGCAGATCTGCCATTTGGGAGCCAGCTTCCCCTGACCCAGGGCAGGCCTGTGGCCGCCTGTGAGCCCCTGGCCCTTCAGGGCAGGGGAACTCTGCCCACATCTGCCTCCTCTCAGCACACTGTTAGCTCCCAGAGACATGAGCTGCAGGGAGAAGGAGGTGGGCCACCACGCTCTGCTGGAAGGCAGCTCTCGACACTCAGGATCCTGGAGCAGCCTTGGGGCCCAGGGCCATTCCCGTTCTCACCCCGACCCTCTGCCAAAGAGGCGACGTTCCTAAACCTCAGCCTTCAAGTGGAAGCCCTCTGTGAGGCTCCTCACATCAGACTAGAGTGCAAAGGAGGCTTGAGGAATGGAGGGGAAGAGGACAAGAACTGGGAGAGGAAGGATGCATCCCCAGCCTAAGCGTGGGTTCCTGAGGGACCTGACTGCCAAAGCACACTGGGGGGCAAGTCACCTCGAACCAAACCAGGGGCATCAGCTCACCCCAAAATGATTAAAGATGGCATGTTGCCCTTCTTGCAAATTTGCTGCAGCTGGTAGAACCATTGGGGGAGGGGTGCTGATGATAATACTCGGTCTGGGTCGGCTGGGGGTGGGCTTAGGGAGAAGGCGTTGCCTTGGAGCCCTGCCTTCAGGAGGTGCTCAGTGCACGCTGCTGCTGATGGTGGCCGGGGCGGGAGGGCTCATGGAGTACAGGCTGCTCCAGCATCTTCCTGCACTTGGGATGAAAGACACTCCGCACTTTCCCTTCTGGCCGTGGCAGCTGTCCACCAGTCTATATTCTCTCATTCTTCTACAATTTTTAATGACACTTCCCAGAGTACTTTGCAGTCAGATGTGGTCATGTGACTAAGTTCTGGCCAATGGACTGTGAAGGGAAGTGATGTGTGTGAGTTCTGGGATATCTCTTTATAGGGAAGGGATGTCCCCTTCTTTCACTCTTCTTAGTTATGTCTCGGCATGTGAACATGGTGGAAAGCCCTCACGAGTCACAGGGACAAGAGTGACATCCCAGAGAGAGCAGCCCCAACAAAATGGAAGGAACGTGGCCGCTGGACCAGGACAGCAGAGCTGTCATCCCAGTTAAGGTTTCCATCTGTGAACAGTTACATGTGAAAACACAGCATCCACCTTGTAGAAGCCACTGCTATTTTGGGTTGGTGACACACACTCAAACCTATCTCCTAATGCCACACTGCCCAACTCTTACCAGGCACCACACTCAAAGCATTCAGATATTGTTCTCAGAGTTCTCTGTGGGCTGGATATCTAGGACACTGTCCAGAGAAGAAAGGCTGATGTTCAAAATATTGAAGGGTGTTTGTTTATGCTGATATTCCCAAATTGAAGTAGAAGCTTCAGGAAAGTCTTTAACCTTCCTTGGAATTACCAGAACATACTAGCAACCTGAGCATAAGGCAGCATGTCTGAGAAACACAAGTAGGCTTGCGAAATGCAAAAACATTTTCATTTGCTGATGGTAGTAAACAAGATACATCATTAAAACAAAAAGCTTGGGAGAGACTGAGTAGGCAACATACAGTTTGGAATTAGATCACCATGTTACTGACACACTCCTCGAAGCTAGTGAAGCACCCACCAGGGGTGCGGCTTTCTACCCCAAGCACATGAGGGCCTGGTGGGGGCGGGGACCCCAGAGTGCCCCTCTGGAGCCATTCCATGTCTTAGAATACAGGGGAATCTGCCTCAGAGGAGACTGTTTATTATCCCTCTGGATTTTTCAATATTCCTCTTCCTACTTAAGTTGCAATCAGCTGACCATGGAGCATGGCCCCCCTACATCCCCTAGCACCCTAAGGGACCCTGAAATGCTGCTAACTGGGGTAATATTTGCATTATTAAAATACTTCTCTGCCTAGCCTTTCTGTGAAGCCTGGTCCAATTTCCCCCCGGTTCAGAACCTGTGGTGGGAGAGTGGGGGAACACCGCATACTAATGTGTCCATGTGTGAAATCCATGCAGTGGGAAACCCTGGGTTCCCAGCTGAGCACATTCTAGCTCTGATTTGCAAAATCAGCAAGTTCCAGGAACTAATGATCTACTTTTGGTCTCTTCTCTATCTGCCCTGGGGCAAGGCTATTGGCACCTCCCCACTGGCAGAGAGGGGACAGAGAGCAGGGCAGTCAGAAAAACAGTGAGGCCCACTCAGTGACCTCAGTGTTCACTGACCTCTACCTTCAATGAACTCTACCACACCTCCCTGCCCTGTGGGCCGTCATACCTCCCCTCTTCTCTAGCAAGTCTGTGGCCTCTCCGGCGTTTGAGTCCTAATTTCACTCAGGTGATGGTGGACAAGAGGCACGGGCCCGTTTTTGAGACTAAGAGGCTATCTACCTATGTGGTCTTCCTTCAAATCCTCTCACATCTGTATTTGCTGCCAGCGAGCTTCTCCCTCTATTTGGTGGACAGAGAAGGAAACTCACGGCCAGATTCTGTGACTTTTCTCAGGCCAAGCACAGAAAACACAGCTGGAAATAGAGCTCCAGGTTCTTGGTCCCCAGGCCTTTCGATGAGTACTGTAGTCTGTGTGAGCCATGTCCCCAGACTTGTCCCCTTGTGCCCACATCCCCAACTTCCTTCTGCAGGATAGGACACGCTCCGAGAGCCTGGTGGCCTGCAGGTGTGTGTACGGGTGTCACTGGGGCTGCATATACGCACCAGCCTGGAGCCAGATTTGTTCCAGCGTGGTCCACAGCTGCATGGGGCCCTGCTTCAGGACTGAGCTGGGCATGGTCAGCTCTGACATGGCCTCCTCCAGCCGGGAGGCTGCGATGGACGATGCCCGTCGAGAGCCTGCAGAGTAGGAGGAGAGGTGCTGAGCAGCGGAGCGGGAGCGCCGTGTGCTGCAGGATCCAGGAAGAGGGCCTGCCCAGCCCCACCAAGAGAGCGGGCACACTGAGTCGGGGCGGGGCAGCAAGGCCGGGCAGCTGCACAGTGGCTCACAGACCTACCAGGAAGGGCCCACCTCACATCCTTACCCAGGGCTGTAGTCAGGCAGCAAGCTCATTCCTAAGAGTCTGTGCCTAGGACTGCTTGCTCTACCCCTGCCTGTAATACCAAAGACAGACCTGAGTATCCAACAATTAGGAATTAGAGGGATTAAGAATCTGTGAGAGTATAATTGCACTAGACTATGCAGTCATTAAAACAATGCACAGATACGGATGTCCACACGGAAAGATGTTCACATTATACAGTAGCTGAAAAGATGCAGGTTGGCAAAGAGTGTGATCATACTTTTATAAAAAATATGGGCATAGAAAAAAGTCTGAAGACCATTTATTAAGGTTGGGTAGTGAAATTTTGGATGACTTTTCTTGTCTTCCTTTTACTATTTTTACTCGCTGTTTTCACAAGTGTGTATTACTGTTTCTTATGCAGGAAGAGCCCATTTGAGGCTGTGCTATGAAAGAAACCTGCCTAGTGGCTCAGGTCAGACTCTGTGCCCTCTGAGGGTGGTCAGATCCCACCCTCTCCCTGTGGCAGTTCTGGGTGACGAGGATGACGGTTCAGGATACATAAGTCATTGACATTTTCAACTCACATTCAGGGGAAAGAGTACTTTCTCTCCCTCTCTGAGAGGCAATAAAGGCTCCGATAAACTCCGGAGGCCTTGGGGCAAACCACAGGTGACTGCAGTTTATAAGACCGAGGACACACCGAGTCCTAATAATTTGTTCATGGCCCTTCCCTCTTTAACTGCAAGGGCACTATGCCCTCTGAGCAGTCAGCAGCTGCACATGGGCACAGCGCTCCACAGGCAGGTGCTGGGCTTGGCATTGGAAATCAGTTCTTTCCCTTGACAGTGAAGGCACAACTTGGTTCATGTCTACAGAATTGGAAAAAAGGAGCAACAACTCCCTCGCACTTTGACTTCTGTGACTAGTTCTGCTTGTGTCTTCGAGGAAGGTAGTGACTCTAATCAAGTCCTCTGTTGAAAGAGTTGGCTTTAGGCTTAGAGTTGTAAATGTTAAGTTCAGCCTTTCTAATTGACTCATAAGGACATCACAATGGCAGACCTTGGCCTCCAGCTCTAGCCTAATGGGAAATGGTTCCTGAGCACCCCGGCCCTCACATTGTACCCCACTCCCCTCCTCCTTCACCCCTGCCCAGGAGGTGAGCTCCTCCCTTGCCTACTCCAGATGCCCACTTCCAGCCCAAAGCCCAGATGGGCCTTGAAAGACACAGGAGGGCTTCTCCTTAGCACAAGGCCCTTGGAGCGGGCAGCAGGCAGAGGAGTGGGTGAGTTTGGCCAGGCTGGGTAGATGCAATGTTCCCTGATCAGCTCAGGCTGGGAGAGAGAGCTGTGGGCCCCCATGGATGGCTGCCCACAGGGTGCCTTCTTACCGGAGTCTGCGTCATGAGCATCTGGCAGAGTCAGGTGCATGCCACTCTGCTTCTTCAGCGTGAGGCCCTCAGCGAGGCTGCCATCTTTTTCCAGGCCTCTGGAAGGCAAGGCAGGGCCAGGCGCTGGTGAGGTGGAGGGCTGGCAGGGAGGGGGGCAGCCTCATGCCAGGACCATCAGGAAGGATGGACACAACCAGAGCCTCAGGAGAGATCAGAGCTCAGCTTGGGATTCTAGAATCTGGCTCACCCAAGGCTAAACTGACATGATGTTACTCCCCATGACACACACACACACACACACACACACTGCCCGCTGTGTACCTGTGGGGCTATCAGTCTTACCATTCCCTAATGCTGCCACATTCTGTCGCCAAAACTACACGCCAGCTCATGCCACTGTCACCAGGAATATTCTCGCTCTTCTCGGTCCACCCCAAGCCCCACCCTTCAGAACCCAGCTGAGTTCCGCTCATCGGTCTAGAAAGCCTCCTACGGCCCCTGGCCCTCCCACTGCCTTCCCTCCCTGCTCTCGGTCAGCGGGGATCCTGGCACCATGTATCTCCCTTTCCATCTGTTCCCTCCTCTGAAATGGGTGATGCTAGAAACTCCCCCAGGCCAGTGCAAGGTTTTCTCTGACCTTCGTTGCCCTCACAATGTCGATCAGAGTGCCAGGCACACAGCAGGCACTGTAGATTGGCTTCCAAGGAAAGCCTGGTCTTTGCAGGTTACCAGAAGTGCCCCAGCCGCCCCCCAGGGAAGGAGGCCAGATGGCACGCTCTGCCTCAGGCACCCTACCTCAGGCTACCTGAGTGGCTCCGGGGGGCCCTGGGCAGGCAGATGAACAAATATGGGGATCCCATCCCCCTGCCCCATTCCCCAGTTTGCTGCAGCTCCCACACTGCCGGGAGGCCCTTCTTTTCTCAGAGTGGGAGGTGGGGGGAGCCATCACTCTGGGGCACACACAGTCCCCAGATGCCCTGCCCACTGCCAGGGATGCCCGAGCCTCTTGAACCTGCTAACTGGGTAAGCTTAGAGAGGACTGAGGTGGAAAGGGCAGGAGAGAAAGCAGGTCCAGCCTGGGGCCAGAGGCGCCCTTCAGAGGAGCACCAAGACGATGGTTCCACAAAGAATCTGGGGCCCGGGGGTCCTTGCCATCCTAACTCAGGCTCCCACTGGCCTAAACGTGGGCCTATGGGTGCACAGCCGTTGTCATGGGCAAGAGAGGAAACCGTGTACAAGAACACAGTGGGTTAGGGCTGGTCTCTTTCCTCTCCTGCCCCTGTCCCACTCCCCACCACCCAGCTGCGGTGCCAAAGAGCCACAGACACTGGAGTAAAACCACAGGGCCACCCCTTCTTAGCTGTGTGACACTCAGCAAAGCTACTTAACCTTTCTAGATCTTCATTTTCTCATCTTGAAATGAGCATGGTTATTGTGTGAAGCAAGTGAGCATGAGAATGTCAATTCGCAGGGTTATGGTGAGGAGTACATGAAATAATGTGGGCAAGTGACAGTACGTGCTGGCTTGGAGCAGATCCATGGAGAGCTTCTCGTCCCATCTTCCCTCCCAGCCCCCGAAGGGGTCTCTCCTAGGGCTCCAGAAACAGCCTGTCTCAGGCAGCTCTCGCAACTTGGTTCTTGGCCAACATACAACATTGCTCCTCCCCAGAAGAACCTGACGGCCACATGGGGAGAAGAGAGTTGAAGATGAGCAATTAGCAAAGGCCTAGATTAGAAGAAGTGAGCTGAAGCATCAGACGCCGGGTGACGGGGGCTTCGTGAAGGAGCAGCATCAGAGCAGGGCCTACGGGCAGTGTGGGCTGGCTCAGGGAGCAGAGGAAGGAGGCGCGCCAGGGGTACAGCAGGAGGTGGGCCTACTGGGTGGGGCCAGACCTTCAGGCTGTGGATTCTGGTCTCGGTCCTTGGCACCCCCCCAAATGAGATTTTATAAGTCCTAGTTTCTGCTCGGTAGCTCTAGGTTCAGAAAGAAGGCTCCCTATTTCTGGGGAAGCCGGGACGGTATAGGATCCAGCCCATAGTTTGCTCCAGGTAGCCGGCCTCGCTGAGCCCCGCCTCATCTTGCATGGGGTAGTGGAAGAAGGTTCACTAGTGGAGGTACCTGGGGGCTTCCTGTTGTGAGGAGATCCACGGGGTCCTCAGATCAGAGATGAGGACCCGGTGGATCTGCTTGGAGGGGAGGCACAGGCCGGGCCCCACATGCCAGGAAACCAGGCTCGGAGGGGCCTCACCAAGACAGCAGGCCATCCAGCCAAGGCATGGTCCCTGCCAGCTGCAGGGACGGCTCCTTTCTGCAAGGGGGCCACAATGTGCCCCTGCCCACGTGGCCTCGCCAGTGAGCAGCAGAGTGAGGGGCATCTAAACACAGGTCCCCCTCACCCGAGAATCCGGCCCTCAACCTCACGTCACTCAGCTGCCAGGCAGCATTCCGTTCTCTTTCTGAAAAGTCTCTCAGCCCAGACACTCCTTCTGGCAGCTTCTACCACTGGTCCTGCTCTGCCCTGGAATCCAAGAAGCCCAAAGCTTTGCAAAGAGAGGGCTGACCCTATCCTGCCCAAGGGATTTTAGTCCATGGATTACCCTGGGGTCCTCTTTTGTAAATTTCACCATTCATGACATTCCTCTGGGCATTGTGAAAGCCTTTTGGGATCCCAGAGTCCCTGTGAAAATGCAAATGCATCCACCAGAGTGGGGTCGCTGGGGCTTTGGGGAGATGACACCGCTAACAATGCCAGGGGAGGGTGGAGGGTGGGGATCAGAGGACCAGGAGGAGGCAGGGCTCCCACCCAGCCACCACACAAGGTCCTTTTATGCTTTGGGCTGCACGGGCTGGGTTTTAGTGCCCCTATGTATTGGAGCAAAGACTTTTTGCAGATTCAGCCTGGATATGAGCACCCTACTTTGGCCTGGGGAAAGTCCAGAGCCCAGGCTGGGGACTGTAGCTGGAGATAGGATTCGTGGAGACAGTGAGCGAGTAGAGGTGAGGGCCCTTCAGGAACTCTGCTTCCTCCTCCTCTCCTAGCTTCCAAATAGAACCAGGAAAGAAGTGACAGGCCCCATGGGCTGGCACTCAGGAGACTCGGGTTCAGGTCCCAACACTATCATTTACCAGGCAAGTGGCTCTGGCAAATTCCACAAGATCCCCAAGTCTCAGTTTTCCCTCGAGGTGAGAATAAAACCTGAGTGTGCAAGACATAAGCGGCAAGCCCAGCACCTGACCCAGATGCTCAATAATGACTTCTCTTCCTTCCTACCCCTCTGAACTTCAGTTTCCTAAACAGATATGTACTTCTCAGAAGATTGTCATAAGGTTAAAATTATCCCACAGATGTAAAAAGTCCCAGGAGAGTAAGTTCCACACTGTGATTCGAACATCTTCACCGCCCTCCACCCCAGCAGGCATGCAGCCACTCAGCTGCGGGCTCTTGCCCTGGCACCCATCAGCTGCTGGTACTGCCCTCCACCCTTTGACAACCCCAGGGACAAGGCCAGCCACTCACCCCAGCTGGGAGAAGCTATACAGGGTCTGCCACAGCCGCAGCATTTGTCTGCAGGTCACGAGCGCTTCCTCTGGGCCTTTCAGTACCTGCTCCAGCTTCACCTTGGTGAACATCAGGCTGTGGGAAGGCAGAACGGTAGTTAGTCAGTCAGCAGGCCCCTAGAGTGCACAATTCTGCTTCCCATGCTGGTGCTCAATTAACAGCTCCTAAATTGAACCACAGACTTTGTTTCCTGACGCTGGATACACAAGGACGTGTTTTACTTTATCGAGGGTTTCTTCATTGAATGTACTAAAATAGCCAGCTCCCCTTATCTATTCAATAGGATCAAAGTGACATGAAGCCCTATTCAGTCACCATTCAGGAACAGAGCTACTGCGCAAAGGGAGAGAGCAGCTTCAGAATCTCTTTCAACCTGAAAACCAGTTCTGGGAGGTAAGAACAGTGAGGGGATGTGGCCCTGAGGGCTGGGAGGAGAGAGAAAGGCTGGACCACAGGAGGGGCTGACGGCTCCCTAGGCCACCTGGATACAGCAGGGACAGGCAGAACACTGGCTCACCAGGACGGGAGCGGGGGGTCCTGTGCACCTGTTGCACCAGGTGTTGCCTCTTTAATTGTTGGGCGGTCAGGGGATGTGGGAGGGGCAAGGCAGCTGGGGACACTTAGGAGGTTCAAGGCCGTGGCTATTTACCAATGTGTATGGCAGTACTGCCATCTTTTTACTGTGGGTACCGTCAGGCCCTCTGATGCACACCAGCTGCCTGCACAGCCCGTGGAGAACTTGGCCGAGCCAGAGGCCCAAACTAGGCTGTAACTCCCGGTTCTCACTGGATGGTGAGCAGTGAGGCCCTTCTATTCCCTGCAGAGCTGTTGGGCAACCCCACACAATGGTTAGGCCTCAAACGTGCCCATTGCTTGGTGGTTCTGCAACCCACCTGAAGTTGGCACAAGGGCCTTTGGCAGCTGAGTCCTGCACCTTTGACAGGTGCATCCTCCTGATGTGACACTGCAGCAAGGACAGGCCCCACACGGGGAGGCCAGCCTCTGCCTGGCAGCTTTCCCCTCTGGCCTCCCTCACTTGGGGCCTTGGCCTGACCTGAGACCTGGCCTCCAGCTCACTCTGCTCCTCTCTTCTCACACCTTTTTTTTTTTTAGATTGTGACTGATTGGTAGAGAACAAAGTTTGGGATGGAATTTGTCCCAGTTCTTTAGAGGACGGGGGTTTGGGTTCTGAGCAAGCATTATTTTTCTTGCTCACTTTTTCTCAAAAATGTCACGTGCCTCCCCTGCCTCTGCAAAAATCTCTCCCCCTTTCCCCCAGGCCTTTCCTCTCCTCTCCATTTTCATCCATCTCCAAGCCTGACTTTAAGTCCTACCTCCCCAGGAAGCCTTCCCACCACTCAGGATACCTTGTGCCCTTCTTGGAACATCTACTAATGAATTGCCCAGCTGGCCTATGGGGTCCTGAGGGCAGAAACCCTGGTTCCCACAGTATGGGCCACGTGGGCAGGAACGTGGTCTCAGCACTTGGGCACACAGCTGATGGGGAAAAACTCATCCTGCTATCTCTACTCTCCTCAGTCCCTAGATTCCTGGAGGGTCTAACACGCCATAACTATTCGGAGACTTTGCTCTAGGAATATGAAGTAGAAGACACAATTTCTGCCTTCAAGGTAACAATCAGCGCTAAAAATGACAAGCTGCCCAAAGAACCAAGTGCTGTATTTTTGTATTAGATTCAGTGAAGGAAAGAACAAATTAAGGGGGCTTGCTGGAGCTGGTGTTTGATGAAAAGGAGTGTGGGGTGCTGTAGGGTTGGGAGGTGGTGGCAGAAGAGAAGCATTGGGGTGGAGGGGGCGCCCAGCAGCTGAGTAGCAGGTGTTAGTGAGGATAGGGAAGGCTGGGAACATCCAGACTCAAGTCCATTCCAAGGTTGTCCTTCCCCTCAGGCGGCCAGAGCAGCAGAGCACCCTGGGAAGGGCGACTCCCACTGGGCTGGGCTGGTTCCTTGCTCAGACCAGCCCTGCAGCATCCCCCTGGCACCCAATCTCTCCAACACACTCCTCTCTGCCAGGCCCCTCCCACTACCTGCTCCCTACATCCCTGATAGCCCAACGGGTCCACGGCAGGCCTGACCACACCATGTGCTCGGAACGGAAGGGCTGAAGGCTGAGCTGGCCTAAGTGACTTCTACCAGGCAGGCTGTTATCCTCACGGCTGCTGACATTCCATTAGCATTAGTGATCCAGGGTGGAATTTCTCAACCCAACCACATCCTTTCTGGGCTGGGGCAAGAGCTTCAACAGTCACCCTCTGGTCAGAGCCTTCACTCCTGGATTCCTGGGAGGCTCCAGGTTAGCTCCTGAGATTTCCTTGGTCCCATAGTTCAGCACTGCCAGAAGGATCTTCCTCAAAAAAAGAACCTTGCCCTGACTGTCCATGACATCGATCCAGATGCGTCTATGCAGCCACCTTCCGTTCTCGCCATCCCTCCCCATGACCTTGGGCACCCCTGTGCTGCTCACACGGGTATTAGCCGCTCCCTGAACTGGAAGACAGCTCCTGGAGTCATTCGTGATCTGCTTCATGCTGTCACCCCTCCTGGGACTCGTCCTTCCCCTTCAACATCTGGCCAACTCCTAACCAGATGTGACCCTCTGACTTTCCATGTGTCCCCATGGGGCTGTACATATGCCCCTTCCAGGACAGCCTTCACTGGGTTGGGATGTGGTCTTCTGCACACCTGTGGGCATGCTTCTAATTCACCCCTGAACTGTCCCCCAGCAAGGGATCTGCAAACAGCTCCTCTCCCTCCAAAGGAGCAACTCTAAGACGAAACCTCTGGCTTTGTTGGAGCACAGGGCTCCCTCTCAATCTGATCTGCCACGATGAGTGTCCCATACTTCAAACAACGGTATGAGAAAGATGGCAGGGCCCTGCTGTGCCAGGGCTGGTGGGTGACACTTTCTAGGCTACAGCCTCACCAGAACATTAGGCTTCCTGGGTAATGGCCGTTTTGCTGGCCTCAGACCCTGCATGGTGACATCATTCAGAGTGGACAGACACGGGCCCAGGAGTGAGAAACCCAGGGCCCTGGGGCAGGGGGCTGTTGGCCGTCAGGGCTGGAGAGTAGATGGGGCAAGCCTGGGCTCCCCACCCTACTCACAAGCCCAGCCCTTGGCATTCCTATTTTATACACTGATTCTGAAGTGTCATTTGTAGAAAGGGTTCTGAGACTTAAAAAAAAGCCCACTATTTTAATCCAGTGGTTCCAGTCCCCCTCTGAGAAACCCCAGTGTGATCACCCATGCCTTTCTCTGAAGGTTCAGGACAGCCTTTAGTTAGCATTTAATTACACACTGTATTGACAGTATGTAGTATACACATACGTGTGTGTATATATATTTATATGTATTTATTTATTTATCTTTTTTGCTACAAAGGCCTATGAGTTTAACAATGAACATAAACTCAAATTGAGTATTTTTGAATTCCGTTGTCTGGAAACAGTCTGCTGCCAGTTATGCCTACAGATGGTGAAACCACCATGTATCTTGTCCAGTGTCCTGCTGCGTGTCCCCACCTGGAGGGGAGGTACCTGCTGGCAGGACCCCACCTCCCTCCACGTCAACATCCCCCTGGCCTCTCCAGTGCCTGGCCCGAGCTGAGCGCACAGTGTCTGCCAGTACTGTCAAAATGTGTGCTGTGACAACCATCCGGCCACACTCGGGTCTCATTAACCATGTTAAATCAGAGAAAGTTCTGTCACCACCACTTCCCACTGTTGGGTCCTGGCTAGCGGGTAGGAGAGGAATCTGTTCACTTGATGCCTCATAAGTGCCGAATGGGCTGGACTCACACAGCCAACAAGCAAAGTGTTCCAGGGCCTTGGGAGGGGCAGGGCATTCTGGGCACAACTTGAAGGCACCTGGCTCCTTGTAACTTGGGGTCTTTATCCCAGAGGGTGATCACCCAGGCAGAGCTAAGAGTACAACTGAGGAATGTCTGTGAGATGGGAAGGCCTGGCGTACCAGAATCTAGCAGCCCTCTAATGCACTGACAAAAGCTATTCTGGGAGAGGCACAGCCATTTTGCTGGCCTCAGACCCCGCAGGGTGACGTCACTCAGAGTGGACAGACACAGGCCCAGGAGCCAAAGTCCCAGCCATGTTGCTGCCCAGCTGGGAAATGGGAGCGAAGAATGCTGCTCCGTGTGCCCAGGGACCCCAGGACGAACTGCAGCATCTGAGGAGCCCACAGCTGCGTTCCTGTGTAGGCCTGCCCAAAGCTCAGGGAAGGTAGGGGCTCCTGCTCTGAAAGTGCAGGCCCGGCAGACCCCAGATGCAGTTCCTAGGCCAGGTGCCTCAGAAGGCTCTCCGAAAGCCCCTGGGTTTCACAGCATGCTTGCAAAGCCTCCCTGTGGCTCCCAGGACCTAGGATAGGCAAGAGAAAGGAAAAAGGAGGAGGACTGGAGTGGATAGACGGAGCCGCAGCAGAGTGTGACTGGGGGAAGCAGCCTTGGCTGTAAGTGCCTCCTGCAAGCACTTTCCTGTTTTTAAGTTATGGAAGCCCATGTGGAATGAACACTGAATGCCCCTTCCATCCATGTCATTGCATCTGAAGGCAGATGTGAAAGTGAGCATTCTCTCTGGGGAAGGGGAAGGCACAAGGATCTGTGCAAACACACCACGTGCTCTGTCCCACCATGGAGGTGGGGCTGCTGCAGCTGCAGGAAGGGAAGTCTCAGGTCCTGGACTCTGCAGTCCTGTCCAGTCAACATGACACATGTGCCCTGGTCCTAGCAGGGAGGCCCAGAGCAGCCACAAGCCCACTCTTCAAGAACTCATGCCCTCCCCAGGAACGCCACTAGAGCCACCAGACGAGGCTCTGTGCTCCCTCAGCTACCATCCTCACCACATACCTTATCTACCGTTACACTCCTGCCAAGGCAGGGGTACCTGCCATCTTCGTCATCACCCGCACGTCCAGCACCCTATGGGGCACAGAGAGGTGCTCACCAATGGGAACAGAGCCAGTTGACCTGTGAAACCTCTCAGCCTCACACAGTCTGTCTGCATCTGGGCTGGCCTTCCTCCCATGGGGGAAAGCAGACGCCAGCCAGGATGTCTCTGGATGTTGCCACGGGTCACCTTTGCCAGTCTTGTCAATTGTCAGGCCAGTGGCTGATGGTGGAGGCCCCAGGGAATGCACGGGTCAGCCTAGCCTCTGCCTCCTCTTCCTGGGCCCTGCCTGGTCTGCACTCCTGAGGCAGCGTCAGCCTGCTAATTATCTGTCAAAACGATTACGACCTGGAGCTGTTCCCATTTGAGGCAAAGACAAATAATTTCTTTCCACTTCTATAAAGAGGAAATAGCTGAGGGTGACCCTTCTCAGAACTGAGTAAGCATGAGCCTCTCCAAAAATTCTCTTTTTAAAAAGAATTATTTTGTATATAGGGGATGTGTTTGTGACAGTGGCTCTGGCTAAGCAAGCACTGTCCTGGGGTCAGAGGTCATCTGTCCATTCCCCCTTTCCAGGAGCTTCCAATCATTCTCCCCATGTGCCTTCCCCAGCTGCTCACCCCAGCACCCCACACCTGGCACAGGGAGAGATTGCAGAGCAGGGCTGGCTGCAGGAAAGGACACGGGCTGTGTGGGCGGCAAGCACAATGGGTAACGTGATTTTCATGTTCCTGAAAGCAGCAGCCTATGAAACTACTCAGTGCCTGCAATAAACTCTTGAACATGGTAGCCGCCACATACCTGGGGGAGCCCACCTCTGGCCCCCAGCTCATTCCCCATCAAATGGGAAGACACTGTGCTGAAATGGCCTCTGGCATCAGATGATACGGGACACTTCCAGCTCTGCTGCTTCCTAGCAAGTATCTTCACCTCTCTGAGCTCTACCTGCTGTCTGTAAAGCAGGAACAGTAATGTCGATGCGCAGGAAGGCTGTCGGGAGGACTAAGGCAAAAGAGGCTGTAAAGGCAGCCCTGGTGCACGGCCAGCCCTCAACAAAGGCCAGCGGTCATCGTCAGACGGCTCGTCATTGCTGGTCTTCCCTACCAGACCTTGTGCTCAGGCAGGGACCGTGCATCTTTCCTGTCTTTGTATCTCCAGTATCTGACCTAATGCCACTCAATAGATTTTTGCTGAATAACAGAAGAAGGAAGTTGAGTCACAAGGACTCACTGAAGCCTGGAGAGCCATGGGCATTCCAAGGATCAGAGAACTCCAGGGAAGTGAAGCTGCAGAGTGCCCCGTGTACTCTGCGCTCTTCCGGTCCCACTGGCCTCATCTGTGCCGGCCCTGGGAGTCTCTGCCCACTCCCTCTGGCTCCTGGCCAACCTGGGAGCCTTCCAGGGTGGGGGAGGAGGTGCTGGCAGGTGGGGCAAATGCATGGAAGGGGACATTATCTCTTTAATGGACAGTAACTAGTAATTCCAGCTGCTGGCTGTGCTGTGCTGTTTTAATGAAGTGTTCTATTTTTGTAGAAAACACATAATTGAGTGAAAAAGCAGGCTATTATTTGAGTCAGGTGGCCACGCCTCTGGAAAATTGAACTCCTTGGCCAGGAGGCCAGAGCCCGCACAGCACAGGGATCCACAGCGGTGGGCCCCCAGCTCACACTCAGGGATGGAGAAAGCAGGGCCCAAGTCTCAAGACACAAGATCAGGTCCCAGCTTCCTTCTTCTTGCCATGTGACCCCAGGCAACTCACTGCAACTTCTCAGAGACTCGGTTTCATATCTGTAAAATGAGAATGATAGTATCTGTACACACCCTGGGGGTTGTTATGTGGAAATAACGTGCATAAAAGCCTACCAGCGGGTAGACACTTCACAGAGGGCTCAATCCACATTTGCCCTGTCATTATTTACCTAGCTTACAGTACATAAGTACAGCTGCTCACTTATGTCCTCTGTGCCTCCGTTTTCTCATCTTTAAAGTGGAAATAACGTTAGTTCCTAGACCTAGGGCTGCGGAGGGGATTAAACGAGATAATGCCTGTAAAGTGCTGAGAGCAGTGTCTGGCACGGAGCGTGCGCCGGGTGTACTGCTGTTATTATGGGAGCTTGCGGGGTTCCCGTGCACCACGTTGCTCAGCCCCTCACTGGCTTGGGCTCTAGTCCCTGCTCTGCCACTCATCAGTTACTCGGCCTTGGGATATCATCTAGCTTTCCATTAGTTTCTTCATGTTTTGAAGTAGGAGGGTTGTAAAGACTAAAAAATAAACCAAAACAAGAAAACAGGGCAAGGGGAGTGTGAGTGCTCTGAGGGCTATAAGGTGCCAAATGCATGTGTTCCCTCCCTACTCCTACGGCCTACCCACCAGAGGCTCTCCTGGGGTGTGCTGGGTGCCCAGCCACGGGTTCCCTACGAAGAGGAGGGGGACGCAGAGAACAGGCCACGGTCTGCTCCAGAGGTGCTTCCAGACTCATGAGGAAGCTCCAACAATACATCTAAGGCAATTAGGAAACTAAACAGAAGAAAATCAAGTACCCAAATGAATGGTTCAGCTTTGACAAAAATGTAGGGGCTCCAAGGCAAAATAGATCCAGAGGGGAGTGTCTGAAGATGGGCAGGATTTGGAAGCAAAGCTAGGTGAGGGGAGCACCAGAGGGCTGGACCAGCAGGACAAGACCTGGAGGTGGGGCGGAAGGGGCCAGCCCGAGGAGGCATACAGGACCCCCATCACAACAGGACGGGGCAGAGAGAAGGGGCGGGGCAGCCCCTCTGAGTAGGAGATGGCCCACCTCCTCAGCCCATTCAGGCGGTAACCACCTGGCTCTCCCAAGTGGCCCAGACCCTGGCTGGGAATGTCAGGGAAGTGCTCGGTGACACAGTTCTCCCAGACTCCTCCAAATCCATGCCTCTGGAAGAGCCTCCACCAAGGCAATTAACCGATTAAACTCACCCACATGCTTTTTGAGGGTATGATTCTAAAGTGACGCTAACAGGAGCAACCTCTAAAAGGGAGGGGGCCATAGTGCAGCCCAGCTTTACTACCTCTCTATAGACTAACCCCCAACATGGAAGGGACCCTGATGGCAGCTCTTCTTAGTCCTAAAAATGAACGACTTTTCCTTGGGCCTGGAGGATCATGCTGACCCCTGGACCCGAATCTTTTAAGGCTCACACTGACACTCCACTTCTTGGTGAACTCATTCAAAGCGAACTGACTTGGAAGCTTTAAAAATCAATAGCACACAAGCTTCTGCTTCCTGAAGTCCATCCCTCCTTGTTTCGAAGGCTTTGCTCCACCTGGAGAACAGCTTAGGGGCTGATCTGAGGGCAGCCAGCACCCAGGCTGTACGTCCTGAGACTGCTGCATGGTGAGGCCTCCTTATCTGTGCAGAACCATGGCTGACCTGGTGCGCCTCCAGGCCCCACATCCCTCAGCTGCAGGCCACTTCCAGTTACCTCCAGATGACTCTCCAAACACAAATTCATGATCTTAAAAGATATGAACACAAACCGCACAGAGCTTTTCCATAACCACTCAAGGGTGGAAGAACTTGCAGAAAAAAGGCCCTTAGGTGGTCAAAGGTAGGCTTCCAGCCCATGTAAGACACCAAGGAGCCGACACCTTGGTCTTGGTCTGTAATCTCTGCCCAGCGAGATCCTGGTGAGCTGACCACCCACTACAGAGGGAGCCCAGTCCTGCTTCCTGGGCACCAGAGCCCCACAGGACCCACTCTCCCGGGAGCAGACAAGCTTTGTCCTGGGAGTTGGGGCACTCCTGATGGAGAATGGTGAACGCTGGGCCAGTTTTTGCCTCTACCAACTGTTATAAACAGGGAGATCAGGGAGTGAGGATCAGGAGGCAGAGGGCTCAAACAATTTCAAAACACATGAAGAATTCTTTTTGGAAAAACTTGCAATACCACTGTCCTTTCCCTCCTCTCTTCCCCAAAGTTACCTGGGCTATCTGCACTCCCAGGCGGAGTGTAAGCAGACTACGCCGGGAGACTAAGGCCTATCTGACTGCAATGTCACACAGTGCGAGGTCCCAGGAGGCTCCAAGGAGCCGCCAGCGAAGGGAAACGCTGACTGTCAAGCCAGCTCAGCCGATGAGGAACTGACCTTTGGGGAAGAAAGCGCTGGTGCCAGTGATTATGCCTGGCTTAACACTTCCCTCTTCCACATGGACTGAAAGTTTAACCCTTGGCTCTTGTTCCCGTCAGGGGCTATGGCAGCCAAAAATGTTAAATGCATCCAGCAAAGTGATAAACTGTTTGTGTTAATACCTTTGATTCCAGCCCTCTCACTGGAGTGTTGGTATTTTAAGCATCCTTTTGATCTACAAGAAGTCCTTCTCAGACCCATCAATAAACACACTAGGTTTAAGTCAGAAATGTTAACAGAAGCCCAGGACTCTAATCCCTTCTGCTTGGCGGAATGCACCACGAGATATGTATCACATGCAACCTGAGAAAAGGTAAGGCAGGCCACGTAGATCAGGGAGGTGCCCCTGAGGCCAACATGAGTCTTAACCAGACTCAGCCAAGGTCTAGCTCCAGCTAACGCCTAGTTATCAGCTCAAACATTTTCCAAAACAGCCTGTTTCCTGGGGGAGAGGGTTGTGACAGCGCCATTCGTTTATGCGTGGCAAGGCTCTGGCTTGTGGAGAGGGCCATCCTGCCCCTGCACTGGGGAGGCCCCCCAGACCCCACAGTGGCTCTGACATACACTCCCCCAGGACCTTCCACGTCCTCCGGGACCTGGGCTGGGCCAGGTAGAGACTCCGGGGAGGGTCTTCCCCACCCACAGGAGTGGGGGCCGGCTTTGCCACTGATGAGTGGGGGAGGCCGAACCAGTTGGCCCCTCCACCACCTGCCTGCCCTGCCTGGGCTTTCAAAACGGGTCTGGCAGGCTGCCAGGCCTGGGGTGGGGGCAGTGACGACAGGCTGGTTATTGGAAAGGTCCCATCCCTTGCCAGGAATTTTGTTTGGTTACCATGGTGACCTTCATTACAAGCGGCCTGACTAAAGCACAAGGAATCTGTTACTTAAAACCAGTGCCCCACAGAGCCCAAAGCTTCAGGAACAATTCTTATCAGCGGCCTGTTCCCCTGACCCCATACTCCTGCCCCTCCCTGGCTGAGCCTCTCAGCTGCCTTCCACACTCAGGATGAAGAGAAGGGACCAGCAGAGGCATCTCCAAGCTCACACAGGACCTCTCACATTCCTTGGCCTGGCCTGCCTTGGAACTCAGGTCCAAACAGGGAGCGTGCTGCCCCCCTGAGGCCCCCTGAGGGCTGGCCAGGGACAGCCCAGCCAGCACAAGTGTCCAGGGCTTAGTTGGAAGCCCTCAGGATTTCAGGAAGCTCCTGAGGATGTCTCGTTCCTACCGTGCCAGGTTCACACTGTCTCTGCAGGACCGTCAGTCTCTGCCTCATCACGTTTCTGCTCTTTAAACCCAAACGCCATTAACTAAAGGTCATTTCGCAGCACAGAAATCAAGGTCCTTTTTGCTTTGCTTTCTAATTTCTGAATTCAGGAGGATTTTTAAAAGTTCAGCTCCATGAAAGCTGGTTTTTCCTCCAGGAGCCTTGAGACTGCTGGTGGGATCAGTGGCCTCTTGTGCAGCCAGGGAGCAGCAACACCCCCTCGGGGCTTCTCCGCCTCCGCCTCCCGCCCCCGTGCATACTGCCCACCTCGGCAGAATGTGAGTCTTACACTGTTTGTGTTCCCTCTGGACCCCTCTGCTCTGCTGCCCTTGAACATGGGTGTAAACCCACTGTGTGACTTTCTCTTGTCTGAGTCTCACAATAGACCTTGGAGGCAGGAGGCAGGACAGATGTCAGTGTTTTGGCAGACAAGAAAATGGAGGCAAGAAAGGAAGGAGCAGGTGACAGGCATGATCCCACCTGGATAAAGCCTCTTCCTTCGCTAAGGCCACCTCTGGGAATGCACAGCAGGTCTGCAGAAAGAAAACGGCTCCCAAAGGCCTTGGCACCTGGGACAGCTGTTGGTGAGGGGCTGGGTACAGACAGACGAGGACTAGGGGCTTTTAAGTACCCCTGAATGCAGGTCTTGTCAGGGACACTGAGGTCAGAGCAAAGGGATTTTGATTTTTGTGTTTGGCCGCATTGCTATTTACTGGACTGTTCATTTCATTAACGGCCGTGGCAACAGCCGGAGCCACACACAGCTTGTTCCCAATGCACGGAGCAGCTGGGGAAGCAGGATGCAGTTTCAACTGAAGAGCAGTGACATTTTTCAGTGATCCCTGACTGGTAATGGACCCAGTGACATTTCCTGTTAATCCATGGGCTTCTGTACTCCAGGGTTTCACCTGTGGGCAACAGGACTGACTTCTTTGCACAGAGCCATGGTCATACCCTACGGTCTTGCCATAAAGCTGTGTGGGGGGTAGATTTTCCACTCCCACTCCCAGCCACACGCACACACACACACACACACACACACATTTAAGGTGAATTTTCTTTTTTTCTTAAAACAGGTTTCTCTCACAGTCCTGGTGGCTGGTTTTGCCAGTTAGTTTTGCAGCTAAAACAATGCCTAATGCCTGGCCTAGCCTCCTGTTTCTTCTGCGACACACACTCGGACCCAGGGGCCAGGCGAGGAGCCCCTTCACCACTCTAGAATTCTAAGCCTTTCTTCATGATAGTTCCTGTTCCCACTGAAGCCTACGTGACAGTGGAGTAACACAGACATGCAGCACACACACCCAGGCTCACGTGCTGGCAGCAGACAGCGCGGGTCAGGTTCGGCCAGACAGGCGTGAGGATGGGGCTTCGAAAAAAGCACAGTAACTGGTACTGCAAGAGGAGGACCTTTGTCCTTCATATACTTAGATTAAAAGTAAAAACTACTACACAGTTGTTTACTGTATTGTACTTGGGATTAATGAGACAAGGCAACTAATCCCTTGTCCACATACACAGTTTTGTCTGTGTTTTTAATATTCCCTAAACTGCCTGCCTTTTAAAGTAAACTGATTTCAATTTTAATAATCTCAAAATGCAAGGTCAAGATTCAGGGCAGTCTGCTGAACACAAAGAATAGTCCACGTTGAGTTGGTCACACACCATCTCTGCTCACACTTGGCCATAGGGACCTGCTCACACTGGGACCCACCTGGGCCTGGACGGTGCAGGAATGGGCAGGGTCCAAAGTTAAGGTACTGCAGGCGGAGGGTCAGTCTGTACTAGAGCAAATTCTCACAGGATGAATGCCCACCCTTAGCCTTTTTCAGTGGGGCACACTGGGGAGCGTATGGTTAGGACGCTCAGCTGCTCCCAAAGCACCTTCTTGCACCTCGGCAAGAACAAAGCCATCCCCAGAGTCCCAACCCACAGGCAAGGCCACCTCTGAAGGGGCCAAAGGCACAGGAAAGCCTGAACTTTGTCCTGGGGTCAGCCTGTCCCTGATGGGCTAGGGATGGACAGAGGTAGGTACTCAGGCTCCCCACACAAAGGGAACCCCCTGGGAAGGGACAATTACAGCTTCCCTTCATCGCCAACACAGCTGTAGCATCCCCCAATTTCTTCTAATTCTTTATTCACCTTTTTTCATTGCCAGCATGAGGCACCTCTCAGGGTAACCAGGACGGCACCTCTTTCTTGTGATCTGAAGCAGGACAACCTTTGGCTGGTTCTAAATGGTCCTTGTTCAGACCCTAGGGTGGAACTCCCTGAGGGCCCTCAGCCTGGGCTCACAAGATTCAGAGACACAAGGTCTATTACACTTAGTACGTGACCTGCCCCTAAAGGGAGGAGGAAGGGAATAAAAGACAACCTCCTTTGCATTGGAAGAATGACGCACCCTCCAGCCTTAGCTGTTGCTCCCCAGTGTCCCAGTTGGGTGGCAGCAGGTCCTCTGTGTGTAGGTGGGACAGGATGGTCTAGTCCTGCCCCACCCACCACAGGGCCATGTGCATGTGAACCCTGCTCCAAAGAGAGGGGCATCTGGATGAGGTGGTAAATGGGGGTTTGGAGGAGCTGAGGATGGAGGGAGAACACAAAACCACTCTGGAGGGAGATAATCCCTTCCTCCCAACTGCCCATGGCCTGCTTGGAAGCAGGTGGATGCCTCACTTGGCCTCTGCCAGCCCAGAAAGTGACAGAATCCCATCCTTGGCTGGCTGTGCCAGGGTTGTGATTAAGTTACACAAGTTGATGTTCCCATGAGGCTCAAATACAGAGCCCAGGGCAGGGCGGAAGCAGCCTGAGCACATGTATTGGAGCACAGTCTCCTGTAGTCCACCCAGCTCACCGGGGCCTGTGTTACTGCCCAGAGCTAGTCACTCCCCACCTGGCATCTCCTGGCCCAGAATACCAGGGCCATTCCTTGACCTTACAGGTCCTTACCCACCTTTGTTTTTCCAGCCAGGGCGTGTGCATGCAGTAGGCGCTTCATCAGTGTTTGACGACTGGCTATGTGGCAGGGTGGGGTGGGCGTGCATCCCGCGCCTGTGGCCTGCCAGCCCCTGAGCCCATAGGGGACTTACTTGAAGTTCTCAGGGTGCTCTGCGATGGCCATGCTGATGACATCCAGGGCGTGCTGGTAGTGTTTCTGGGCAGAGAAGAGGAGCGCCAGCAGGTGGAGGGCATTGGCATCATCTCTGCACACTCTCAGGGCCTCCTGCAGCTGCTCCATGGCACTAGGGATCTGCCAAGGCAAACCAGCCTAGTGGTCTTCCCCGAGGCCCACACCGGCCCCAGGGCTTTGGTGCCAGGCGCCAACCGCTGAGTGTGCACCAGACTCAAGGGAACCCCAGGCCCTGGGGAGGGAGGGCTGGCTCTCAGAGGAGGAAACACCTCCAAACAACATGGCAAGAGGGGTCTGCTGTCTCAAGTCAGACCCAGGAAGCCACTGCTGCCCCTACTCCAGAATAAAGAGGAGCAGACTTACAGAACAGCACGAAGGATTTGGGTGGATGCTGGGAAGTATTTCCTAAATGGGAGGAGCTGGGGCTGTAACAAGAAGCCACCCAGACTACCAGCTACAGAGCGGGTGGTGCCTGGACCCGTGTCCCTGAACCTGTTCAGACAGTGATGGGGTAAAAACAACCTGACGTGTGGCTGACAGTTAAATACCTCCTCCTTCTCAGAGCTCACAGGAGCAAGAGCTACGGCTCTGGGAGCAGGTGGGTGTGGATCCTAGCTCTGTCACTGGCTGATGCCTTAGGGCAGGGACTTCACTTCTCTGAGCTGCAGGTCTACACTGAAGAATGAGGGTAACGGTCCTATTACAGTGGCCGAGAGGATGAGACAATGTGTAAAAATACCCTGTAGAGTACTGCACACATTTGAAACTATGAATTTTCCCTCTCAAGCCCCAAAGCCACAAAGAGGTCTATCCACTCAGGGCCCCATCCTGCCAGGAACCTCACCAGATTTTTTGGAAAGTCTTGCTCCTTACCAAACCTCAGACATCAGCCTCCTATGCTCCTTGAGGGTGCCTACAGGGCAGGCCAGCTGGGGCCTTGGATCCTCAGTGTGCCTCACCCCTGCCTGGTCTCCACCTGGCATCTGCACAGGCTGTGGGCACTGGCACCAGGCCCAGAGTCCTCCCACGGGACCTTCCTTCATGGAGAGGTTAAGGAAATTGAAGGAGAAGGTAAGGTCAGTGTGGCCACGGACTTGGCAAGCATTTGGGCATGGAGTGAGAGGGAAGGGGGTTCCAGGGATGGAGTGAGGGTGCAGTGAGGGAAAAGCTGGTGGATGCAGGGCGAGGGGAAGGTGAAGCAGACAGCAACATGAAGAGGCCGGCTAACTGAATGAACTATGACCAGTAAGACAACTGCCAGGTCAAGTACCTGTCTCCATATAGGTCAGGAGAGCAGGATACTCAGACCCCCCTGAGCTCAGGCAGGGGGGCTCTGGACAGACACGTGGGTTCAGTGCTGGCCTGGCCGGTTCCCAGTCTCTGAGCTCATGAGGACCTCAGTTCCCCAGGTATAGAACAGGGCCAGGGCACCCTACTCATGCGACATGGAGCTCACCCAGGCCAGCAGCCCCTACATTAGCCAGGGTTGCCTGTCACCCAACCGCCAGCGGATGGAGGGGCCACTGGCTTCCCTCCGACTGTCTGGAGCCCAGACGTCCCTGGCCGGTGTGGAGCAGAGAGCCGTGCCTCAGGAACAGATGCTGGCCTGCAGTCCCCGAGCAGTCCAGTGTCCGAGCTCACTGGGTCCAGGCCACTGAGAGGCCCTGCTGTGGGACTGGGTGTGCACAGAGCACCAGCCTGATGGCTGCGGCATGCACAGGAAAGCAGCCTGGGGGACAGGGAGCCCTGGCTCTTTTCTGAAAGGCAACCCACTAGGTGGGCAACTGGCCTCCCTCCCTGGATAGACCAGTGTCCTCAGCACCAACAGCTCAGCTGCTCAGGTTGGGGAAGGAAGGTGTGTCAGCCTGGAGAGCAGTGGGTGGTGACGGTGGTCCCACTGGGGCAAAGGTGGTCAATGGATGGGAGGTCCCATCAGGTCCTGTAGGCTGAGCCCAATGGCGGTGTCCACGGGGTCAGGGTAAAGCTCTGGGGTCACAGGGAAACAGCTCCATGTGCCAGTCACTCTGCTCCTCCAGACCCTTGGGGAAAGCCCGGTGGAAGGTAAGGACACAAATGCTTATTGTGGTCATGTATCAACCTCTCAGGAGACTGAAATGTAATAGGGGAGTGAGGGCAGAGAATAGTCGCTCTTCCTGTGTGCTCACCAGAGGCGAGAGGCTTCATCACGTTATCTGAGGTGGGGTATGAAGGCGAGCCCATAACAGATAAGGAAACAGGCTCAGAGAGGTCAAGTCACTTGCAAAGGGTCACACAGCCAGTAAAAGCAGCCCCCAGCAACCTAGAGGTTAGGAATTGACAACCCACCTGGCGGACGAGGGCGAGCTGCAGGGAAACATAGAGAATGACCTGGTGGTCACCGGGTGCCAGCTGCTGGGCTCTGTATGGGGAAACAGCATGACAAGTCAGTCACCAAGGGCTGAGCGACCAGTGTACGACATTACCTTCAGTGTGCCAGCCCTGTGCTGGGTGCTACGGGGCAGAACGTTGGAGATTCTGCCTGGCCCTGAATTGGAGGGTGCCCAGCCAGGAGATGGCCCGCGCAAAAGCCCACGGGCAGCAGGTTCCCTAAAGGCTGGCTCTGCTGAGGTGGGGGGCAATCTGGGAGGGGAGCATTGGAGAGTGGGGGATGCCCCTGGCCTCCGGGCAGCTGTTGGCCTGGCTGTGGCCCTGCTGTGGCCTTGTACAGAGCCTGGGGCCTGCCCTCTCCACTGACAGTGGGGAGCACTTCCCTGAGGGTGGAGGGGCTGGGAATGGCCTCTCTGGGCAAGAAGCTTTGGGAATGAAAAGCTGGCGGGGGAAGGGAGAAGCTCAGGAATGAAGAGCTGGCCCTAGGAGCTCAGAGTCAGTGGGCTGGGCTGGGAATCTCTTATATCCCTGGGTTCAGGAATAACCTGCCCCAGACAGGGGCTGGATGTGCTGTGTTCCCACGCGGCTGGCACCGAGAGTCTGGAGCAGGCCCCTACCAGACAGCCTCCACATCAGTGCTCAGAGGGAGCAAGGTGCACAAGGCTCAGAGGAAGTGCCCTGCGATGGGCCAGAGAGACCTCCAGGCGGGCCCTGGGGCTGGGGTAGAAGGAGGGGTTCAGCAAGGGTGGGTCAGGCCGTCACTGAGGGAGGGACTTCTCTGCCTGCCTGCCCTCCCTCCCTGGGGTGCCAGAACCCTGGGCTGCCAGGAACTTTCTGTGAAAACAGGCTGGGGAGGGGCTAGGAGGAGGCAAACATCATTTCTGAGCCCCAGCAACGTGTAAGGCATGGTGCAAGGTGCTTCTCTTGCTTCCGGCACTAAATTATCACAGTAATGGATTACTAGTCCTGTTTTGGAGCCCTGAGCTCAACAGGGCTGGGCTGAGCCTGGAAGAGGGGTGGGGCGGGGGCCAGCACTCCACCAGTGCTGAAGGGCTCAACCTGCCCAGCCACCCCAAAGGCCTGTCCTTGCTTCCTGTGTGAGCTCTCCCAGCCTTAGTTTCCTGGTCAATGAAATGGGGATAGAAGCCTTTCCTCTGTCTACACCAGAGGGCCCACTGAGATAAGGCACGTGAATGCGCCGCCTAGTGCCCTGCGGCAAGGATGCCCTCCCTCCTCACCTCTCCAGCATCTGCAGTGCTTTTCGGTGAAATTCATCTTGCTTGGATTTCAGAGTCGCTGTAGGAGACAGGATGGAGACAGAGCCATGAGGGGTTGCTGAGGGGGTGCGGACCCAGCTCTGCCCCGTCCCAGGTCACACAGGCTCTGCAGGGAGCGGCGCCATCAGGGGGCTGGCTGGCCAACGCTTGCATTCATGCAGCTCTGGGCTGATGCCACCCACCACCCTGGTCACTGGGGGAAGACCAGGGCGGGGCAGGGGCGGCCCACTTTGCCCCAGCTTCCCTGCAGGTTTCTTGGCACATCAGGTCCTTCTACTGCTCTGCCTTCTTTGCCACCTGGGCCAAGCTGACCCTGTCAAAGCCCCAAGCCTCAACACAAAGGTTCCTACCTCCATCCTGGCCACACGCCACCTTAAGCTTCCTTACCAAAAAGGCTGCTGCTGCTTCTTTTTAAACCATTTCAACAAATTGTAAGTACGATTCAGTCGCATCGAGAGCATTCACACTGTCGTGCAACCGTCACCACCCTCCATCGGCAGAACTTTAATCTTCCCTAACAGAGTGTCCATTAAATGCTGACTCTGCGCCCCCAGCCCCCAAGTCACCTGTGTTATACTTTCCCCACAAGGCTTCTTGCGTTAACGCAAACCAGGAACCTTTCTGGTAAACTGAATCCTACTTTAAATGCACTAGTGCAGGCATTCGAAGCCATAGCTACACACTGAACCACCTGGGAAGCTTTAAATGACTGCCGTAGGCCCCGGCACAGCCCACGTCCAGCACCCATTTTACCACTCCAGGCTCAGTCTGGGTAGGGGCCCATCACTCCTCTTCCCTCAGATTGCAAGGAAACAGAAGTAGGTGGCTGCCTGATGGATCTGGGGACATACAGCTGAGCTGGCAGGGTTGGGGAGAGAATGCCAGGCTCAGGGCAGCGGGAGTGGAATCCATCCACCAAGCACAAGTATTTATTAGGCATCTACTGTGTACTCAGTACTATGCCATGTGTTGAAGGGGATTTAAAGGACCCCAGAGGATCACAGCAGGGCTTCAGGGTAGAACTGAAGCAGAATGAAGACACTGCACAGTCAGGGCGGGCAGCATGTACAGACAGCAGGCACCATGAGAGATCCGATGGCAGATGTCTGCATAGCACTGCTGAGGGGCGGGGTCTGGGTCTGGACGGGTGGGAAGAACTGGGTCCGTGAACAGGGAATGTCTAAGAGAGGTGAAGTCTGGGCAAAAGAGCAGAAATGGGACTGGGGTGTGTGTGTGTGTGTGTGTGTGTGTGTAAAAGGCCCAGGACTGTTTTTGTCCTGGGAGCAGGAAGGACTGTGCACATACACATGCACACACACCTGGGAGGACATCAGGAGGCCTGAGGTGCCCTAAGCAGAGGCTGCTAGGCCCTGGCACTCACCGTCGGTGGCCTGAAGGCTATAGGTGAGACCCAGAGCCAAGTAACCCTTGGAAAGGAATTCCCCGGCTTCCTCCCCGAGGTCAATCACCATCATGGCAAAGCGCTCTGCATCCTCCAGCTGCAAAGAGGGGAGACAAAGGTCACTAGGAGGGCTTTGCTGGCTCCTGGCATGTGGACTGCTCAGTCACCAGCCTGGGATCTAAGAACTGCATTTCCTTATATGTCGGCTGCACGACCAGACAGTCTAGGTATCTTGTCCAAGGTCACACAACCACTGCGTGTATCAAAGCTGTTCCCTCTACCAGTGACTCCCTGGACCCTTCCCTTAGCCAAGGGGCCTTGTGTTCAAGGTCACAGGGCATTGCCTCCCATGCCCCAGGCATCTCAGTGGCCCAAGCTTGCTTTGCTGAGAGTGGACCCAGGACCAGGCCAGTCTGGGCCAGCTCTTTACCTCATCTGGCTTCTGCAGGTGCTTGGTTCTGTCCTTCCCTGCTCAGCAGAGAGAGGGAATCCAGGGGCAGATGGTAGGCAGGACTCTGGGACTGGACCTCAGGGACATTGCCAACCCTGAAGAGTGGGCAAGCTGCTACCCTGGCTCCATCTGTGAGCTAGCTCCCTGACATAGGGTGCTCCAACTTTTCAGGGGAAAAAGGCCTGGGGCTGTTTTTGTCCTGGGAGCAGGAAGGACTGTGCCAGTTGGAAAGGATCCAATTGGCATGGGCCATGTGTGTACACATCATCACCCACAACATGTGACATGAAGAGGGACACACTAGGCAGTCCTCATGAGCTCCCTGGGGCACCCACAGTGCTAAGACCAGCCAGGGAGCTGGGGGCCTCAGCTGTGTGCCCACTCCCGGCCCATAGGCTTCTAAGAGGCCCCCCCTCCTCCTTAGCCAGGAATGTCATCTGCCCACATGCCTGGCATGGCAGTGTACCAGCAATCATGTCATCAAGAACAAAAATTGGTATTGTCCCAGGGCAAGGGGGCTGAGTGAATCATACCCAAAGCCCACAGCCACCCAGATGTCAAGGCCCCCTTGCGTGGGCATCTCCCCCTCAGCAGAGGCACACGGACACAGTCAACAGGGAGCTAGATTCAGACCTAAACAAGCTTTGTCACCCAAGCCAGCGCTGCGCCCACCCTGCTCCTGTCCCTGTCACCCCAGCCCAGCAGGAAAGGAGGCAGCTCTGTGTATCTTGTGGCCTGATCACTGACCACATCTGGGGGTGCTGGTGTGCTCTCCCTCCCTGGATGTGGACTTGAGATCCTGAGACAGAGGCTACCAGCTGAGGGGAGGCAAGCTGGGCTGAATCCACAATTTGGGTATAGTTGTGATGAGCTATATGAAGGAGCAGAGAACCCACTGTGCAGGGAAGGGAAAAATAAAACCAAAGTAGAAGAGAAGCAGAGCAGGTGAGCTGAGAGCCCAGAGAGAAATGGCAGAGGAGGGCTGAATCCCTCCGTGGCCTGGCCACCAATCCTAAGACTGGCCTGACCAGGCAGCCCTCCAGTCTCCTCATGGTTGAGCTCAGGCTGCCAGCCTATGCAGAGGGCTGCCTTCAGGCTGGTGGGCTGGACACCAAAAGGAGGGAGTCTAGAGAGTTGAAGCTCTAATGCCATCAGGCCCGAGGACTCAGGGTTCGCGGAAGACCGTGGCTCAGGAAACCCCGTGGCTCATGAACCTCTGGTGGCTGGGTGGGCCCTGGGCTGTAGACATTAAGCTCTGTCCCCTGAACACCTGGCCCAGCAGGACTCAGAGGGCTGTGGGGGCCTGAAATGAAAGCCATGCTGACAGACAAGCACTGAAGGACAAGCTCCCAGATACAGGCTCCAGTCCTGGCCCCCTCAGCACCTGAGAGCAGTGGGGCCTTGAGCAAGTCACTTAGTTTCTGTGCCCCAAAGGTCCTATTCTGCAAAATGGGGACTTAGACCCCCACTCCAACTGATCTTCCCCACAAAGGCTCCACCAGGCTCCATGCTGGGCCCAGCTGGGGATGTCCAGTGACAAGTGGGTATGATGCCTGGGTGAGCACGCACGGAATCCCTGTGAGCCGACACAAAGGATGGTCCCCACAGGACAAGGTGGCTCTTACCTAAGGCTCCACTGTGCAGTGTTGGCACGGGGCTATGGGAGCCCCAAGAGACGGGCAACTGAGTGGCGGGGGTTGTCCAAAGAGGCCTCATGGCAGAGGGGACACACGAGGCACCAAGTGAAGGTAGGTGAGCACACAGCACCTTGCCTCCTTCCTAATATCCCCACGGCTGAGGCAGCTCATCTCACATACTGTCTGTAGGCATCCTTACGCCTCACACAGGAGCAAGCTTTTTTATAAACCACCAAGTGCAAGTTGCAAAAAGAATCCAGAAACCTACTTTACTCCATGTATACACACGTTTCTTCCCATGGCCATGTCCTGCTACTCAGAAAACTGCTAGCTTCTACCTCCTGCAACCCAGGTAGAGAGGGTGCCAGGAACAAGGCTCAGCAATTGCTGGCAAATGGGGAAAAGTTACTCTCAGTTCAGAATAGTCTGGATTAATAAGGCTCACCATCCTTTAGCTTTAAAAAGTGAAAACATACATCCTTAGCTTGTCCAGCCTGTGGTCCACTCTGACCCCTAGGTCAGTAGCCTTCCTTGGCCAGTACTTGCCCACCTTGTCCATGTAGTTTAAGCACAGTGTCAGCATTTGTCTCTATTCAAACTCACAAGGCTTCAATGTACCATCCCTCTACGTGGCCAACACTATTTTGATTTCTATTACCTATCACAAAGCAGGCTTTTGGCATGTGGAGTCACTGCAGTGATAATGAGGGAAAAGAGGTATTATCAATTCTTTTAAATATGAAAATATGCAATATGATAATACACAATATTAATATACATGCATGCTTTAATAGCCTGTCCAAGTGAAAAATGCTGTCACAGCAAAAACAAAAAAACAAAAACAGACCCAAAGTATATATTTAAGTATATTTTAAAGGCAAGAAATATATAAATAAATATATATAATGCACCATTCCCTTCATCTAAGATAAGAGTGGGATCCTAAAGCCCTTGAGAATGTGGCTTTACCACCTTTGTTCTGAAGTACTCTTATCCTATCCAAGTCCAGAAACAGCCCCAAACTCATAAATAAGCTTTCCGTGC
Organism: Smutsia gigantea; assembly: GCA_032199065.1. Taxonomy (NCBI): domain Eukaryota; kingdom Metazoa; phylum Chordata; class Mammalia; order Pholidota; family Manidae; genus Smutsia; species Smutsia gigantea. The sequence continues at coordinate 115,566 of JAVSCE010002482.1, forward strand.
AGAGAACAGGGCAGCCTGGTAGCTGAGAATACAAAGCTCTGGGGCCAGACTTCCTGGGTTCACTTCTGTGCCTCAGTTTCTTCTTTTATAAAATGGGTATGGCAAGTATCTGCCTCATAGACAGACATCCAGTTGCTGGGAGGACTGAATGAGGTAAGACAGTGAATACTCAGACCAGTGCTTGAATTAATACAAACTACTAGTAGTAGTTGTTGCAATTTTAAATCTATAATTAGTTTAATCTTCCAGAAAAATTTTAAGTCTCAGCCTGATGGATGTGGCAAGTGCCGTCTGAGTAGAGTCCCTGCCTGCCGTGTACATGATCACTGACAAATGAGGAAGTGGTAGCAAAGATCCTCCTGGAATCTGGAGAGGGGGCCCTATTGCCTGCCTCTTTGTCTCTGGCCTGGTGCTTAGTCCCAGAATGGGAGTGACACTACACAGGGGCAAGCTGGGTCCCCACAGCCCTGTGCAGTCCCCTCTGCCGGGCTGGCCAAACTCTCAGGCCCCTACCAGTGGTCCAGGGCACACATACATTCACCACTCACCTACCCTTTGGCACAATACTCAGCCCTACGGTGGGTAACACACTCGGATATTTTCTATGCTATTCTCCAATAGTCTGTTTCAGTTTTTTTTTTTTAAGAGTTCTCTTTTACAAACCACTAATGGTCTCAACCTGTGATATGAAAAACACTGCTCTGATCGAATGGTTAACCGAGCTGCCCAGTGGCTGCCATCTACAGCCACCCTGGTCACCCATCTCCCTGCCTGCTACCACACTTGCCCTTTTCCAATCTCCAGACACTTCCTCCTGTGGCCTCAAAAGCCAACAGCTGGTGGTTCTGTAGTCGTAGCCGCTGCTTCTGCAAGATTAGCTCAGATTAGAGCACTGGGCCCTCCTTGCTCATCAAAATACTTCTAGGGTGAGGGGTTTTAAAGTTCTTTCCAGCCATTCCCCTCTCAGTGACACACTGCTTTTCAGTATCTCCTTTATCTAAGGCAGCCAGTAACTGCCACAAAACTCCCCCACTCACTGCAATTCTAGATCCTCCCTTGCCCCCTGCAATTCTGGAGCAATTTAGTGCGCCCCTGGCATGTCACAGCATTGCAGCTACCTAATGGAATTGGTTTTTCACGACTAGAAGTTCTGAGTCACAGGTAGCTTAGGGGACCTACCCAAGCTCACTAGGCTAGGAAGTGACAAAACCGAGCTTCCAACCCAGGTCTCCTGAGTCTACATCTGGATCTTTTTGAGCTGCCTAACTCACGGCTGCCCCTGTGGTTCGTTTTTCTCCTCCTCTCTGATCCTTTGGGAAAGGATGCATTCAAGGATATAATGTTTTGACCCTTTGCTTTTGCTTTCTGTAGTTAGGAAAAGTGTTCCCATGACTTTACAAGTTCCTGCCTCTCTCCAGTTTTCCTAATTTGGTCCCCACACAGACAGGCTTCTGGCTTGCATGCTTTGCCCAGGTTCAGCTGCCTTCTGCTCCCAGGGCAGCCTCAGTCATCCTGCAGTGGGCCCGAGAGGTTGTACCCCATAATCTTCACCCTCTTCCTCCCTTCGTGGAAATCAGAGGAAGGTCATCTCTGAGCCTGTAGAGCTTGTTTAAAGAGCACTGCCGGTTTCTCCTTAGTCCCTTCTCACAGGGCCCAGGTTCTGTTGTTATCTGCGCTCCTGAAAAGGAACTTTTTTCTTCCTGGGGAGAGCAGGCACTCTTCTTCATTTCCACAAGCTGGTGGCAGGAGAGCTGGCATTCTTTCTTTCCTGTCTCATAAACACGTAATCCATCTTTCTGGCTCTGCCCACCCTTGAATTTGAAAAATGAAGGCAAACCAGAAAGCACACCCTGTCTGGGAGCCTGCTGTTGTGAAGGGGCTGCCACTGGGATGGCTGCCATTCACCGATATGCCAGGCAAGGACACCCCACAGCCCTGTTCACAGCCACCTGGCCGCTGCGAGAGTTTCCAGGTTACAGATGAGGCACAAAGAAGGTAAATTACTTCCCCAAAGTCACACGGCTACTAGGTGGGTGGGCAGGGATTTGAACCCCACCCTCTGCCTCCAAAAGCCCCGTAGCTTTCCAGTACTCCATACTGCCCCCTCAGGGCAGAGGCTGACACAGCATCACAGACCTTTCCAAAGAGGGGCATGGTTTGCTTTTCCATTTACAACCTCCTCTCCTGGTGTGACACATGGCACACATGTACCCACATGTACACTCCCCCAATCTCTCCTCCTTCTGGGGAAGTTTCAACTTTTTAAATTAAATGAATTTTAAATAACCGTGTTTGAAGGGATATTAAGTATTTACATCTCCCTTTCATCCTGTTTCAAATAACTTAGTAAGACACTGGCCAAGGCAGGAGGCTGCCACTCACTGCTGTCACCAGGCCAGAACTTGGGACACCCTCCCCAACCCAGGGGAGCCTCGGGCTAAGCCTCAGAGCCAATGCTCTCCCACGTGACCCCATACTCGCCCACTCACCCCAGCGGCAAACCCAACATCAGCCAGCATGTGACCATACAGGACCCCCTAACTGGTCCCCTCCTGGGCTCCCAATGCAGGGGGCAACCTTGCTCTCAGATACATACCCAGCCTAGGGTGTCCCACACTGGCTCTGGGCATGAGGATAAGATGTGGGAACAGCAGGTGCTCCACCTCTGGGCACACAGCCACCCCGTCTGGTTTCACCCAGCCCAACTTGTTTTTCAAATGTCCCAGTTTCAGCCTCCTTTCCTGCAACTCAGGCCAAATTGTCCACTTCCAGATTTCTGTGCCCGGCACATGGGGCTTGGCTGGGCAATGGCTGGGTCTGCCGGGGGCCGACTGAGCCAGAAGAGCTGTGACTACAGGAGATGGAGGTGGCGTCAGATACCTCTCAGGATCTGTGTCCTGTCCTAGCAGCTCCCCTGCCCACTGAGGTCAGACCCATTCTTTCTGCTTGTGGCTTTGAGAATGAAGAGTGCTGGGTGGCGGCCCCTCTCCTGGCCTCCTTGGAGAACAGGCTGCTCTTGACTACTCACAGCCTGCTGTGTGCCCAGCACCAACTCAGGGAGCCAGAGAGAACCGCTGAACCAGACCTAGACTTCCCACATCCATCCCTCTCAGCCAGCTGGGGTGGGCGTCACTCTACACGATATTAGCAGACACCTACTACGCGCAGGGTTCTTCGTCAGGGAGAGATGCTCAGGGTGCAAGACATGGTGAGTACAGAAGCTCCCCGGTCAGCTGGGAAGACAAGTACCATATAAGGTGGAATTTGTTGCCAAATGACTGCCCTCCTCAGCAAGCCGGATCTATCCAATGAGCACCAGACATTAACTCTGCGCTGGGGTTTCAAGAAGGACGAAAAACAGTTCCTGCCTCAAGAAACACATCGGCGACTACAGTGTGATGTGCTAGGCGTACAAGGCAGTAGAAACAGGGTTTTAGCGGGGTGCAGAGGCTGGGGCTCCAGGTTAGGGAAGGCTGCCAGGAGCCCACCCATGGCCCCCCAGCCGGACTTCGCCCTAGCCACTGCCCGGCTTAAACCATGGCTCAAACCAGCCCCCAAAGGCAAATGTGCTTCTCAGCTGAGGTTAAACAGCTCACCCTCCTCCCTGATTCTGATACAAGTCTGCATGTTTAAGTTTCCTTTTGGGCTTTTCTATTTATGTTGTCATTGATTACTTTGCTCCTAACTCATCTGATTTCAATTTGGACTGATTTGATCCTAATTTTATTACCATGTAATCTGAATGCACATAATTACTGTTATTATGCTGCTGAGGGAAACAGCTCCTCACGGTGGGAAGACCTAAATTTAGGGCTTCCTGGCAAGGCGGCCGTGGGCTGGGTGGACCCACAGCCACCTCAGAGCTGGCAGCCTTCGGGAGCACAGATGCCCTACCACCCCCCCCCGGCTCGGTGAGCCTGGTATTTGGGACACCATCCCAGTGATGGCCTTGAGACCCCTCTCAGGAGGCTAGGGAACACACAGGAGTGCGAGCTGAGGGGTGTCGGCAAGCCCACCTTCTCTGCATCCTGGGCTCACACCACTACCCTCCACTGTGGTGCTCAGTCTAGGCGTCTCTGCTCTGCTGGCTCATGCAGACCACGCACATCTCAAGAGCATTCTGCCTCTAGGGTGCAAGGTGCCAACAGCTTCCCTGAAAAGACTTGGGGAGCAAGAGGCTTCCCTAATATGGGGCTAGGGAAAGTAGCTGTGATAGATGACTCTGCCACCGGCTTAGATCCTCCACAGGCCAAGGCCTCCTCCTCCATGAAGCCTCCCTGGTTCGTCCAGCCCTCTACACACTTTATGTCATTCACGCTACATATGAGGAAGAGACTGTGGCACAGCAAGTTCATATACCTTACTCAAGACCACCCGGGGGTGAGCAGTGAAACCCTTACCCACCTTATCGTGTTCTCTCTTCCAGACTCCCAGAGCCCATTACAGATGGTCTGGAAGAATCCTCCCCAACTAAAATGACACCATAAAGCCTGGAGCCAGAAGCTATGCTTTCCCCTCCCAACATTACCCACAGTGGGTGGGGCCAAGGCAGGGCCATGTGGCACTTCAGACACCAGGATGTGAGGATCAGGGAGACAGAAGGTGCTGTTTTCCCCGCCCTTCTTGTGCTAGGGGGTCAGTCCTCTGCAGCGGAAGGGCGCATGGGCCACTGGGGTGGGGAGGTGGGACCCAGGAGAGAGTTGGGCCAATTTCCAGTCCCGGAAGATTTAGTCCTTAGGGAAAGGTGAGAACTGGAGTTTCCCTTTCCAGGGCTGGACGCTCACAGACTGGGGAGTGGCGGGAGGAATTGGAGAGCCTGCTAATTCTGAAGAGCCTCCCGCATGCACCTGGAGCCTGGCCCCTGCTGCCTTGGAGCAAGCTGGGCGCACGACGAGGGTGACGGTGGCCTGGGGTGTTGGGACAATAAGAAGTGGAGGATCATGTATGGGAGAATCCCTTCTGGAGACACTGGGCCTGGAGGGTAGATGAAGGAACTGGGGCTGTTTCTCGGGAAGAGAGGGATGTGGGTGGGGCAGATGGCCAACACGTGGAGAGACGGTGCACTTGTTCCGTGTCACTCAGGAGCAGAGACAGGACTGTCCCTGGCATCAGGAGGCCGATGTGGAAGACAGGACTGTCAGGAAGTGAGCCCCCAGTGAGAGAGACCTCCAGGCAGAGGACCCACCTCAGGACGCCCCGGGCCTGGAGCAGGGGCCGAGGAAGTCTGGGCAAGGCGAGCACCAAGGCTGGGCCTCTCTGGCTCTCTCACTTCTGCTGCTGGTCTGCTGGAGAGCCAGGGGCCTGCAGTGAAGACTGCCTGCTGGGAAAGGGCGGGCCTAACAGTCCTGTGGCCTCAGGACTCAGCTAAGCAGGCTCACTTACCCAGTGCAGGGATCCAATGCAGACCTTGGCGGCCATCAGGGGCACGGTGGGATCCGAGGGTCGCAGTCTCACACACTCCCGCAGCAGTGACACGGCATAGGCCCACTGCAGAAGAGAGAGCGGGCAGCACTGTCACTCGCAGCCCTGGGGTGAGTCTCGGCAGACTGGGGGCCTCGTGCTGACAGTGGGGGGAGTTCCCCAAACAGCCAGTCTTCACTGTGCATCCCTTTCCTCCTAAGAGCCAGGAAGAGGGCCCGGCAGCAAGAGCCCAGTCAGTGTTGGCAGGCAAGTCCCTCCCAGGCCTCAGTTTCCTCATTTGGAGAATGGAGCCTATGACTCTTACCTAGAGTTGATGTGATGATAGCTAAGGTGACAACAGTTGGAAGCTCTTCAAATGGAATTCAAATGTGACCCACAGAAGGTTTAGGGCTAGAAAGGTGCTCTCTCAAGCTTCTGATTTTAACATCCTTGCTTTACAGGTGACAAACCCACATGGGGCTTGGAGGCAGGGCCAGGGGTGGGGAGAACAAAGGCTGGTAGAGGAGGAGAAGAAAAGCCAAGCTGGCAGAGCCAGAGAGAACCTCTAAACAGGAATGTGGGGGGCCCCAAGGCTCCAGGGACTCAGCCATGGTGATGTGGCCGTACTGGACCTGCTGAGGATGGCCACGTGTGGAGGGAGGGCCAAGAGGGCAGGGTGTCCAAAGCCAGGTAAGGAAGGATATTACCAATCACAATAATGAGAAGAATGCCAACTAATACTTTAGACCTTACTGTACCCAGGCATGGTTATAGGCCAGAGGTCAGCAAAACAGCCCACAGGCCAATCTGGCCTGCTTTGGTTAAGCAAAATTTTACTAGAACTTGGCTGCGCCCATTCATGTATGTATTGTCTATGACGGCTTTCACAGTGCAAAGGCAGAGTGCAGTAGTTCCCACAGAGACTGTCGAGCCTACGAAGTCAAAAATAGCTACTATCTGACCTTGTACAGAAAGTCTGCTCACCCGTTTTAGGTGCTTTATTTACTTATTAATTTTCACAGCTTTCTATGAGGTAGGTGTATGTCCCTATTTACAGATGAGGACACTGAGATGCAGAGTAGCTAAGCAGCTTGTTCAAAGCCATGCTGCTTGTAAGTGGCGGAGCTAGGGTTTGGACAGACCGGCTCTAAGCTCGTACTCACTGCTCTGCCCTGCCTCTGTGGCAACTACGTTGGCCAGAGAGGAGGACTCTGTCTTCCTGCTAGACACACACACACACACACACACACACACACACACACACACACACACACACTCAGGGCTGGAGCTAACGCTTTACCAGGAAACTTGGCAGTGACCCCTCAACCCCAGCCCCAGTGTGCCCACTCCCATACTTCTGGGACCCGCAGGTAGGTGGGGCATATGGGTGTAACCTCAATGATTCCTACACACTGGACCCTACTGAGGTTTGAGTTCCCCATATCAATTAGGCCTCACCCTCTCCAGCAGCTCTGGAGGTACTGCTGAGGAAATGGGGGCTCTGGGAGGCTCAGCTGTCCACAGCACAGTGTGAGGGACTGGTGGGTGCAGACCTGGGACCCCACTGGTCTGTGTCCCTGGGGCCCTCTGCCTGTCTCTAGCTACCTCTCTTTTCCCCCAGTTAAGGAAGAGCTTTTCTCAGCCCAGACGTGACCGACTTCCCTGAGCCCTGAGCTCAGGCTTATTAGGCCAATTCCAGGCATCTCAGCAGAGGGCCTACTCTGTGCCCAGTACTGGGCTCGTTGGGGGGTAACTCCAGGAGGGGGGAAGAGGCCATGGTTCTCGCCTGCCAGGTGCCCACAGAAAGGCTGGGGGAGGAGACAAATGCCTCTATCGCCCACTGCTCTCTCTGGAGACAGAGGGCGTGAAGCTGAGCACAAAAGGAGTTAGCGGATGACCTGCTTGGCAGGCCAGGATGCTGTACGGAGTGCCCAGTGGGGCTGGAGCAAGGGAGGCTTCATGAGGGGCTTGAAGGAGCAGCCAGGCCGTCCACCTCTCCCAGGAGCCTCTCCTGTGAATGCTACTCCCTGTGTCCTCACCAAGGAGCCCTCCGTCCACACACCCCAGCAAGCCTTGGGCCTCTCCATAGCCTCTTTCCCTGGCTGCTGACTTTTGCATCCTTGAAATAAAGGGTTCTCTGGCCCTGACCCTCCACATTCCACTCCCACACAGACCACAAGTGTTGCTATGTAAGGAGCCAGCCAAGGACCCCACAGTTGCAGCACCCTGCCTTTTTTTTTTTTTTTGGTCATGCCAGTTACCTAGCAACACAGCCAATGTGATTGCTAAGGAGACCAAGAGAAGGAGTGACCTAAATCATGCCATGGAACTTTTTTCCTGCAGGTGAGGTGCCAGATACATTTATTTCCACCCAGCCTCACCTTCTGGAAGATCTTTCAGACACAACTGCAGGTACAGAACCTTGATTCTTACCTTAGTTAGGCTCTGGGCAGAGGGGAGCTCTGGCCACTCTTCTGAGGGCTGCCTGGGCCAACCTGGCAAATTGACCTGGTATGTGGTGCTCCTGAGGTGGGTGGAGAGTGCACCCAGAACAATCTCCTGCTGCGCCAAAGGCAAGGGTGGGCATAACCCACCGCCTCCAGCCCGGGGGGCCTCACCCTCATCACCCCACTCCCTGCCTGTAAGACCATTTCGTGCCTACCTTGCTGGTCTGCAAAGGAGCAGGACCAGGACACCAACTCCCAAGATCCTGGGATGTGCCTGGCTGCAAGTGGACAACTCTGAGCTTGACTCTTCTCAGTAAGGAGGTAGAGGATTCCACACCTCCCAGGGGTAACTGACACCTTCTCCTAAGACCAGGGGACTTCCAGAAGCACCCCCAGAAACTAAAGTTAACCTGGGTGTGTGATGCATTCTTCTGAGGAGGGGGTCCCTAGCTTTCCTCAGCATCTCAGAGAGGTCGATGACCCACAGAAGGGTGAGAACCCCTCTGCCTTGGCCCTGGGTTCTCCTCCTGGTCCATGCTCACGATTACAAGACTAGAGGCACTTTCTTTGTTTTCTGGGGGCAGAGAGAAGCTGTCACTTGCCACTGTGGGCTGTCTGCCCAGTCTCCATGAGTGCCAGCCCCTCCCCCTCCTCTTCCTGAGGCCTCATTCCATTTGTGTTCTGAACTTTTCCTGAGCCGGGACCAGACCCTGCTGAGCACAGAGCCAGGTTACATCATGCCGTGAGCTCTGGAAGCTCTGGGAGGTGGCCAAAGTGATGGAGGAGGGGGAAGAGGTTTGGGAAGACACATGTCGGGGTGGGGGGTGTACCTGCTCTACTGTACACCCCTGGCCTTTTCCCCCATCGACTGCAGCATGTGCTTTTCTTTTCCCTCCACAGTAGGACCCGGCCAGCACAGACCCGTTTGTGGAGGAGGCGCTGGAAAGCCTAGGAGGACCCTCCTGGGAGATGGCTGCAGGGCTAGAAATGGCAGATGGCACAGATGGGTGGGGGGTGGGCAGGCAGGAATTCCCTCAGCCCCACGAAAGTGCTCTGGGTGTTTATGGCTCTGGGGATGATCTGTGCGCTCATGCCACCTGATTTCCTGCATTCATAGCCCAATACCCTCAGCTCCCAGCTCCGGAAAGGCATTGTTTCATGTCACTGCTTAAAATAGAGGCTTATGTAAGTGTAATTCTCATCAGAGGAAAATCCACGGGGTGCTGGAATAGGTTTGGTGGATGCAGCCCCCTGCACTGGGCAGGGCTCCTCAGACCCTGTTCCGGCCACACACACCTCGCAGCTCTCTCTCACACTCCACTGTGGATGCTGCTGCTCCGCTCTACCCTTCAAGCCCTCCCTCCTAGGCACGGTCCGGGCTCATGGGGAAGCCCTTTCCTGATGCCACAGCTGGTGGGCAGGAAGAGAGCTACTGCCCAAATGGAACAAGGCTTCCCTGGCCTGGAGCCCTTGGCCCTTGCCTGTTTCATGCAGTTGTAGTAGCCAACAATTCACAGACGGAAATGCCACGATCCCATGCCCACTCAGGCTCTGAGAAAAGCATCTACGAAGTCAGATGTGTATACTGGGCACACCTGTAACTCACAGATGGATTCCAGAGGGGTCTGCGTGTGCCCCTCTCATGCCCCCAGTGTCCTGAAAATTAAAATCAGCTGCTTGACGTTTTTGAATCACTGCCCCATCCCCTGCCTACCTCGGGGAGGGGCTCAAGGGGAGCAGAGCCCCTGAGGGTGGATGTGCAACCCCAGGGCATGCCCCATGGTGCCTGCTGGGAGCAGGGTCTTACCTTCCCACACGCCACCATGGACAGGGCCACTTGGTACCAAAGGTGGAATTCCCCGAACGCAAACTTCATGGCGCGCTCCAGGCACTAGGAAAGGGAGAGGGTCAGCACCTGCCCACCAGGGGTCCTCCGCCCCAGCCCATCCTACCCCGTTCCGGGGTGATCACTGCCCAGTCACCTTACGGGAGGCTGAAGGAGGCTGTGCTGGGTTCCTGCCAGAAAATCCCAGGGGTCCCCTGTTCCTGCCACTGGCACCCTGTGTGGCCTTGCACCCACTCTCACCCTCTCTGGCTCTGGGTTCCCACATTCCCATGTGAATGCCTCACAGGGTGATAGTGAAAAGCGAATGAAATGAGATTTACTAAAGTGCTTTAAAATGTGGACATTCCATAAGAATAATAATGGCTGATACTTATTATTATTGGGCACGGCACCACTCCCAGCCTTCTACATGTATTCCCTCATTTATTCCTCCCAAGAACCCTGTGAGCTGGGTTCTCTAATTCCCCCACCTGAAGAGGAAGCTGAGGCTTGACGGACTCGCCAGTCCCAGGGCGAGCAAGTGCCAGAGCAGGCTGACTACACGGCCCGTGGATAGAATACCACCCAAACGTAAAGGCTCTTCTTCATTCTGCTCTTCTCTATGCCCATGGAGAAAATGGACTGCTTCACCCGCCTGTCCGATCCTGGGCAACTCGAAATCAGGGGCAGCCTGGTGAGCTCCAACAGTCCCCAACAGAAGTGGTTCCAGCATGTGAGGCCAGGATTCACCATGTGGCCTGGGTCAGGCAGGATAGGGGCACAGAGGGGAGGTGTACAGGACCAGAGAGCATGTCCTTTAAGAGCTCAGTGGCCTGGGTTCGCATGCTGGCTCGACAAGCACTCCATGCCCCATCCCGGGCACACAACCACCTCTCTGGGCTCACCTTCCTCACTGGTGGACTTGGGATACCATCACCCATCCCTCCCGCATTGAAGAAGGTGTCATTTGAAGGCACCTTGCATGGTGCCTGGTGTGAGCAGGGGCTCAGCAGATGTCACCATCCCGGCTCTCAGGAGCCTTCCATGGAAAGAGAAGCTCCTGCCAAGAGCCCCACTGTTGTACAGAGAGCTCCCCTTGATCCCAGCCCAGATCTGAAAGCTCAAGAATGGGTGTGTGCCATCTGCATGGTGGGCAGGAGGCAGGAGAAAGGGGCAGCTCAGTGCCTCTGGCACAGCCACGGAGCACGCCCCAGCAGGGCTTGCCCAGGAGAATGGGTGCTCTGTCCAGCCTGGGTGGGAATGGGGTCCAGGTTCCCCCGACACACCCAGCTGAGAACCCTGCCAGGAGAGGCAGTTACTAAAGGCCCGTGTCATCTCTGGGGAAAACTCCGCTTCCCTGTACAATGCCATGTGTTCTTCCAAAAGAAAAAATATATAAAAATATTAGTAAAACAAACAAAAAAACATCCCATCTGGGCAGCTCCCTCAGCACTGGAGATAGAACAGTTCTGAGCCTGGTCTCCCAAGGACTGTGCTGTACCCCTAGATGGAAGCAGGTAAGGGACAGTGCAGGGAGACAAATGGTGGCTCCATCTGATTTCCTCTTTCGCCACCTAACTCTTGGAAAGGGTGAGGCCAGCCATACCTCAGAGAGCATGACGTACTGCCCCCTCCTGCCGAGCGTGATGCTCAGGAGATCATAGATGGCTGAGGCGTTCCGCAGGCTCACCTCCCGGTCTTCCTCCTGCTCTGGCGCCCGGCTCAGCACCACATCCCGAGTAGCCTGTGGGGGGACATGGTTAGGGAAAGAGTGAGGCCAGAAAATGAGTGGGTGCCTGTCCCCACAGGGTCCCTGCCTTAAAAGCCCAACGATTGCCACCCTTTTACTGATGACCCAGGCCACACTCCTAGAGTGAGTCAGACAGAGCCTTTCCCCATCCCTATGGGAAAGAGAGAACACCTTCCAGCCATAGCCCAGACTGGGGGTGAGGGCTTAAGGTCCTGGTATTCAATGGTTTATTCTGCAAATCTCAAATCTACAAAAAAGTTGCAAGAATAGTACTATGACAGTAAACCCAATTGTTAACACTGACATCTGCTTTGTCTCTCTCCCCAACACATAATGATAATGACAGTCAGTTAACAGCATGACCCTTCACCCCTGAATGTTAGAAGACATTCTTTTTATAACTACAACAGAAATGCCAGTTTCAGGAAATGTAAAACTGATAGGGCTATCCTCTCATACCAGCTCCTTCAGATCTCGCCATCTGTCCTGTCGATGGCATTTCTAGTAGGTTCTGATCCAGAATTGTGCCTCACCTTCAAGTGCCATGTCTCTGTAGTCTCCTTTCATCTGGCAGTCTTTGAGTCCTTCTCTGTCCTTCAGGACAGTAGCATTTTTGAGGACATAGGCCACGGAACAGCTCTTTCTATGTTTATAATTGTCCACTCACAGAAAGAGCTTCAGGTAGTATTTGAACCTGTCTAGATCAGGTGGGATGGCTCTGCTGCTTGACTCACAGGAGGAAAGTTCAGGCTGTGCCCTGTGCAGCCCTCTTCTCTTCCTCTGCAGGTTCCCCCATTCCTCTGATGAAGTCCCCCAATCCTCCTTCCCATCCATGTCCAGCTATTCCTATCCTGGACTGCTTCTGACCACCCAGCTCTCCTCTCTGTCCCTCCCCAGGAAGTCTCCCCCACAGCATGAGGCCTTTGAGCTTGGGGTCCTGCACTCAAGGAGTTCAGTAGCTCAGAGTTGCCAGGTGGCTGCTCAGGGAGGGGAGGGATGAAGGGAAATGTGCATCTGTAGGTGAGTCCCTACAATCTGCAGTGGGGAGCTTGGGGTCAGCAAGCCTGAAATCTCCCAACAGGGATTTGGCATCCTCTGGTTCTGTGGCCTGTGGTATGAGGACCTGCCCCTCTTATACACCCATCCACCTGGGGATACCACTGGGGCTTGGGAGCAGCTAAACAGGAATCATGGGGGTCTCTGAGCTGAGTAGCAACAGGACAGGGACTATGCTGGGATGCTCTGGGAACCCCTGAATCTTCTACACACACACACACACACACACACACACACACACACACTCAGCACTGTGCCTGACACACACACACACACACACACACACACACAGCACTGTGCGCTGGGTTCTGGAAAGATGCTCCCACTGGTCCCGGCATCCTCACCTCTTCTCCTTTCTGCAAAAGGGTCTCTTCCCAGCATTTCTCTCCCTCTATCCATGTGTTGAGACTCACCCTCCTCTACTTTCCCACATAGGAACCTCAGAACCAAGAACTTGGCCTGCTTGAAAGAATACAAGGGAGCTATTTAGCCCTTAAAACCCAGATCCAGATAACCCTTCCCATCCACAGATGGGTCCCCACAACCTCCCTCTGCACAGAGTACCACCCCTCCTCTTGGTCAGGGGTGGAAACTCCCAAGGGCAAGTGGCTGCAGAGACATAAGCCCTATGGCCTTTGGACATCAGGCTCTGGATCTGTCGTGCTGTGCAGGTGTGAAGTGTGTTCCCATAGAGGCTTCTGGAAGCCTGCGTGACCCAAGGAAGTGACTCACCCATGTGGACATTTCAGTAAGGCAGGGCTAGTGGCCAGCGACCCTGACAGTTGCCACTCCAGCCACAACAGGCAAGGGCCACCACAACCCTCATGGACGTGGCCCAACCCCAGGAGGGGGTGCTGAGGTATCAGATGCCCAGAAAGGCTAAGCACCAGGGCCAGCTTGGTAAATGAGAGCTGGCCAGGAACTCCAAAGGGTTAAGGGAGAGAAGCAGAGAGGGAAAGTGCCAGAGAAATCCCCCAGCTTTCCGGTGAAATCCACCCACACAGGCACCAACAGGAAGAGAAGAAATTCTAAGGAGAGGCTTGGCAGGAACTGTCACTGAGCTGAGAAGGCACACAAAGCTCCCTGTGCCTGGCCACGCACCTCCTCACTCCTGCATCTCCAACTCTGGCGGCCCAGGGTGTGGACCTGAGAAGTAGCCTCCGCCAGTCAGCAATGGCAGAGGGCAGAGGTTAGGGCATGAGAGCGGGAGAGAGGCCCTGCCCTCAGGGAGGGGCCACAGAAACCTGACGCAGCAGCAGTATAGGAGGCACGCAGAGTGGAATCTAACCTAGAATTCCAGCGGGAGAGAGGTCCTCATGGAAAGAGCGCAGGGCAGGCAGCCTGCGGGGCTGGCTTTTCTGTGGGGCGTATCCAGGTTCTGGGAACTGCCATGCAGACCAGTGTCCCTGAGGGGATGGTGAGCAGCCAGCTGGCACCACAGGCCTCAGCTCTGATTGGCCTGTCCTTGAAAAGTAGCCCCTGCCAGACTGTCCTCTCCCAGGAAACCCCCTCCCAAACTGCCCCAGGATAAAGTCTAACCTCCTTTCTGTGGCTGCCATACAAGGCCCTTCACCATGAGGCCCTGCCCACCTGGCCAGGCTCTCCTGCCCATCGGCTCCTATTCTCCCCAAAGCCTGTCTTTGCTCCTCCTGTCCACCCGGATGCCTTCTGGCTCCCCACAACTCAACTCGGGTATCCATTCCTTCCTTATCTCACCAGGTGAGGCTGGATGCCCTCGTCCTCTCCCAACTCCAGGCACATCCAACTGGTTCGCCTGTTCTGGGGCAAGGGCAGGTGTCGCTGTCTCCAGACTCCCAGCCCACAGGCTCACACATAGCCCTGTCCTCAGGGCACATCTGTAGAATGAGTGACATTTGAGAGAAAGATTTCTGGGCCTGGTGTGGAAACTTCCTCTTATTGTCCTAGACATTAACTTAGAAGAGAACAGTCTCTGAACGTGTGCCTGGTAGGAGGGAGAGCGGATTTCCAGCCCTGGGCATGAATTAAGTTTGGAGAACATGAACAGAAGAGAGGATGAAGCAGCTTCTCCTGGGTCCGGGGCCCGAGGCCTGCCCAGCAGGCAGATGGCAGAGAAGGCATCTTCTCAGGGGTCCTCAGCATTTGACACCTGTATCATGGGGAAGTGTGGTTCCCCAGAGGAAGGCTGAAAGCAGAAATCTGCACAGCAGTTGCAATGACTTTGGGAATGCTGGGGCAGCGCTGCAGTGATGCTCTGGTGCTGGCAGGCCATGGGCAGCTGTGCCAGGAAGAAGGATGTTGCGGGGGCCAGTGGCTGGGTGGGAACTCATGTGCAGCTCAAGCACTCTGCAGCCTTCGAGTCCCTGCCCAGGGCACCCCAGCTGTGCGGTTCCCTCCCCCCTGGGCTCCAGGCCCTCAGGCCACACAATGCTCCCAGATTCGTTGCAGCAGCACTCTTTTCCCTCCACCATTTAAATGGCCTCACCAGGAAATCCTTTCAATCAAATGCATGACAGAGAAGAATACTCCTGTGACCCTTAAAGCAACACTAAATAGTCTTCTCACCATCATGCCCTTACTACTCTTAGAATAATACAGAACAGTCTCCCCTGGTTTTGCCCTGCATAATCCCCGGGCCCACCCCCAGACTCCCCACATCTGGGATGCCCTACTCTTGTTTAATCCATGCACTTCATCCCAGGCAGACCATCGCCACTCCTAGCCTTGGGCCCTCTGGCCCTCTGGCTGTCCTCTAAGGGGTGGCTTCCTCCAGACTAAAGGATGGTCATCCCAGGCCCAGTGGGTCAGAAAAGGGAGAGCCAAAGAAATGTGCTCCTCCCTGTCCCCCATCATCCAAGAGTCACTGCCAGTGTGACCCACGGTTGGTCTTTGGACAGGTACCCGTCAGGCAACGATGGGGCCTTACCAGAGGTCTAAAGGGGAATGTCCACTCCTCCAGGCAGGCCAGCCCGGGTGAAACCCAAGGCAGGGTGACTTGTTCAAAAAGCCATCCCTTGTGTGCCATGCATTAGCCTTCCAGGAGCTGAATTTTCACATCCATCATCTCATCTGGCGTCACAGTAACTCCATGGAAGGGCAGAAGGAAGCCACTGTACTCTCTTTGTAGATGCGGAAACTAAGCCCAGAGGGGAACTAATGTGTTCAAGGTCCCCAGAAGTTAAGGATGAACCTCAGTGGCCAGTCCAGGATGGCCCTTGCTGCCCCATGGGCCTTCTCGGCCAGCCCCAGGTCTGACCCTCTGCTGGCTGCAGGGTGTCAGAGGGCACTGACCCTCGCCACCACCCAGCCCAGTTTCTCTCTCCTCTCTAGTCCTGCACAGAAACAGGTAAGAGAAGGGTAGGGAGCCAACTTGCGGGGCGCGTTGAAAGTGGCATCTCAGGATTCTCGCAGTGACCTTCTAGTGTATTGCTGTCCTACAGATGAGAAGACAGAAGCCTAGGGAGGCCACCAAGGCATGTGGATAGGGGGTTGGGGCCCAGGTTAGAGCTGAGGCATTCTGACTTCACCCCCTGCCTCCAGGTGCCTCTGAGGAGGTATCCATAGGAGGCCCTAGGATGCTCTGCTTATGAAAAAACCAAAGGAAAACACGAGGCAGGGGGCCTTCCATCAGGCCCCAGGTGCTTGTCTCGGCAGAGGAAAAGCTCCTTGGGCAGCCATGTCGGGGCCCTGCTCAGCCCTGTTCTCAGACACGGTCGCTCCCCTGGCCAAGGACCGAGTCTCAGTGCCTGCTGCTGACACCCACAGAATCGCCTGGGAAGGGAGTCTCCCGGCCGCCTCTGGGACTGGCGCCTGCTCCTCCCGGAGGATGTTGTCATGTTCCGCTCACACTGTCATCCCCCTCCAGCAGACAGAATTACCAGCAGCTCTCAAGCTGCCAGTGCACAGAGCCAAGAAATAACATGCTCTGTGACGTGTCCCATCAACCCAGCGACCCAGGCTAGGCCTGACCCACCCCAGCCCCCGCTCTCCCACTGTGCCAGGCTGCTGCAGCAGGAACAGCTCTTCCTGCCAGCGAGGGTGAGCAGCTCTCCCACCTCTGCTCAGCTGAGGGCTCTGAGCTGGCAGCGTTATCAGATCCTTTACCCTTGCAGCCTGCAGCCGAGCAGGGCCTGGTGTCAGAGCAAGTCAGGTGCTAAAAGCTGGAACACTCTGTGCTCATCTGCTGAGTCCCAAATGGAATCAAGCCCAGGAAGCACTTTTTTTTTCTTTTTTAACTGAATGGTATCCTCAAACTCATTTTTCCTTCAACCAGATCTAAACCCAAATGTTTTCTAAAATGATGACTCATAACCAAGTATTTATCAGGACAAAATGAACACGTGCCAAACATTTACAATGTACAGGCAACTTCGTGTTCATTTTCTTGTCTTTTTTGCTCCAAAACCTACAAGAGCGGCCTTATTAGCCTCATTTTACAGATGAAAAAACAAAGGATCAGGGAGATAAGAAACTTGGCCAGGCCACACAGGTTGTGAATGACAAATATGAGCCAAACTGCCAGATGCCTGGCACTGGGCATGGCACAGTTAGCTTGTTAACCTGCAGGGCCCCAGTCCCTAGAGGCTTGCTCCCACCTTCCCACCCTCACTGAGCACCAAGCCTTTGTGCCCTTCCAGTTCCCAAGCACCCGACACCAGCAACAACTTCTCTACTAGCTGAATGGAATAGGGACTCAAGGATTCAGTTCGCTTTAGCACGGATATTTACGCCCTAGGTCAGTAGAAGTGGCCAAGACTCCCATACCTCCTGGTTCACCAACTGTTTGAGAAAATCAGGTTGGTTTTGATACATGATTCTTCCAAAAACTAGAATATGCATTTGGTCTCAACAGATTGGGGTAATTCCTTCTGATATGGAGACAAGGATTTCCTCCACATCCCTGGATACACACTCTTCTAGGTAGAGGTACATCTGGAACACGGGCTGCTATGACTGAACTGTTCGTCACTGTATTTCCAGTGCTGACCATGGCCTGGCATGTTATTGCTGCTCAAACAAGCCTGGATAGACAGATGGATGGAAGGATGGCTGAACAGATAGGTGGGGGGGTGGACTTCAAATTGTACTTTTGGCTGCAAAGACTCGAAATTGGGTCTAAACACAATCCTTCTCTGACCAGTTATAACTCATATAAGTTGCACCTGCTTCTGTTTGATTTTCAGGCCACCTGAGCAAGCTGCTGGCTGCCTCCCACCAGAAGGCAAGTCCGGTTCCAGTGCTGACCACGCAGCCCCAGAGGGGGGACCTTATCTTGAGTGGCACTGCCCTCCACCAGCTTGTGTATGAGCTGCCTTGCAATTCTGTGAAAGCATCAAGGTGTCTGTTTACCTCTTGAAAGACAAGAGGTTCCCTATTCATTCTGATCATACTCAGCTAGTAAGAAAAGCCATATCCAAGGCACCACCTCCACACCCAGACCCTAAGCAGCCTACTCCTCTGAGTTCCAAACCAAAAAATTGGAGCTGACATGCTCAAGAAGCCTGTGAACACCTTTGCTCTGGCAACAGCTTTCACTGCAGCAGATACATTCTGTAGACATTAGAAGAACCCAAGGAGCAGCCACAGCAGAGGTTTCTCCCTCGCATTGGTAGCCAGACCCAGCCAGCATCAAAGGGAGATGAGGAAAACCTCACAAATACATGGAAGGCAGGCTGAGCCTCAGGGCTCGGCTGAGGGGTCAGAGCAAGAGTTTGGGAGGCTGGCGGAGTGACGTCCACACCTGACTGACAATGTGACCTGCAGGGAAAGAGGGTGCGAAACAAGGGCAAGAGAGAAGTCAGAGGTGTGGCCACTCTGAGAAACAGCTCCAAGTGGACAGATCCAGATTCCAGGTGGAAAGCCTTCTATAGATGAGATGCCAAAGCTACATCCTTCACCAAGCTCTTCCTCAAACTCCTAAAGTTTCTAAATGTGTGACAGTCTGGGTGTGAGCAAGAGGAAACAAATCAGCCAGCCCTGGAAAGCGCCTCCTTCTGGCCACAGAAAGCAGAGAGTCTGAGCACACTGCAGCAAGTTCCCCAAGTCCCGCCTGGCCAGCCAGGCTGTGCCCCAAAAGTCTCCTGGGCAGGCCAGGCAGTCACATGGCCTCTTGCAAAAGGAGATGCTTGGAGGAAAACCACATATTCAGGAAAATCCACCTTGGTTCCAAGTGTGGACCACCTTTTATAAAAGGCCACTTTCTATTTTGGGGCATAGGGCAGCTTGAGAGTTTGTGGCAAATAACCATAATGGGAAGGCCTCTGAACTCTGGTCCTGGGTACCCAGATCAGTTTGAGGCCACAGAAAATAGCCTGGGGAGACAGAGTTCAGCCTTGATTCCTACCAGGGAGGAAAATGATGACCGTTCTCACACTGGCAGGCATGTCCCTGTTGACAAAGCCCTCCTGACACCTCGTCTCACTTGATCCTCAAAACTAGTACCCCCTTAGCCCTTCTGCAGATGAAAGAGAGAATTGGAGCAGGTAATAAGGGGTAGACTCAGGACTGAAATCAGGTGCTCGGAATCCACAGCCTATGCCTTGGAAGCTATTTAGGGAGATGGACATGATTCGAATCATAGCTGCAAGGATTATCAGTGTGTGACCTTGACCAGCACACGCACTTGTCCTGGACCTTACTTTTCTATCTATAATATGGGAACATAGTAGTATTAGACTGAACCCTATGAAACTGTTGTTATTCCTAGAGCTCAACATAATGCCTACCTATATGAGATAATCAGCTTGGCACATGCCAGAGAAAGGACCTAAAATGTTCCTATTCTACATTTTTACCCGCCACCTGAGGACCACACTATAACTAACCCTCAGCATGAGAAGGTGACAACAATGACCTGTGTTTCTTGAGACAGATGACTTCAGCTCAGTCTTGCCCAAGGGTGAGGGTGGTGAGATGGCTCGGGTGTGTGCTGGGTGCAGGGAGAGGTATGGCTCATGGCTGAGCTCCATAACTAGGGGCGGGTTCTGTCTGTGGTCAGAGTGAGGGCCCATTTTCTGGGAAAAGTGCCCTGTCCTCCCATGAAAATCAGATCCGTCACTTGGTACCTCATCCGTACACTGGGCTACTCGGCTAGATGTCCCCTCCCTGGGGCAAGCATTTACAGGTCACAAGCACAGCCCCACAACCTCTCAGGACCACGCCCCAGCCAGCCTGCCTTTGGGATCCGAATACCCACGCCCCTCCGGGGGACACTCAGATCTGACAGACCAGGCGTGCTGAGGAATACAACCTCTTGCCCTATAGTCCAGTGTCCTTCCTCCTGTCTACTTGCTGGGGCCACCTCTTGAGCCAGAGGTAACCCTCTGATCTAAGTTCTCTAAATGAGCCCTGGCATTACACAGTCCCAGGTGTCCAAAGGAATATTCATTTCTGGCAGTTCAGGGGCCCAGCTCATAGGGCCTTGGCTTTTTTAAAAAATTGATGTAGAGTTGATATTATGTTGGTTTCAAGTATATGGAGTCTTGGCTTCTTAAACTTCACTTTCACACACTGCTCTCAGATACACTGTTTAAAAATACCTAGTTCTCAAAATGGGGGTCCCCAGGTCACAAGCTCTGAGGCACCCCTTAGTCAAGGTCTTGGACCCAGCCTCCGACTCCCCCATACCATGCCACGTGGATGGCACCTCTGCCCCTAGCTTTTGTGCCCTCGCCCACCCCTCTTCCACCTCCCTTGGACCAGTCCAGGCCGTCCTTCACCTCACCACCTCCGGGACCACCCAGCCACAGCTCTCTCCTTCACCGAGCCTCCAAAGCCTATATGTGTGTACATGCACGTTTGCCTCATCTCTGCAGGGTAGGGGAAATGGGTCTTATGAAAAAATCTGAAGAGCACTTCACATGCACTTTCTTCAGCACACCTTACCCCCTCTGCTTTATTTTCCCATAGCGCTCAGACATGTACCCCAGGTATTTTAGTAGTTAATTTATTGCCCGCCTACCTCACTAGAACACAAGCTCCACAAGGGCAGGGACTTTGCTCCCTTTTGTTTGCTGCTGCATCTCTGGCATCTATAACAGGGTCTGACACAAAGTAGATGACACTTAATAAAGAGTTGTGTGAATGAGTGAATTCCTTCTATAGGCACACATACCTCTATGAGTTACTATCATCTTACAGGTGGGGAATCTGAGGCTCAAAGCGATTAGATTTGCCCATGGGCCTCAGCAATGAGCAGCGGAGCTGGACCATGGGTGGCGGCCTTCTGCCTTGAAAATGCATGCACCTTCCACGCCCCTGTGTTGACCACAGAACCCAGCACAGAGCTGGTCAATGCATACTGTTGACTTGCTGAAAACCATCTTTTGTAATCTCAGAAGAGGTGGTGGCGACTTTTAACTCAGTCCCTATTCGTTTGGGGGTGGGCTCCAGGCCCCTAAATGAAACCTTGTGCACCAGACCCAAACCTCACTAATGAGCGAGTCTCAGCCCAGTGTCGGGGAGCAGATCTAAGACTCCTGCATCCGGGGCATCCTTGGGGGGCAGAGCTGGGCCAGCACCTGGGGTCCCGTGCTTGAGCCCTGCAGCCCTACCCCACAGGGACAGAGGAGGGAAGCCCCAGAGCTTACCATGGACTCACTGATGAGGAGCAGCAGGAGGGCTTCCTCTATGTTATCCTTCGGGCAGTAGAGGCTGAAAGACACAAGCGGCAGCCCAGGCTCCAGTACGGCCCTCACGAAGCAGCAGGGCTGGGCTGGCCCACCATGCCAGCCCTTCTGCCCCAGAGTCAGCAGCAGCCCTGGTCAGGTGACCCTCTCCTGCATAATTCACCAGCAGTGGATACCACATGCAGCTCTTTATCATGGCCCGGAGGCGTGGGTCTGAAAGGCTGCGGAGGGCCCTGCACTGCTCCTGGGGAGGAAATGTCCTTCCAGCACCTGTGCTGCATGAAGCCGCTGGGCAAGGAGCTGGGAAGGGCAAGAAAGCAGCTTTGCCAGGCCAGTCATATACCTCACCTTTCACTTACTGGCACAGAGGAGAAAGAAGGTATATTAAGACTATTAGGAAGGCAGGTATCCCCCAAATAACTTGTTTTGGTCTGTCTGGTGCCTGAAGATACTGAAGAGCCTGCGTGGCAGTGGGCTGGGGGGGCAAAGGGCAGAGAGAGAGGCTGCCAACAGGGCCTGCGCCCGGGGTGTGGCGGGAGGCCAGCATGGCCCAGCACAGCTTACTTGTCTCCTTCGTAGAGGTGAGGCTTCCGCAGAGCCTGCGTGATGAAGGAACTCTCCTCCTTGCTCATGAATTCGGGCAGAGGGTGGGACAGGGGGCCCCAGTAGCACTCCTCACTCAGGGAGTGCAGCAGGACCCCTGCCAAATGCTTGGCTGCCACCTGGAAAAGAGGGAGCAACTCAGATCCAGGCTGCCCCCCCGGGAGGCCCACCACCGCCCTCCAAGGAGCCCCCTTGCTTCTCTGTGTCTCCAGCCCTGAGGCCACCCCACCCTTCTGCTGCCTTGATGGTGTCTACTTAATCTTTTGTCCTCTCTCTTCTCCCACAGAAGAGGTATATTTTATCCTCTGGCTCCATGGGGCCCAGCACAGCTCTGAGTATTCTGCAGGCCCTTGCAGAGCATAAAGTCACCAGCACAGGGAGCTCACTAGACCAGATACCTTTCTGATATTTAACCAAAAATTCTATAGTGAGAAGCAGCTGTGGCTTCAATTTGAGGTGAATTGGGGCAGAAAAGTGAGTCAAGGTTAGTAAGATCATAAACAAATCCCTAAGAATTAGCACACTACCTTGATTAGGATAGGAAGGGATGAAAGTAGGTTTCAACTCTGATCTAACACTAGGGGCCACCTGCTGTGCTGTGATAAGAAGGATGCTAAGGATGCTTCCCAGGCTTAGTGGGAAAGAATGTTGAGATTGATTAACAATGTCTGCCATGAGCAAAGAGAGGGAAAGTAGAAGCATGCACGCAACATGTCATCCTTGATTCAGGGACTGCCTACTAGGACTTCTGTTGTCTCCCACTGAAACGGATCCCTGAATAAACCAGCACAGCCAGCATCCCATCCTGGGGCCTCCCCCACATTACCACTTTGAAGTTCTGAGTTGCTTTGGTCTCCACAGTGCGCAGGACCTCCCGGAGCTCTTTCATGCCTTTCACGATGTTCCTGGTGGGAAGACAGCAGAAGCAGGGCCATTGTCAGCCTAGTTCCCAGAAAGCCATCTCCATGAAACCTAGAGACACTAGGAGAAGACTTCCTGTTTGAGTTTTATTTAAAAACATTCAAGGTCAACTCTGAAAGGTCAGAGTTGTAACAACAGGATCCTAGAGCCTCAGGACATCACCCTTCAAAGAAGAGGAAGGACTCTTCTTCCCTATACCCCTTCAAAACTCAGACTTTCAGTTTACTACCACAAGGGAACCAAGACTGAGTATTTCAAATAAGATATTATCTTGGCCCAAAAGCCTTGGATTGGTGTCAGAATTTCTTACTTGGGTCAACCTCAAATTCTCTATCTTCAGCTGTCACATTCAGTCAACACCGGACTCCATCCTCACCGTTCAGTCCCTATCACTAGGGCTCTAGACCAGCCCACATCACCTGGGGCCTGGATGGCCATAGGGTCAGTCTCACCCCTTCAGTCAACCCTCTGGGACTTAAAATACTTTTCAAGCTTTTAAAAGTACGACACATAGGAAAAAATATATTTTTACACTGCAACCCAGTATATACACACTTCCCTTACATAAAACTGTAGCAAATTTCTTGATACATTACCTATCTCTACTACCTGCAGTCCACTCTATTTTCTATTTTATGTCTCTCCATACTCTTTTTAAAATGCTAACTGCAGCCCCCTAAGCACCTTGTAACCCACCTATGCACTGTGGATGGCAGTTTAAAAAACTGCTCCTACTACCCCTCAAGGGGACTGTCTGACATGCAAGAGTCACGGTTCCCTGTCAAATCTTGATACAGACTTCTTCACTGTATTGACAGCCTTTCCTCTTTTCATCCATAAAAACCCTTTCAAATATCACTTCCTCCTTGCAGCCTTCCCAGACCCCTCCCCACGCCTACCCGTCCTGCCTGCATCCCTCTTGCACTTAGTTCCTCTTCTGCAGGAAGCATGACCTTGCATGGGCATTTTCTGTTTACAGGCTGACTCCTCGAGCACTGGGAAGCCTGAGGGCAGAGCTCCTGTCTGGCCCCTGAAGTTCAGCCCCAGCACAGCTCCTGGCACACAGCATGTGCTCAGCAACTATCAGAGCACTGCTCTTTTCATTGACTCCAGGGGCTCCTTGGATCACAGCTGACATTTGCGGCTGGGCCAGCAAATTTGGAAATGAAAGATCACAGAGGGTGAAAAGCCAAAGGCACACAGCAGCCAGGAAGTCACATGAGCCCCTCCTGCAACTTCTATGCATGAAGGAGATTCTTGGGGGCTTTGGGACCTTGAATTGTAAAAGGACAAGTTTGTAGATCAATCCCTGCTTTCCAGGAACCTGGATTTAGACAAGAAAGCCAAACTGCGCAAAGTACCCATATTATAAATACAGACCCATGCTTGTAGGGCTGAGAATGGAGACAAGGACACCCAGGACCGAGGCTGAGTCACAGTGACTTTCCCTAGTCTGCCATGAGGGTCTGAGGAACTGGGAGGGGCCAGAGGACAGAGAAGCACAGCACCCCGAGAGACAGTGTACATGTGTGGGCTGCCGCCCACGGCATGTGGCCTGAGGAGAGGCTCACCTCTGTGCCGTCTCCTCTCATTAAAATCGGGCCTTCAGTTGGGATCAGTGTCTGCCGGGCTCCTGTCATCTATATACCACATTTATTAAGTTTTGCTAGTAGCTACACACCATCAGTGCTATTATTATGCAACACTCTTCTTTATATCGCTGTTCTTTTTACTTCAGTAAATATCTCACCTTAATAAAAAATACCTGAAATCATAGATTTGCTGTGCCAGTTATTTTTTTTGCCAGCAGATATTAAATACAGAAGTGCTTAAAACAAATTAATCTGTGTATCCCTTAAAACAACCTTGGGTTTCACTAGGGAAATTTGTCCCTCACTTTGGGAAATCGTGGTTTGCACCACATGTTTTCAAAGGGTCGTCCCGGAACCAGCGGCATCAGCATCTTGGGACTTACAAGAAATGCAAATTCTGAGGCCCTCAGTCTAGACCGGCTGGATCAGAAGCTCTGGAGTGGAGCCCACAACCCAGGTTTTATCAGGTCTCTTGGACAGTCAAGTTGAAAAGCACCTGTTTAGATGATCCTCAGTGCCTTCTCCTATGCTAAGAAGCCAGAAGGTTCCAGAAGGAACAACCTGACACACAAACTCCAGCTTTGCAGCCAGATCCTATAATTGTAATCTTGGGAAAGCAGGGCAGCCTCTCTGAGTCCGCATCTCCCCATCTGTAGGAGTAGGCCTCATTTGCTCATGGTGCTGTCAGGAAGATAAACGAATGCGAAGCCCCAGGCATATCCAGGCATGTGGTGGAGGCTCATTGAATACTATTTATTTTCCTTTCCACTTCTACTTTGGGTCCCAAAGAACCAGGGACTTATGTCTATTTATTTATTTGGGGGTATTTTTTTTTATTAAGGTATCATTGATATACACTCTTACAAATGTTTCACATGAAAAACAATGTGGTGACTACATTCACTCATATTATCGAGTCCCCCCCATGCCCCATTGAAGTCCCTGTGTAAGTAAGGTAAGATGACACAGAACTGTGACTTATGGCTTAATTGGCCAAATCATTTTGCATGGAAGTCCAGGAGCTAATGAGTAAAGGGAAGTGACAGAAGTGCCTGAGGAGATCCTCCAGCTCTGTGTCCATCCTTCTCTTTCCACCAGGGAACGTGAGAACAGGATCCCCGGGTAGACAGAGCACAGTGGGGACAGGCCTGGAGCCCCCATGAGCCTGAGTAGGGCAAGTCGGCTGCAGAGGCCCTTTGGTCCTCCTGAGGCCTCTGCCTTAGGAAATAACCCAGAGCTGGACAGCAGTCCATAGGCCACAGGTCAGAGGCCATAGGCCAGGCCAGCTGAGGCCAGAGCCTGGTACCAGCCACTACCAGGAGAAAGAAGATGTAGATGCATCAGCTACCAGAAAAGAGAAAGCAGGAGAGCTCTAACCCTGGCAGTTGGGCCACCAGGCCACAGGCGGAGGCAGGGCTGGACCCTGGGGCCACACCAGGGCCCTACAGCCCAGAGGAGGACAGTGACTCTGGGGACCTGTGGGTGACTTTCCACTCTGTGGGATACCTGCCAGCTTCCTCCCTGGCAGACTGGCCCAGGCTGGTACCAGGAGGCCAGAGCCAAGAGGGACTGTAGCCCCTTCTTTCCACTCAGTTCAAGGATTGTCCTCTCTCTGCCTTTAGTGTCTACACCATGAACACTGAAAGAGTGCTCCAGGCCAGCAGCCCTTGCATCACCCGGGGCTTGGGAGAAAGGCAGACTTGGGGACGCTGCCTCCCCCAGAACACATCCCATTAAGGAATCAGAACTGCAGTTTAACAAGATCCTATGTACCCAAAGCTGTGTAATTTTACAATTTTCAATCTGTAAGGGACTTTGGTATCTAAACAAGCTCCCAGGAATTCTTCAGCAAAGCAAATAATTATCCTCAGGCATTTTTGGGGTAGATCCCAATTTTTATTGAATGCACATAAAGAGAAAGACCAACACAGAGGTTCCAGAGCTCAGGGATCTACAGGGAGAGATTTGGGGTCCCAGCTGGCGCTGACCTGTTCTGAGCTGTTGGGAAAGGCCCTCTGCCTCAATTGGCCAATCTGGGAAATGGGAAACCAGATGGGGTTTCTCCCCCAGCCTGAGCATTCCTGCCCAGGTCTAAAGCTGCCAGTGCCAGGTGGAGCTTGGGCTTTTCTGAGCCCTGTGAGAGGCCAGCTTCAAAGATCTCTTTGTTCTAGTCTCTCATGCTGACCTTTCTGAGCAAAGCTGTCACTTTTAACAATATCCAAATAGAGCCTTAAACAAACCCTGGCCCAGAATCAGGCTGCGTACAGAAAAGCCAGGAAGCCCTTGATTCCAACTCCAGCAAAGCCTGGCTGGTCAGAACAGAAAGAAAGAGATGGTGTGCAGGGATGGGTCAAGGAAAGCAGCTCTCTCCCTGGAGGGAGGCCTCCAGGTGGGACTTGCAAGGAGGTGGAAAGCTCCACCGGACCCATTGTGAGCAGCAGGAAGTGGCGCAGAATTTTCAAATCACGTCTCATGGAGTTTCCACAGCTTCTTATAAGGTTGGTGAGGAAGGCTTCATTATCCTGGTAACAGCTCAATGCTTGGCATATAGAAGGCACTCAAGAAATCATTGTGGAATAAATAAGTCCCCATTTTCCAATGGAAAAATTAAAGCTTGGAAGATGCCTGCTGTTCCAGGCCATCACTTACCCAAGGGGCTAGGTGGGCTTACCATAGGAGCCCACAGATTCAGATTTTACCCCCTTCTAATTAAAAAGACCCTGAAAAAGACATGACCTGTCTTTCAACCTGGCATGGTTACTCTTTCCTTTCCTGGCCATTTGAATTCCAGGACTCCTGGGACTCAATTAACTAAGTCTTTACAAAGTGCCTACTGCATACCCTGGTATGCATTGCCTAGTCATCAGCCCTGTGCACATCAGACATTCAGCAAATTCAGGGGGAATGAACTAAGAGACTGAATGAGTGAATGAATAGCTCCTTCACAGCCCCACACCTACACCTAAGGAGTCCACAGTCTGCTAAAGTAGTCACACACTTGATTTATTCAGAGCATAGTAAAGTATTTTGCATATAGTAGGTGCTCAAGAAGTTTTTTTTTTTTTAGTTTGGTTTGATTGGAAACAGAGAATGAGAAACAGCATGGAACTCAAGGCTGAATGGAACGGAAAGCCACAGTGCACACAATGCTGACCAGTCGCTGTTTCAGGGCTGGCGCTGCTCATTGTGTTCAAGAGGCTTTTTGTCAAAAACCCAGAAGAGCACAGACAGCTGGCAGATCCCAACAGCTGGAGGGTTGATTCAGGAAACAAGGGCAGGTGAAGCTCAAATGGTTATCAAGCTGTTCACTCCTGCCTCAAATCCACAGCATCAGCTTCAAAAACTAAAGCTCTTTCCCTCTAGCCTCAGGAAAAGGCTGTGACACTTTTCTTCAGGGCCCTGAAGACCTCCAGACAAGGGGCTCTTTCCTTTCTTGTGAGACGGTTTGGGCAGTGGGGACAGTGGGCGCTGACAATAAATAAAGGCAGTGCGCTAAAGGCTGGGAGAGAATGCTCTCTCCAGTGTGACTCAGAGGTCTCCCGGTGCCCCCAAGGGTGACACAGGCCACCAGGAAGCTCTCCTGGGCTTCACTGTTGACTCTAAATCCCCCTTAGAGCACTCTGTCTCTTGCCCTCCCCACTGCTGCAAATACTGGGTGACTGCTGAGAATAAGACAAAATTACTGCTGACTGAACACAAACACATCCCTCACAGAGTCTTCCCAAAGAGCAGACTGGGTTTCCTAAGGTGCCTCCCCATCCATCAGAGCCCCCACCATCTGCAGTCCTGGCTGCCTTAACTGCCTCTTGACTCAGTGCCCAGCTGGTAAGGTAGTGCACACACATACGGCAGAAAGGGCGAATGCTTTCATAAGGCTGAACAACCTGCCAAGCTCAGGGGAACTCCCTTAGAAAACACTCATACTCCCTTCTCCATTGTTTGGTTTTGGTACAGTGAGCACATATTGCTTTAGTAATTAAAAAATATATATTTTTAACATGCACAAAACAGCCCGCCTGGTTCAATACACATTGACCAAGCTCACTCCCAGAACTGAGCCAAGAATGGCTCTGCAGGTCTAGGCAGTAACAGGGAAAAAAACCAACCCTATGAGAAATGGCCCCCTTGCCCACTCCGGGGGAGGAGCATACTCGGCTCACGCTCTTGTTCTTGGGAGAGCCAGAGACTCGGTCTCGGGTCGCCGGCATGGACAGTCAGCTTCCCTGGCATTGCATCGCCTTCAGCTACCCTTGCTGCCTCACGCCTGGCGCTGCTTCTGCAAAGGAGAACCAAACTTCTTCCACAGCAGGATCCTGGGCCCAGGTGCACTGCCCCCACCAACAGCATGTCAGAAAGGTGCCCTCTCCTGGTGACTGGCACCTACAGAGCCGCCCTGTGTGAGGCTTTGACCGGAGTCCACGGCTGCCCTCTGGTGGCAGTGATGGGAAATAGAACTGTAGACATCCTGGGCCCCTGCCCTTTGGGAGGGGGCCTCCCAACTCAGGACTGTCATTCCAGGCCAGTACTTTGAGTTTCAGTTCATCAGACACAGAACAAGGGGCAGGAGTCATCTAGGGAAATTAACGATGGATAGGGCAAAGCCCCTGGAAAAAATTAATGACACACAGACACACAGAATGAGTAACTGGGCAGCAGTTTCAGAATCAGCCAGCATGAAGGAGGCCCAGGCTTACCCAAAGCTCGGAGTGGAAGAAGGGCTGTCTGGAGGTCAAGAAAATGTCCCCACTTTGCGCAGTGGAGAACACCACACCCTTTAAATTATGTCGAATCCTCCACTGCAGGGACAAGGCTGGGCCCTGGGGGCAGGCACTGTGGGGCCGTCTGGCCCCAGGGAAGAGCACCCCATTCTCAGCAGGGACTCTTCTGACCCCTCTGGAGGCTGGGCCCACCACAGGCCGTATGGGAGTGAGCTCCAGCTCTCAGATGCCACCCAGAAGCATGTCCTGCCATCTGCCACTGCTCCCCGGGCCCTAAGGGGCCTCTTCTGGCGGGCAAGCCGCACTGTAGCTATGGCTCGTCGCCCCCCCCCGCCACCCCGGCCCCTCAGGGTGAGCCGTCTCCTCAGTGACCCCGCCTCCCTGCCTCCGTCCCTCCTTCACACAGAGCACAGCCTGGCTCCCCACTACCCTTCCTTGTGGGGGCCTGTCCTGTAGGTTTTGGCGACATCTTGGTCTCCCCTCACTAGATACCAGTAGCTTCCCTGCCCCAAATGTGACAGCCAAAAAGGTGTCCAGACATGGACAAATGCCCTGGGAGTTGGGGGCAAAGCCCCCCACAGTTGTGAACCACTGTCTTAGCCTGAGGTGTGAGAAGCAGTTCAGGGGTAGATTGGAACCCAGATCCCTGACATTAGGTCTTCTGCAGGGCAGCTTTGAAAAGCTTTTTAAAGGCCTCCAGAGCCATTTCCTGCTGGTTAAATTCTTCCCCACCCGCGTGGGCTCTTGGGATATTTGGTAAGAGGGAGAAACCCTTCCTGTGTTCAGAGAGGTTATGGCCCAGGACAGGGAAGGGGCCAAGGAGGAAAAGCCAAGAGAACAGCCCAGCAATTCATTTCACAGATAACCTCTGAGCACCCACTGTGTACTGGGCACCCTGCCTTACTTGTAGGGTTGGATCTGGTATCAAAAGTTTTGGAACTGGTGACTTACCTACCAAGATTAACTTTGACCTGGAGACTACAGCGTACAGTTACAAAAGCTCACTGATGCAGCCCTACTGTGGGCAGGTGGCAGGCTAGGCCCAGGACTGCGTAGCGAGGATGGAATTGGGCTCTCCGGTTGGATGGGCTCTCTTGCTGGCTCTACTGCCTGTTAGCCCTGGGACTTCAGGAAAGTTCTTCACCTCTCCTATCCTCAGTGAAATGGGGATATTTTTAGTTCCTACTTTATAGCATTCTGCCTGGCATGCATTAGGTATTCAACAAAAATTAGCCACTATTAATAAGAAAGGTGTAAAGAAATTGTTTAAAGCCCAGCCAAGCACCCAGGGCTGCAACCCCTGCTTTAAGTATCTGTCACATTGCATGGCCACCTCTGGGCTGCACGTGGCCGCAGGAGACCAGCAGAGGGGCTAAGCTGCTGCCACGCATCCTGGGGACTGCTGCTCGCACTCAGGCTTTCAGATGTTCAGGCTGCTTTCTTGGAAAGAAATGATTCAACTTCCATTCCTTTTATTTGGGAGGTGCAGAGGGTGTGGGGCAGTCAGCATCCTGGTTTTAATGACTGAAATGTGTGCTTCAGGAGGAAAAGAGGACGAAGGGAAGGGAGCGAGACGCAGCAACAGAACTGTAACTGAAGTTAGTTGGGCTTTCCTGGAGGGGTGATGGTTGGTTAATGCCTCTGTCCATCACAGTGCACACACGCACAAACTCACGTGCACACACACATGTGCTCACACATGCACACAGCTTCATGACCCTCACATACAGCCTGCGTATGCAGAGTGCAGACAGGGGAGGAAACAGGCCAGGGGTGGGGTCAGCTTCAGGAAGAGGAGCAACCCTCTGAGAATGGTGAATCAGGGCCCCAGAGGAGCAGAGAGAGCCCTGAGTCAGCGCAGCAAGGATCAGCCCAGCCATCACCAGGGCCTGGTCCTTCTCCCATACCGCCCACAGGCGGCCCTCCCATATCCCCAAACTGGACATGGCATGGATTTCAAGGCTACTCAGATCTGAAGCTAGAATCCCAGTGGGGCAAGTCCGGGAAGTTACTTAACCTTATGGAGTCTTCATCCCCTTTAGAGTGAACTGGGGTCACACAACCTCCTTCATAGAGTATTGTACACCGGGCATATGCTCCTGCCTAGCACATAGCAGGTGCTTGATAACTGCTGGCTCCCTCCCTCCTTCTTTCCTGGCTGTCCTTGACCGTCACCTTAACCTCAACAAACCTGCAGAAAATGCGGTGTGGGGAAGGGGAGCAGGCAGCCTGACGGTGGAGGTGGGGGACCTCCTTGGAGAGGGTGTTAACAGCTATACCTCCCACAGCCTGAGTTCAGTACTTGAGGTATCTTTTCATTCCCTCCCTCTCCTTGGACCCTCATGCCCCCAGGAAGCAGGACAAACAGAAGTCCCCTGTTAGCGGGGAGGAAGCAGAGCTGGAGGGTAGAGGAGGCCCTCCCTCAAGGTCCTTGACTGGCCACCCTCCCCCAGGCCCCACCCTGATGTCCTCAGGATGGCCATGGTAGATGCCAAACTCTCCCAACCAGAAGCTGGGACCACACCCACCAGGCTCGCGCATTCGCATTCTCCGGGGAATAACACTAGGCTGAGGGCCTGGGGGCAGGAGCAGGCTCTACTGAACCCCAGGGTTTCTGCTGTGGGCAGGACAGCCTAGTGGTTAAGAGAATCAGCCAGGCCCTGCAGGCATAATTCCAGGCTCCCAGAACTCTCCCTTCTAAACGGGATAACCACTCCCATTTTTCTTCCTGGCAACTGTCCCCCGAAGCAAGTGCAAGTTTTACTGCCTCAGCAGCTTCCAGAGGCTTGGCCCTTCCCACGGAGGCACCTCCGCACACCTCAGTCTGCCAGGATGTGAACGAGCCAGCCCCCGTGGGTCCTCTGGAGAGAGTGCACACACACACAGGCCAGAGAAGAGAGGCGAGACTTAATGCAACCCATGTCAGGAGCTCCCCGGCTCAGGGAGAAATGTCCAGGTCCCGCTCGGCTGCCAGCGACCTACCCCTTCTTCAGGTTTGTCACATAAGCGCTCTGGAGGGCGGCTTCCAGGAAGTAGCTGAGCTCATAGTCAGCTGGGTTGGAGCCTTTCAGATGCCGCGATGTTGTGTTGTTTGTGATCTGGGAAGAGGAACACAGAGAGCCACTTTCTTTAAGTTCTGAGTTAGAGGAGCTGGGGTGAGGGTCAGCCCAGGCAGAGGCGGTGGTCCCATTATCATCCCAAGTCCCCAGATGCCTTGGGGCACACGGTGCAATTCTCAGACCAAATTTAACCTTTCTCTAATTTAAAATATGTCCAAAACATCCCCTCCTCACCCAAATGCTGGATGCTCAAAACAACCCTACAAAGTCGGTATGTACCTGGACCTCAAACTCAAGTCCAGCCAGCTACAGATTCAGGCTATTTCTACCGCTTATGGGTTCATTCATTCAACAAACATTTGAGTGCCTACCACATGCCCGGCACTGCGCTGTTGCTGTCGTATAACCATGGAACATCAGAATAGCCCAACAGCTAATACCCCTGGTTCCAGGAAAAGCTGAGGAACTTGCTTTATTGTTATTAACCGAGATGTCCTTGAGCCTCAGCCCTAAAAGGGGCCCCCAGTCCCAATAAGATGTGCCTGCCTTTACTATGCCCTTCCCTTTTCTGATCGGAGAAATGAATCAACAAACCATCCACCTTATCTTTCATAATTTGAAATAGATTTAAGATGTTCTTAGCTCCTTGGCGGTTGGAGCTGGGTCTTTGGACAGATACGCAGCATTTCTGAGAATGCACAGGGTTCTGGGGCTGCCCTCTCTCCACCCAAGATAACCAGCTCTTGGGGCCCACTTGTCTGCCCACTGCCACTGGGCACTGACTCCAGTGCCTAGACATCATTACAGCCCATCATTTGAATCCCCTTTAAAAGACCAAAGCTAGGCTTTTGGCTGAATGGGAGACTTTCTCTTTTTCGTGAAAATTTCCTCCAAACCCCATGCAATTCTAATGCGAAGAGCTCCTAACACATTGCTGTCTAGCAGTGATGCAAGCGGGCAAAGGTCAACTTGACCACAAGGCCCCGTGTGGACCTCTGCCAGAGGACACGTTTCTGCCGAGCCTCTCATTCACTTCTCCTTTCCTCTCAAGTCCAACCTAGAAAAGGGACTCTAGGGCAGGGACTCTCAACAGGGGGGCGATTTTGCCCTCCACAGACATCTGGCAGTATCTGGAGACGCTTTGGGTTGTCACAACTTGGGGAAGGGGGTGCTGCTGGCATCCAGTGAGTGGAGGCCAGGCGGGATGCTGAATACTGTATAATACACAGGGCAGCCCCACGCAACAAAGAATTATCTGGCTCCAACTGTACATAGTGCTAAGATTGAGAAATACTGCTTTAGGGAAAATGGCCTAGCCTGAGGAAGACTCCTCCCAACAGGCCTGTCACAGAACAGGTGCTGCCTTGACAGTTGGGCACTGGCCAAAGTAGGCAGGGTTCAAATATCTCCTGGGCTCTGAGTCTCTCAGCACATGACCACTTCCTCCTTCAGGACACCAATCATGATCTACTCTACTAAACAGAATAACTAAGCGCCACCCCCAGTTCTGCTCCCCAGGTAATCAGACCCCCACTCCCAGGGTTCAAATCCTGCCAATGCCACTTGTTAACTGTTTGAACTCCAGGAAGCTATTTAACTCCTCTCCAAACCTGAGTTTGTTCACTTGTAAAATGGGAATAGTAACAGGGCCTACTCCAGCCCATTGATCTGAGGGTTACATGAGAGAGTAGCTGTGGCCTAAGGTAAAAGCAGGGACTCAGTAACTATTAGCAGTATCTTTGTTGCATTTAGCTGACTGTCCTCCTACCGTTAAACTGACAGCCCCCCACAAGTAAGGAACTGGGGTAACATCGTAGCATGCTGCTAATACCCAGAACTGCTGTCTTACAGAGAGCTCATACAGGCCCCCTCCAAGGGTTGCTAAGAGAAGAGGAGGCCTGAGAACTTCCAGACCCCCGCAACCCGCTACGCCCTCACCTCCCCTAGGGGGTGCTATAGGGAGCTTCCAGGGCACCTGAGAGCAGAAGAGGAGGCTTCACTGCAAGGACCAGCCTGACTGTACTTCTTTCAAAGGTAGAGTGGTGAGCAAATGAGTTAACTCTCTAAACCTCATCTATTACATAGGGATAAATATAATACCTACTTCATAGAGTTGTTGTGAGGTGAAAACAAGATAATGGATATAAACAGGGCATCATACTACTTGGTTGTATAAGCTGAACTCCAGGGCCCTCCCAGCCAGTGTGGACTCATCTGTTTTCTAAGTCTATTTTCTGGCAGTCAAGAGTCTCATTTGGACAGAATCAGTAATGAGTGTTCCAGCTGATGAGATAGGGGGTCTTTGGAGAGGAGCAGAGTACCTTTTTCTAGGGCACGAGGATGACCTGAGAGCTCAGTGGGGACTGGAGATACAGGTACTCAATAAAATGCGGCTATGGCCATGGTCCTAGTATTCCCAGCTCACCTTCTCCAATTCCTGCAGGAACACCTGGGCAATCCAAGAGGCCCTCTCGAAGCAGGCGATCACTTCCTCCTCTCTCTCAGTCATGCGGTGCCGGGAAGCGATGGAGTTGGGTAGGCGTTCCAGCGAGAGGCCTGCAGGAAGAAGACAGCACCTCAGACCTGCCCTGATTAGGCCCCCCGGACGCCGGGTCCTTCCCAAGGGCCTAGGGTGAGCTCATTTGAGGACACCTACACTCTGAAGCAGCCAGCAGGAGGCAGAAGACCATGGAGGGGAAGGAGGATGCTAAAGCCATGGTGGTATTAGCAGCAGCTGGGATCAAGCTGTGGGCTGACAGCAGGCACCCAAGCTCAGGTGGGGAACGACGCTATGACACCCCCGTGGCCGTTCCTGCCTATGCTTCCAGGCTAGCTCTTCCAGGAACCATTCCTGACCCCCCTTCCAGTGCTAGAAGAAAGAATCCACTCCCCAGGCACTCACCACTTCTACACTGTATTGTGGTTATTTATGTCAGCTCTTCGCTCCCCCAGTAGCTGAAAGCTCCATGTGGGCAAAACGTGAACATTTTTGGACTATGACAGTCCTTAGCACACAGTGGATACTTAAGGTACGGGGCATTTTACATGCACTCCTCCTGTGGAACCAGTTTCTGCCTCACCTAAGTTATCTGTAAGCAGGAAACCTGCCTGGAGTGGGCAAGTGCGGCTTTGCCTCCCAGGCCTCCAACTTCTGGCTCTGCTGCCACAGCTTCCCTCTGAGCACCCCCCTTGCAGGCTCAGCCCCATGCTTCAGAGGGCAGTGACCCCACTCCATCGCCAGGGCAGGCACCTGAGCATGTGACCCATCACCAGGGTCACAGTGATTGGCTAAGGATGAGCCCATGGCCCGCTTGGGCCAAAAAGAACCAATCCTGGAATTTTTACTCTTTCCACGGGGGTCAGTAAGCTGGTAAGAGGTCAGCCTGGAAATGTCAGGGAATGCCTACCTTAAAATGAAACTACGAGATGTGAATATAGCTAGCACAACTGAACTGTATGTTTGAAGATGGTTAGGATGGTACATTTTGTTACTTTTTTTTGTTTGTATTTATTTTATATGTTTTACCACAATCAAAAAAAATTTTTAAATAAAATAAAATATAATAAGAGCATAGCTCTAAAGCAACAAAACAAAACCCAAAAATGAAAAAATTAACAAGCCAAGAGGGGAAAGCATCGCTATATGTGTTAGAAGTAAAATGCTATAAAGAAAAACAACTTCTATTTGTATTTTTTTAAAACAGGAAAAAGAGAGAATAACCTCTTAGTCGTGAAAAAAAAAAGAAGTACTTTTTTTTACTACACAGAGTCAAGGGAGACATGATGGAAAAGGGTAGATCCCTAAAGACTGTTGGAGCACCTTGCCTGAAGGTCTACCTCTTGGAACTCCCCAGTATAAGAGCCAAAAGCACACCCACCCCTTTTCGTGGTCAAAGCCAGCTTAAATTGTGTTTCTGCTGCATACAACTAACACAGGCCTGACCAGAGCAGGCTGTCCTGGGCTGCTGGTCCCCAGTGGGCAGAATCCAGGTCTCTCATCTTTGTGCTTCAGGCAGGACTTTACATGTAGTAGGTACTCAAGATGAACTTACTGAAGGAACTATAAGAATAGAATTCTCAACCCTCTCGTGCCCTGGTATAACCAACCATTCCCTCCTTGGGTCCAGTCTATACTCTACATAGAGAGCCCCACCCCTTTCTTTTACTTATTTGTTCACAGGTTTACCCAGCCAGACTGAGGCCCTTAAAAGCATCAACCTTACTGCATTCACCTTTCTACAACCTGGCACACAGTGGGCATGCAGCAAGCATTGGCTGGCTGGCTGAAGAAATGGCAGGTCTATTCATGTCCCACAAAGTACAAAGTGTTCTGCAAATACAAAGGTAAGGTATTGTTGTTCTTGGCTAGATCCCAACTCCTACAAATTTAGGGACCTTGCCCTCTGCCAGGCTGGTATGTACATGGGTCCAAAGGTCAGGGTGCCTCAGCCTGGGGGAAGGCAGGCTCGGAGTGTGAAGGCCCTTGCTCTGAGTGTCAATGTCCCTCCTGCCAAATGACTCCTGACCAGGAAGGAAAAGCTTCTCACTTCGGAGGATTAAAGAGGGAGAGGGATAGAGGGAGCACTGGAGGAGATGCAGAAAGAAGGCAGGAGAAGGCAGGCCCACTGCTTGCTGCCAGTGCTGGGCCCCTCCTTCTCGGGGTGGGGCCTATCTGCCCTGCAGGAGTTGAGGCAGACCTACAAACTGTCCAGAGGCCCAGCCTGGGGAACCAACTGCAGGTGGCAGGAGCAGGCAGCCTACTCCAGAAGACAGATCCGTTTTTTAACATGGCTGTTCTGTGGCCCCCCTGACAGATGTGTTGCTGGCTGAGTTCCCTCCTACCCCAACTCTGGGCCCAGAACTGGGATGGACAATGCCAGCTGCTGGCAGGTTCAGGCTGCCAGTCCCAAGCCTACAGTGGGCTGGCCACTACAAGTGGTGACTTCAGTAACATCTGTCTGTGGGGCCTCCTGCTTCCTCATGCTTCATTTGTTCTGCTTCCAGCAGGGGCCGCTCCACACGCTTCTCCCAGAATTCTGAATCCCAGCTTCTTTGAAAGTTCACAGCAAAACCACCTTTTCTCTGACCTTAAGGCTCCCAACATTGGAACAAGCAGAA
This sequence comes from Smutsia gigantea, assembly GCA_032199065.1. Lineage (NCBI taxonomy): Eukaryota > Metazoa > Chordata > Mammalia > Pholidota > Manidae > Smutsia > Smutsia gigantea. The sequence goes on from JAVSCE010002482.1 coordinate 152,661, forward strand.
TGTTTTAGCTCCATCTCCATTGTGCATGCCTTTGTCCTATGCTCTACCAACACTCTCTGCCCATTTCTGATTGAGCCTTGCACTCTGTGAGAGCGGGAACTGAAGTTTCGTGAGTGGATGGATGCATAGGTGGATGCTGAGTGCAGAGCCTTCTCTCTCCCCATTTAAAAATTGGTTCCCGTAGAATTCACAAATCATGGTATATTTATGCAGTGGAATACTACTCAGAAATAAACAAGAAGACAAACTCTTGATATGCAAACAACATGGATGAATCTCCCAGAAATTATGTTGCACAGAGGAAACCAGATATTAAGAAGTATATGCTGTATGATTTGTTACATGACATTCAAAAAAGGAAAAATTATAACCTATATTAATAGAAACTGACCAATCATTGCCTGGGGACAAAGGGGAAAGGATCAACTGGGAAAAGTCCTGAGGAAACTTTCCGGGTAATGCAAGTATTGTCTTTTTGGGGTGTTGGTTACATGGGTACTTACTTATCCAACTATCAAATTATATACTTAAGGTGTGTGCACCTCACTGTATAAAATTTTATCTAAAAATAATGGATATAATGCCATTTTTAAAGGGAGCAGTCACAATTCCGGAGAACCAAAAGATCAAAACAAAGGGCTCTGGTCGCTGAGGTGGTCCTCTGTGAACTCCTTTCCAACATACACAACGATGAAAGCTTCCTGGGCCTGGCAATGGCTTTTCCTAATGGGGGGGGGGCACAGTCCACTCAACCCAGTTCTGCCCACAACAAGGGGCGTCTTTATCTTAGGTTTACTCTTCGACTTACATAAAGGCCCATTTTCCTGCCCAAAAACATCTGATTAGAAACCTACTGGGGACTCCAGCCCTTGGGTTCCTTCACCCTCTGCCCCCTGAGCGTTTCTGCACAGGTGGCCAAACCACAACACTAGATCGAAGATGTAGTGGGCTGCTCCTGCGCCCGGCCCCCAAAGGATCCCAGTGGTTGTCATGCAGCCCCATGAGCAGGCAGGAAGCCAGGGGCTGCCGGGGAGTGCGAGGCACTGCGCCTCATGATTCTCCGTCGCAGATGGGCCTTTCTGTGAAAACAGCCAGCTCTACAAGCCAAGAGAGGGCCGGTTTAAAGAAGAGGGCTTGCTTTTTCATTAATTCAACTTTCGGTTTGAAGGCAAGCTGATCCTGGTACAGCCCCAGCTCAATACCCAGGCCGATCTCAGCTTCTTCAGTCTGAGATGAGTCATCACATCCCAGACAGTGGCCCTTCCAAGAAGCCCTGCCCTTGGGGCTCTGGGCCTGGATGCAGAGGTGGAGAGCAACTGCTTCCTCTGCAACAGAACCTTCCAGATGGGTGGACTCCTCCCTTCCTCCTGACTGCCCTCTGGGCTAAGCCCAGAGGTGGGGACCCTAGACTGGGTGGGGAAAGGGGAAGGAATGCAAGTAATTGTTGCTTCAGTTCTTCAGGAGGAAGCCTGGAGGCCAGGTAGGGAAGAACACTCTTGTATCACTCAAAAGTGGCCATTGTAGGAATGCGAAATAATGCAGCTACTGTGGAAAACAGTCTGGTAGTTCCTCAAAAAAATGAAAAACAGAACATGACTCAGCAATTCCACTTCTGGGTATGTATCCAAAAGAACTGAAAAAGTCTCAATGAAATATTTATACACCCATGTTCACAGCGGCTTATTTACAGTTGCTGAAAGGTAGAAGTAGCCCAAGTGGATGAATGGATAAAGAAAATGTGGTGTATGCATGCCACGGGATAATATTCAGCCTTTAAAAAGGAAGAAATCCTGCCATATATGACAACATGGATGAACGTTGAGGATATTCTGCTAAGTGAAATTAGCCAGTCACAAAAAGACAAATATTGTATGATGCCACCCGTATGAGGTACCTAGAGTAGTCAAATTCATAGAGACAGACAGTGGAACAGCAGTTACCAGGGGCTGCGGGGAGGGGTAAGTGAGATGTTTAGTGAGCATGGAGGTTCAGTTTGGCAAGATGAAGAGTTCTGGAAATTGGTCGCACAACAATGCAAATGTACAAAACACTTGAACTGTACATTTAAAAATGGTTAAGATGGTAAATTTTATGTTATATATATTTCACCAATTTTAAAAACTTGGGAAAAAAAAGAAAGCAGGCAGTTTGCCTCCCTGAGTCAGTGTCCAAAAAGCACACACTCTTTGGTCCAGTAACTCTTATAGTAATTTACTCTTTAAAAATTTAATGATGTATGCAAAAAAAAATGATATTTAGCCTACAGGTCCAATAACAGGGGACAAGTTTGCTAAATCACAGTAGATTCTTACAATTAAATGCTACGAAGCTCCTTTAGTGATGTAGACGTGTACTGGAAAATGATTCACAGAATGTTCGCTTGAAACAACAGTTTATAAAATATGATGTATGTCAGAGAAATGCAGATTAAAACCACAATGAGATACCACCTCACACCAGTCAGGATGGCCAACATCCAAAACACAAACAATAACAAATGTTGGCGAGGATGTGGAGAAAAGGGAACCCTCCTACACTGCTGGTGGGAATGCAAATTAGTTCAACCACTGTGGAAAGCAGTATGGAGGTTCCTCAAAAAACTAAAAATAGAAATACCATTTGACCCAGGAATTCCACTCCTAGGAATTTACCCTAAGAATGCAGCAGCCCAGTTTGAAAAAGACATATGCACCCCCATGTTTATCGCAGCACTATTTACAATAGCCAAGAAATGGAAGCAACCTAAGTGTCCATCAGTAGATGAATGGATAAAGAAGAGGTGGTACATATACACAATGGAATATTATACAGCCATAAAAAGAAAACAAATCCCACCATTTGCAGCAACATGGATGGAGCTAGAGGGTATTATGCTAAGTGAGATAAGCCAAGCTGAAAAAGACAAGTACCAAATGATTTCACTCATATGTGGAGTATAAGAACTAAGAAAAAAACGGAAGGAACAAAACAGCAGCAGACTCACAGAACCCAAGAACGGACTAATAGTTACCAAAGGGAAAGGGACTGGGGAGGATGGGTGGGAAGGGAGGGACAAGGGGAAAAAGGGGCATTACGATTAGCAGATGTAATGTTGGGGGGCACGGGGAGGGCTGTACAACCCAGAGAGGACAAGTAGTGACTCTATGGCATCTCACTACGCTGATGGACAGTGACTGTAATGGGGTTGGGGGGGGTACCTGATGAAGGGGGTAGTGTAATCACCATAATATTACTCATTTAATTGTAGATTAATGATATCAAAATAAACATAAAAAAAAGAAAAAATATATGATGTATGAACTCATTTTGCTTAAAAAATACACATAAACCTATAGGAAAAAAGACTGGAAGGACATATCCCAAAATGTTTGCAGAGATCTATGTCTCGGTTTCCTCAAACACCAAATGGGATTATTCACAATGCCTAGCTCATGAGGTGCCCATGAACATGAGATTAGAAGATATTATCAAGATCAGAACGTGTGCAATCAGCCTCAAGTAAGGCTCTCAATGACCTCTTCAGAAGGGGTTTAGCCCTTCTCTAGAATGACAAATGAGAAATCTAATTCAGGGAGAAGAGATACCTTTTGACACCCTTCAGCTAAAAGTGCCAGAATCCAGAGTAGATCAAGGTCTCGGCTTCCACACTGTCTATTCTCCGAGCCCTTACTCCCATGACTTACCAGGGGCTCCCAAATCTCAGGGCTCTGGCCAGTCCATAATGGCCCATCTTTCATGTGTGTATCTGATGGTGAGTAATAGCTGTCTACTCTGGCAGTACCAGCGCTGGGTTCTCAAATGCATCCCTCAAAGCCCTGCCCACTCCCCACCCCCACCGGCTGCTCCCCAGGGCAGCCTCCAGCGACGGAGGGAAGGGCTGCCAGGAGAAGATGCTGGGGCACTGTGCCACCTCCTTCTCTCCTCTGCTTATCATCCTCTCCTGTTTTGTGCCTTGCAGCCGAGGAAGGCACTCAATGAAAGCTTGGTGAACATGCAATTAACACACCCAGCCTCCTTCCAAGACACCCCAGTAGCGGCCTGCTCGTTCCTCTCCATCTGGACGCCTGCTCTCACTCTGGGGACCACGGTCTGGGGCCAGGGCAGCAGGACCAGAAGGCCTGACTGGCTTCCCCACAAGGCCAATGGCCCACACCCCTCTGAGAAGCAGCCAAAACAAACAGCCCATCCCTGCCCTACCAAGGCTAAAAAAAGCCAAAAAGCAAATGCGCCACTATGTCCTGCCCTAGGCCCAGCCTGGTGTTCTTTTATTTTCAAAACTTTAAATAAGCCGCAAATTCCCAGGTGAGAGCAGAATTGCTTGGAGTTGCAATGACTGAAAAAGAACAGAAAAGAAGCAAAAAGCATGGAGGGTGAGGAAAGAGAACCCACAGCTCACAATTCGCACAGCTGCTCAATGTTTTTTGCATTTTTACTTTTCACAGCACCTTCACAACTCAGCACCTTGCTGTAGTTTTTTGGGTGAACTGGGGCCATTTTTCTCCATAGTCAGGCCAATCTTCTACCAGTCAGCTGGTGGGCAAGCCTGCCCACAGTGTGGGTTGCAGCCTCCCTGGTGCTGGGCTGAGTGAGAGGGAAGAGGGCGTTGGCTAAGCTGAGACGCAGAGCAGAACTGGCTTTCAAGGGGCTGCAACCCATTTGTGGAGCCACCAGGAGCCCCAAATTAGGCACCAATGACTGAGGTCTGTAGGGCTCAGGGTGGGACTTGTGGCTGGCAAGAGGAGGGGTCATTCCCCACATTATTGCCATACTGAGCTAGCACCAGAGGAACAGAAGTGACACAGGCCTGAGGGGAGAAGGAAGCCACTGGCCACAGGATAGCCCTCTGAGGGGTGGACCCCCTACGGCACTAGGTCTCTGGGGGCTGAGCTGGGTAAGTCTTGAGACATGAAAAGTGCAGGCTCTGAAGCATCCTGCATGCTGATCCAAACTGGCGCTACCCCTCAGGGCTTAGACCAACAAAGGATGGTTTGTCCCCCCAGATTCACAGTCTTCCTCCTAGGGTCTAGGCCCAGACCCCTCAGTTCCAGATGGACCCAGACAGCGTGTCAACTGACAGGTGAGCCCAGTTTTAGGCGAAATAGGCTATGTCGTACCTCATGTGTAGCTACCTAGGGCCGAAGTTCTGGAACACCAGCAAAAGGGACTCCCTGAGCCTTACCGCCATGTTCTTGATGCCTGTCCCCTATTTCCCAATCCCTCTGCCACACACCCCTCTTAGCTCCAAGAAGGTGTGATTACACCCCACCTCCGAGCAAGCCACCTGCATTTAGCCTGGAGCTTTCCTTTGGACTTGTCCTTTACCTGGAAGGCACCTATTCCACTCACCTGCAGAGAATTCCTCCTTAAGCTCAGGCTCGTCTCCCAGCTGACCTGGGAAGGCTCCACAACTACCTGGATCTCATTCTCACTTCCCTCTTGTAGTTCAATCAAACAAGTACTCCTTAGTCATAACTTTGTGTGGTTGATAGGTAGAAACTACACTTATCATGGTGAGCATTTCATAATGTATATAATATTGTCCAATCACTACCCTGTACACCTAAAACCAATATAACATTGTATTAAAAAAAAAAGTATTCCTTGAGTGTCAGAGATGAGCCTATAAAAGCTGGAGTCAGGGAGAGGTGAGTTCTGCCTGAGCTCTGGGGTTCTGCCCTCCATACCTTTCACCTACTTTAATAACAGCACTCTGACTTTCCTTTAAGGAACTATTCCTCCAATTCAGCCCACAAGATTCGGGTGAGAAATCCCACCCCTGGCACCAACCCAGCAACCTAGATGCTGGTCACCGTAACTGGTTCCTGGGTGGGCCTGTGACCAGGCCAGGTCACTGAGAACTTTCCCTGAGGTCCTCGCTCCTTCTGAGGTTGTGCAGGGCCACAGAAACCTGGCGCTGTGGAGAGACACATCAATACACAGAGCCCCTGGATCCAGCTAGGCCTGATGCTACCTACCCCAACCACTTTCTGGTTACACAGGCCTATACATTTCCAGTCCCTCCTCCTTTTTGTTGTTGCTTTTCCAGCTAGTTGAAGTTTCATTTTTGTCATTACAACTGTGAGTCTGGTTATATGGAAACTGATTCTCAGAAGTGCGAAGTCAGAGGGGAAAATTCCTGAAATGCAAGACTGGCTGAGTTGAGGTCAGGTATGGAATGAAGATTTGCCACATCCCAGCTAAGAAACTAGAATTCCAGATACATGGCAGCTGCAGCACCAGTTGAAATGCAGCCTATTCTGTCTTGAGGTGAGACCCTGGGCCATGGAGGCTGGAGAGTTAGGACATCTGGTAGAACATTCAGAATATTAGCCTGTGTGGGATACATTTTAGGGCCCACGGTAAGGCCTACAAAAGGGGCAAGCCTCACTCCTGGCAGTCCCTCTGGATGACTTAGCTATGCTAAGGGGACCTTTTCTGTCAGTGGACAATCTGAGGTAGCTGAGGGTCAAGTCAGATAATCAGGGTTGGAAATTCTCTGCTCCTGCGGAAAGCAGTGCCAGAGGAGGAAGGACGACCAGACCCTATCAGACAGTAAGGCTGGGGCCTGGGGAAGGCCTGCTCCCCCCAGGATCACACAAGAGCCCTGTGCTATGGCTCTCATGTGCTGTGAGGATGCAGCCTGGGGATAAGGGGTGTGTGCACCCCCAGCCCGCTGCTTACCTGGAGCCCTGAGGCCGGCTGCTGAGAAATAAGCCTCGGGGCTTGGATCTAGAACCAAGGTCTCTAAGTCAAACTTAGCTCTAGTTTCTCATCTGTGGAGAGTATCTGTTTCAAAACACCCCAAGGCTTATCACTAGGGAGCTCTGGGGAGCTGCAGAGGCAGAGACCCCAAACCTGGCGAACAAAAGGCCTCAGACTGTTCAACTCCCAAGGTGGTCGCAGGCATGATGTTCCCAGTCAGCTGTGAGCTGCTGAGGAGCTGCAGCTCCACAGGGACTCCATAGTGCCCCCTAAGGGCGCCAGGCAGAGTCCCACAGAACAGAAGGGGGGACAGCTGCCAGGCTGGGGCACCACAGCCAAGCAGGAAGTCCACTGTCCTGCCCAGCAGGCCACAGGAATAAGCTATACACCAGCCACCTCTGGGGTGTTTCCATTTCCTGCTTTTCCCAATAGCAGACTTCACTGACACTATGGCCTATCCATCCAGGGACTGGGCAAGACAGAGCGGCACCAGTAGCTTCTGACTCATCAGCTCTGCTACAGCTACTGCATGCTTAGCTCCTCTTCCAGGGCAGCTGCTCCTCCCGAAGCCACAGCACACCAGCAGCAGGCTTTCTCACCTGCTGGCCACTCCCACAAGGGAAAGGACCCTGACTGTTCATCTTGGCATCCCAAGGTGCTTGCTGAATCAACTGTCGGTGAATTTTACTTTCTCTGGTTGCAGCTGGACCAGGGACCTTGAGGGGTACCACCATTGTAGGTCAGATGCCTGGCAGGAGGAACACATTTACCTCTAACTGGGGAGACTAGGCCAAGGACCAAATGAGCTAGAAGGAAGAGAATGCTATAGGCTGCAGCTGCAACCACGGGAGGCTTCCTGGTAGAGGAGCACCTGAACTGTGTCTGAAGGGAGTGTTAGGCTGTGTATGTTCAGAGTAAAGAAAAATGAGTGTGTTAGGTAAGGGCCATAGCTCAAGAAAAGGTGAAGGGACAGAACTTTGGAGATGCTGTTGGACACCAGGCACAGACTTCACTGGGCTGGAACATGGGGCTCTGGGAAGGGAGAAGAGGAAGAGAAGCCTGGGCGTACAGAATAAATGATCACCTGTCGTCAAGGCACTTCAAGTTCAGTGGAGAGACAGGGCCGACAGCTGTGAGCACTCAGAATCAAACAAGCAGGGCTCTGCCTACGGCTTCATGGGAGTGGAAGGCACTGCAGACAGGCCTTCTGAGAAAGGCCTGGAAACCAAATTATTCTAGATGGTTTTTTGATACAAAGTAAATGGAAGATGTTCTCCCTGCAAAAAACTTACATGTTGGTGGGGTAACACCATCCAAGTAATCTATCATGTGCACCTAGAATGGACTGGGAACATTTCCTTTCCCAGGGCCTCCGCCTGATCTGACATGCTTGGTCAGAGAGCAGTAGAGTGGCCGAAGTCACAGTGGGGCCATTGCAGGGCCTGGGCAACAGGGTGGAGAGGGGCAGACTTCCCATTCTGGACAAGATGACTGACGTTGACATAGAAAAGCAAATGTTCTGAACAACTTGCCCACCAATACCACTGTTCCTGGGCTGCTTCCACAGTAGGCAGACCCAAGGGACAGTAGTGCAGGGCTGCACAGGGAGCTCCAGGTCCCACCACACCATGGCTGACAGAGGCTGGGAGAGGCAAAAGTCCCCCATCCCCCAGGGCCCAGTCAGAGCATGCTCTGGGCTACCCTCAGGGACAGAAGGACAGTGCCCAAAGGCATCAGCCCTCCTGGCTGGCCCCCAGGCTCTGCAGTAACTTCCAGGGGCTCCTGAACCTCCCATTCCCAGCCTATCTGCATGAGCCCATCATGGAGGTAACTATGCTCCCCATCATTCTCTGTCACAGGCAGGACACAAATTTGGGAGACAACCATTGGCCACCAATTCGAGCTTTCTACTGCTTACAGGCTGCGTGACTTCGGGCAAACCTCGGCTTCTTCATTCATAAAGTGGGATAACAACTACCTTCCATCTTACAGAGTAGAGATGATTAATCCATCTATCAACAATATATACTAAACAAGAATGCCAGGACAGTGTTTCTCAAACTGTAATGTGTATACACATCACACAGGAATGTTGTTAAGATCAGATTCTGACTCCAAACTCTGCAGAAGGGCCTGAAAGCCTGCATTCCTAACAAGCTCCTATACTATACCTGTAATAATCCTACCCCCTGCCTCCCCGGCCCATCAGACACTTAGCTTCCAGAGGGAAGGGTCTGCACCTCAGTTTCTGGGTGCCGGTATACTGGAGGGCTCGGGAAATTGATATTTGGGGAACGAAGGACTGAACAGGGGTGCTGACAGGCAGGGATTAGACACCCAGGGCCAGCAGGTAACTCGGGAACAGCTGGTCACAGGACAGACAGGCCCATTAGTGATGGGCAGACACGCCAACCTGGCTGTCTGCAGCCAGGAGGAGCTAGAGCAGGACTAGGGATAGGCCATTCTTCCTGCAAAGCCAAAGGCTCCCACCAGGCCAGTCCACCTCCTGGGTGCCACCACCAGGCCCTAACGTCCAGTCTTCTATTCTTGGCAGGACCAGGTCCACAGGTGTGACTAAAATGTTGGGTGACAGGGGAGTGCTAGGGGCTGGGCAAAGATTGCTCAGATAGGGGAAAAGACAGGTCTTTCCATGCAGATGTTTTATTTTTCTATCTCAGTGAAAAATGTGGTTTTCATATTGTCTCTTAACAAACTTGACATGGAAAATAATGCTTTTCCCCTTAGAGAGGCTGTAGGGTCAAGTACCTCCCATCCAATATACACACATATGTGCATGCATAATGTTTCTGCATTTCAGACAGAGAAACCCAAGAATCCTACAAATGGCCCCTTCTCTCAAGCTCCCAGGTTGGTGCCTGAAGCCCTCCCTGAGAATCAGCATCTTCTGGTCTAGTCCATGTGCCCCCAACTTCAGAGGAAGGCTAAGTTCCTCCAAGTCAGAGGGACACGATGCCAAGTCTCTCTGCTGGAAGGGGAAAGCAGGGGAGGTGAGTGTGTTTTTAGGTCCTGCAGGGGTTGGGGTGGAGAGGCTCAGAGCCTGCTCCCGACCCCCAACAAGAATAGGAGCTACGTTTTGGAGACACGCGCACACACACGCCTCCACCATTGCTGGCTCGGGCTCCCTGCGACACCCAGGCCCACCCTCCTCCCTCCAGCCAGGTGTGCTAAAACCAAATGCCCTGCCCCACTGGATGGTGCAAGAGGGAACCACGGAGCAGAATCCAACATGGAATGGCAACTAATGCAGACTGGCACCTGAGCTGTGGCGTAACAGCCTGGCGAGGAGGAGTGCTCGGAGCAGACAAGGGGGCGGGGGCACCTGGAGTCTGACAGAGCCTGTAACTGAGAGGCTGCCCGAAGGTGGGGCATTCCAGTTCAAACACGAGCTCACTGAGGTCCCGGGTACATCGCTTCACTTTAGCCAGCCCCGATATCCTCATCTGTAACAGGCGGATTGACCTAGGATTATTTCTGTGATTCCTCTCAGTCTAGAATCCTGGGCAGCATTATCACAGGCTGTTTATGAGCTCTGCTGCCTGGGTTCAAATCTTGGCTCTGCCACCTCTAGTGAAATCTGCATGAGTCCTTTTATCTCTTTGACCACAACTCCTCATCTGTAACACAGGTGTGAAGAGAACACCTACTCAGAGGGTTACTAGGTGGGTTCAGTGAGGGCATGCCTGGCGTGGAGTGAGGGCTTAATAAATATTATTATTCTGTGAACTCTGTGGCCTCCTGTGGCCACCATCCTTTCTACAGACTGACTGACTGTGCCCCCCTACCCCAAACGCATGTGTTAGCCCTAACCCTAAAAGCAATAGTATTTGGAGACAGTGCCTTTAGGAGGTAATTAGGGTTAGATGGAGTCATGAAGAGTGGGTTCTGGCGATGGGATTAGTGCCTTTATAAGAAGAGGAAGAGAGAAGGCTCTTTCCTCTAGCACACATGGAAGAAATGCCACAAGAGGACACCAAGGCAATGCAAGAAGAACACCCTCACCAGACACCAGCCCTGCTGGTACCTTCACCTGGGACTTCCCAGCCTCCAGAACCGTCAAAATAAATTGCTGTTGTTTAGGCCACACATCTGTGGTATTTCGTTATGGCAGCCCAGCAGACTAACACAATCCCCATACTCATAAATGGAGTCAGGACCGATGACCAGCTATCCATGTCCCCTACTCTGTGCACGGGGAGACCCCCCTCCACCCCGGTTCCCACACACCCAGGAGAATCAGTATCACACACCCCTAGAGACCACATGCACAGTCTCAACCACACGCAGGGTCCACTGACTCAGCATGCCAAGCCGCGGGATGCAGTCACGGCAACAGGACCGGGGGGCAGGCAGAGAGGAGGCAGGCAGGTGGGAGGCCACGTGCTGTCAGTGAGGGGCGCGGAGCTAGCACAGTCCACGGCCAAGCAGCCCACACCGGCAGTGCCTGGCTCCTTACCTCCCCTGCAGGACCTCTGACCACCAGGACTGTGTTCCCCCAAGAAGCTGGAGGCGTGCTGGCAAGAGTAGAGAGCAGGAGACAGGGAGCAGTAGGCACCGAGCCAGGTCTACAGGAAGAAGTGCTGGAAAGGGCCCCCACGGAACGGTGTTAGGTTTGGGAAGTCCGTGGCAGAGTGCTTTCCAAGAGGCCCAAACGCCAAATGACGATCATCCCCAAGACTGGCCTGTGCCAGAAGCGCAAAGAGAGGGATGAGAGAGCAAAGGGAGAAGACCCCAGGGACTGGATTCCAATGGGCACCTGCCCTCCTGAAGGCTGGGGCTGGGTCTGTTCAGGTGACGATCTCGGCAGATTTCCTGGGATGGCGTGAACAGTCTCTCAGTGGGGAGAGGGACCCCGGGATCCAGGGGTATCAAACAGCCCTCAAAAAGCCCCAGGGTCAAAGGAGACTGTGCCCTGCACAGGTGTCACTGTTAATCCCCTAGGGCCCAAAGGAGACAGAGGAATGGGGGTGGGCGACTCATATTCTAAGGTCAATGTCAGAGTGGAGATTCCAATCCTGGCTCTACAAGAAATCTCTGAGGATCTTTGGACAATGTATATAGCCTCTCTGGGCCTCAGTTTCTCCATATATAAAATGGGGAGAATGTCCTTATCTACAATAGATAAGAAGGTGACGAATACTCTAGCAATATCAGACACCAAATCTTCACAGGGCCACACAATTTTTTAGACTTCTCTCTGGGGGTTGGTTTGTGCTGGAATAAAATGATGATCTACCATCCAAGATTCCTGGCAACAGTCTGGGCTCCCAGGACCCCTCTGCTACCAAGAGTTCATGGATCCAGGGAGGAAATAGCCTGAAGCACAAAGCTGGGGGCAGGGCTTTTACCAACATGTAACACCTCAGGGTCAGTTCAGTGGCAGTGTTTCTCCAGGTGAGCCATCCAAGCCCCGTATCATGGAATGTCTACATCGCTGACCCTGCGGGCCTGGGTCCCTACCAGAGCACCCCTCACCCTGGGAACAGGTTCAGGCCTATCACTTGGACCCCAGCACCACCTCTGGCTCTCACAGCAGGGGCCCGTCTGAGGAGTGACAGGCTGCTCTCTCCCACCCAGCACCTGATTTGTAGCCACTATCAGTCGTTGACAACAGGATGGCCCATTTTTAAAGCCATTCTCAACCTGATAATAAAACTGATTCTTCTTGGTCATGGCAACCCTGTGAAGGCAGGTATCCAACCTTGTCTTACAGATAAGTGAACTGAGGCCAAGAAATGTAAAGTGGTAATTTGCCCAAGGGCACACAGTTGGGTAACTGGTTGACAGAGCCAGGGGGAGAATCTGAGTCTTCTGACGATTAGCTTGGTGCCTGCCATCAGCCAGCATGCACTGGAATGGCTGGTAACCACTGGTGTCTATCTGGCTGGCCAGTAGCTGGGCACTCCCAGGGTTAAATATCTTAGATGTCAGCCCTGCAGGCCCACCCCAACACAGCATCTGATGCCCTTCAGCTGCCACCTGCTCCCTGCACATGGGGGCCAGAGTGTGACGAGCTGGGCATGGCAGTGGGGAGCCCTGGGTGGTGGGAAGCCCTGGCCAGTGGCCACACCTACCTTTGATGACTAACGCCTCTGCCAGCAGACGCATCTGATACAGGGGCTTGTTCTCCACAGACAGGTCGTCAATGCCGGCCCGTGCATACATACTGGTGGCATCTCGGTATGAGCCCTCTACGTAATGCAGCTTGCCCAGGATCAGCATGGCCTCACACATGTACTGTGGCTAAAAGGACAAGGGCCATATTAGTAGGCTCCTTCCCCCACTGTCAACAGGTACCCTGAGATGAACATCCCCCCCTTCTTCCCCCTGCAAATGAGTCATGCTGACTTGCCTAAGACCCTGCTCAGAACTTCCCTCCTCCTCTGCGAAGCCTTCCCTGACCCTCAAGCACATGCCAACAGCTCCCTTCTCTCCACACCCACAGTCCATGGTCTACACTGTGGCTCTTACTAAAATTCTCATTAAATCCCTGTTTTATGTGTGTGTGTCTTATGGCCCTCAACTAGACTCCAGGCAGCTTACAGACTGGGCCCTGTCTTCTCTACTGAAACTCCCAGAGGCTTCAGCCCAAAATTGGCATTCAGGAATTCAGGCACTTGTTCTCAACACAAGTGGGGAGTCATTGATCCAGCCAAGTTGTATGGGCTTGAAGCTTATACAGTTTGGGGGGATCCTCTATGCGCACACACACACACACACACACACATACACACACACACACATACACATGCAGATATACTACTAGGTGAAAGGCTTGGAAAGAGCCTGTGCAGGTAAGGGGCCTGAAGCTGAAGCCCTCCCATGCCCCACAGTAGCAGGACCTTGGTAGGGAGAATGGCCGTATCAGAGGTGTGACAGGAGGGCAGGAGAGTTAGGGCCCACTGGCCCACCATCCTCATCTTATATCAGAAGCAGGTGAAAAGTGCAGAATCAGGTGCCTAAATCCAAACTTGTCATCTTTCCTCTACTTTCCCAAGTGCTACTCGTGCCCAAATCTCTACCCCATACAAGGACTCTCAGGGCCAGAGAAAGTCTGGTTGGCCCTGCCTGAGAGTCCTGGCCTTGGACGTGGGCCCGGCCCTGCTCCAAGGTCTCCCACCACCTGAGGCTATGGATTCTAGCCCTCTGCCTCCGTTCTGTGCTCAGCCAGCTTGCCGCCCCTTTGGCTCGGGCCCTGTCACCGCCCCCACCACACAGCAGCAGTTCTGTCCCCAAAGATCCCTGGAGATGCAGAGTTGGCCCCACCCCAGCCTCTGTCACTGGCAGGAAGGTCTGCCCCTGGCTCCCTGCAGGGAATCAGCGTGGGGAACCTGTGACCCCAGGGGAAGTGTCCACCACTCCACACCATTTACTGCCCTCTCAGATGCCAACTAAGAGAAATGGAGTGTGACAAAGCCAAATCCTCCTTCCTCGCCGGTCTATTTGCTGTTTGTAACCACACATTCTTACTTTGCCTTTGCTCACACAGGCCCCCTATCTGGAACCACCTCCCTCCCCTTCAGTCTCTCCAGATTTTCTTTCATCCCTTGGGGCCTTGCTCAGGCCCACCACCTCCTGGGAGCCTCCCTGACTGCTGCGGAGCTCCCTTCTGCTGAACATGTACAGTGCCTCTACCAAGTGGACCCATTCAGCCCCTGCATGCATGACCTGCTCTGACTACTGATTAACTCAAAAGGCTGCATTTTTCAAAGGCATTTGCTAGTCTTCCCAAATTGGCCATCTACTCCCTAGGCCAGGGCCATGGATTACACGCCCCTGGAGACACCGAGCTCAAGCTGGGCAAAGACTCTTTCATTCCCCCCACTGGTCTCATGCCCCAGGCATGTTTCTTTCCTGCACAGTCTCATTGTCCCCATTGGTGAGGGTAAGATAATAACACCAACTCTCACCTCCCATCATAGCAAGCCCAGAAAAGAGCTTTGAACTTTTCTTTAGAATAAGCTAGATAAATACAGGGCATGAATAATAATAATTATTATTATCCTATTCCCTGTAAATGGGCAAAGGGCAGGTAAGCTCAGGACACATTTCAGGGTATGATGACAGGGTGCAGCCAGTAGTGGTTCCTGGTGGAGCAATGACAATTTATAAGAGAGCATTCACCAAGCTGGGGAAAAAGTGAGGACAATGGTGAATGCTTTACAAAGCTAAATGTATACTATTTTAAAAACTGCCCTTAATTCTGAAAGCCTGTCTGTCTCAGTTTTTTGGTGTTGAGATGCTTTTTTTCTTATGGAGTGATGGTAACAGAAGATGGTACAGTTTTGTCATGGTTTTTCCATTTTTTGTTTTTTGTTTTTCTGTTTTAAATATCCTTACTTGGTAGATTTAAAAGGTGGCTACCCTCTGTGGGACCTGTGCATTTGAATTTGAAATGTTCTTGGCCTGTCAATCTAATAGCCAAGGGACCACAGAGCCCCAGCCAATGGAAGGCTGATGCTAGGCAGGGAGTCATTCAGTCTGGGGAACAGTCCCTCTGCTGGGGATCAGGAGTGTCACTTGGTCTTTTTTGCCTCATTGTCTCTGTCAATAAGAAGGGAAGAATGGCCTCAAGTGGATACCCAGGTAAGGAGAGAACAGAGGAGAAAATACATCACAGGTGCAAAATAGGCCCGATAAAAGCAGGCGTGTCATCATCACTGCTGCTAGTAACCCAAGTTTCTCCATCATAACTTTATTTCCACTCCAGCACTCAGGGAGACAGACTGAGAAGTGGTAAAGAGCATCAGAGCTTGGGATATGGAGACAAACAGACCTGTGCTCTAGTCATGCACTTGCTACTGTGGTCCTTAGCTAAGTGACTAACCTCTCCCGGGTCTCAGTCTCTTTGCCTGGAAAATGGGGATAAGAGTAAATACCATGGCTGAAGGTTACTGATGAGATGATGCAATGCCTGGTGGTCTGCAGATAGCCGAAGTTATGACGAATGGCTGTTTCCACAGAACTGAGCTAGACAGGATCTTAGAGATCATCCAGAGAAGGTTTCCAACTACCCTGAGTGGGTACCTCAGGACCCACCTCTCTCACCTCTTCTCTTCATCCCATCAGAGCTACTCAGGATACATGGGACTCCACCTTAGATTTCACCTGCTGCTAGGAAAAGTCACCCCCCAGCCACATCCTGGCCTTTGGGGTAAGATAGAGACTCCCGCAAACTACTTATAATGCTTTATTTTGCCTGATTGACATCAAGTATTTGGCTTTGGCCTG
Source organism: Smutsia gigantea (assembly GCA_032199065.1). Classification (NCBI taxonomy): domain Eukaryota; kingdom Metazoa; phylum Chordata; class Mammalia; order Pholidota; family Manidae; genus Smutsia; species Smutsia gigantea. Next base: position 168,612 of record JAVSCE010002482.1, read on the forward strand.
GGTAACACTGAATTTCTCAACGTTATTAGTGCCTATGTATGTCTTTGATTAATAATGGATGGTAAAATTTGTACCTAATAAATATATTTTGTAGACAAAACAGTTTCCACAATACATGTGGATACTATCCAGCTGATACAAAGAATGAGGTACTGACATAGACAAATCTCCAAATGAAAGTTCTCAGTGCAAAAGAACAGCTTGTCAAATATGTATCCCATGACTCTAATAAGAAAAGAAAGCGCTATGTGTGTGTGTAAGAGTGCTTATTAATGCACAGAGAGGCGTGTGGGACAACACCAAAAGATGACTAGTGCTCAATTCTGGGGATGGGAATGTGTTGGGTTGGGGATGGCAAATAAGGACTTTTATTTCTTATTCAAACTACTTATTTAGTGTATTTTTTACAATGAGCCTGACTCATTTTTATTTTAAAAACAATTTAAAAATATTTAATGGAGTCTACAAAAAAGAAAAAAATTAAAAGGGCTCTTGGTAGGAAAAACCTGGGACCTACCAATCAAATCCAACCCTGTGGATTGGCATTCAAGGAACTGGAGTGTCCAAGAGGTTAGGGGACATGTTCGGGGTCAAGCAGCTATTTTAATCCAACACAAAACCTCCCAGAGCTCCAATAATATCTGTCTGGGAGTCTATAGCCAGTAACCTTAAACTTCTAGTACACTCCCCAGACAGAAAAGTCCTCCATTTCTTGGCCTGATACTCTAGTCCCTACTCTCTGGCCCCAGTGTACCTTTATAATCTAAATACTCACCGTTCCCTTTCACTCCTGCTAACTGACATTCTTTAAAGAAATTCCCGTAACAGTTACCATTAAATTACACAGTTTCCTTAGCTTGGAATGCCCCTGTCCTATCTCTATAGGTCTATATTCCTCCCCACTTCAAGGTGCACACACCCTCTGGGTCCAGCTCTAGTACTACCATCACCCTGAGTTGATTCCCTACCTCACGCCAGGGACTGTCCGCCTTGAATGTGCCTCGTCATATATACCACTATTGTGGCATATGTCACAGTCCACCTTGGACAATTTGTCAATTGGGACTTACCTTCCCAGTAAACCTTCAACTTCCCTGAGGGCAAGGTCCATGGTGGATTCATCTTTATTGATCTCAGAGTACATAACATAATGCTTTGCACATAGTAGGCTAAACAGCTCAGGAGACACTGTAATCTAGAGCAATCTCACTTTAATGTGTATCTGAATCAACAGGAAAGCTTGTTAAAATGCAGATTCTCATTCAATTTTTCCTAAAGCAGCTCCCAGATGACATCCAAACTGCAGGTGGGTGGGCCACACTTTGAGCAACAAAGATCTGGAGAAAGTTGTGACTATACTTCCCTTGATACCACCCCTTGGTGACTTGCATACATAGGTGCTCGTGTACTTAACTGTTTGCCCTGTTATTGAGCTCTTCTATAACTAGTCAGCTCTGCATGTTTGCCTGTTTCCAACTAGATCATAAGCTCACTGAGGGTCTTATTTCCCTTAGATACCCAGAGAGCCCAAAGTCCCAGGCACATACTGGGTAAACCAAGTACTAGCTAATAGAAATACAACTTCAGCCACATAAGTGATTTAAATTTTTCTAGTAAAAATTTCTAGTCACATTAAAAAAGGTAAAAATAGGTGAAATTAATTTTAATGACATATTTTGTTTAACCTAATTTATCTAAAATATTATCATTTGAACATACAATTAATATAAAGAATTCATAATCTTTCCATTCTCCATTTCATACAAGCCTTCACACTCTAGCATACGCTTTACACTCCCAGCACATCTTAGTTTGGAGTAGACACATTTCAAGTGTTCAAGAGCCACGTGTGGCTAGTGGCTACTGTATTAAAACAGTGAAAGGCCAATCCTTAGGGGAGACTTACTGCTCAGGTGACCAGGGAGGGGCTTGACAGCAGACTGGAGGCAGGAGAAAGAGGAGAGGATGCCCCAGGCTGGGGTGGTAGCTGGGGGGAGGTTTTGACCACTTACTGACAGCCTCCCGTGGTTAAGGATACTACTCAGATAGTTTCTGGCTTCATTCATCTTCGGCTCATTCTTCTCCTGCAAAGGGATGGAGTCTTTTATCTTGGCATGGTTCTCCTTCAAACACTGCTCCAGGAGGGCCTCAGCCAGGAGCAATTTCCCAAAGTCATCTGAAAAATAGGGCAGGGTTCCCTGAACATGTAGCTGTGGGGCCTGGTACATGCCTCTGTGCCCACCCAACCACCATACCCCAGCACATGAACCGCTCAAGTCTGAGAAAATAAAGACACAGTTTTCAAACACTTAAACAGCCTTTAAGAAAAACACAGACGTTCTATCACAGTCTCGGTATAAACTGCCCCTTTGGGTTTATTTTCTGTAGTTTAGTGGTTGGAGAGGCAAAGTTCCCAGGAGTTTCAGAATTTAAATTTAAAATCTCAGAATTTCAGAATTTAGAATGAGGGACAAAACCACACCCATGCCCCATTATGGGTATTAAGTTCTTAAACTAAGAAGGAATTCCCCCCATTTGAAGAGGAAAAATATATGAGGCAGCTTAATGCATTTTCATGAACTCCTAATTTTTGTGTAACCATAATTGGTTTGCTCGGTTTTTAAGACATTTTAACATAACCAGGGAAAGCCGAGCAACCAAAGCAAAGAGTTAAGGCAGGAAGCAGATTTACCAGTGCAGCAATGCAAATCCCTGAACATGTTTAGTTCTCTCACACATGTGAGCTTATCTACAGGCATCACCACTTAGCAGGTGAATTTGTACTGCTTGGTTTAATTTGCTGCCTCTCCACATAGCACTGAAAACTCCAGTCTTGTAACTACCGTATTCCTGCTACCTACAGCAGAGGTGATTCAGGCAGGGATGGGATCTGAGTGCTCACCTTTCAGGGTTTGATGTCACGTGTGGCTTCATGGTGGCCTCAGGTGGCTGCTCCCTGTGTGACTGGCTCACTGTCCCTGCCTTGCAACCAGGGCAAGGCCCGGCCCCTTCACTCAATATAGGCACCCAATAAATAGCTGCTGAGTGAATGGGATCCTCTCTACTACCCCAAGGAAGCCATGAGGCTCAGGGAGTTAGGGGCCAATGCACGGTGCCTCCAGGAATGTCTGCTTGGTCCTCCCTCTTTGTAGAGCTCTTTCTGATGCTGGGATGGCGTTCTCAGACCTCCCAGGAATGCCACTCACTCCTTACTCTCAAGTCCACTGAAGTCTGCTCACAGCTCAAAGCCACTAGTCCAACACTGCCTGCCTCTGAAGAAGACTCTCTCCCCATAAGGGAGACTCCCCACAGAGGGCATCATGAAAGCCCAGGTCCCAGAGAACAGCCACAGGAGATTTTCCCTCAGAGGACTCCACGGCCTGTTAGCCATCCTTGCTACCTACCTCATGATTTCTGAATTAACATTTGGAGGAAATGGCTGAAAAAGGACCTGGTTCAAACTCTCATCTATTGTCGTTGGAGTAGAAGTTGGTAGAACCTCTCTAAAGGGTAATTTGGCAACATATATTAAAAATATTTGCACATCCCCATTGAGTCAGCAATTCCACCCCTACAGATGTCCTTGCACATGTGTAAAACGACATATATATATAAGGCCATTCCTGCAGCATTATTTGTAATAGCAGAAAATCAGAGGAGGCTTTATGTCCATCAACAGGAGGCTGGTTAAATAAAGTATGGTCACAATCCATTAAAGAAAGGACACCATACTGCCATAAAAAGGAATGAGGAAGCTCTGTGTAAGCTGCATGGAATGAACTCCAAGATAAATTAATAAGAGAGCAGAGTGCACAGCGGATGTATAGTTCACTATGTGTTTATACATAAAAATATGTGACAGGATGCACAAACGTCTGATAACCTTTGCTGGCTTATGGTGAAGAGGGCCAAGATGGAGGGAATTTCACTCTTTACTTTTTGGTACCTTTGGAAGGTTTACCCGTAATATATTGCCTAGTCAAAAGCAAAATTTAAATCAACACAAGAATGAGGCGCAATCTTCTCCATTTCCAAATCTCAGCCAGGAGGAGTGGCTGCTTAGCAGTGGGTGCCTGAGCCGCATTCCAGAGCTGAGGGCCACCGGGCAAGTTGCTCTCCTCCTCTAACCTGTTTTGCATTTGTAAAATCAGAGGTAAGGTTAAGAACCGGGAACCCAGGCCCTCCACAGGCTCCGCCTTCCGGCCTGGTCCCCGCCCCTCTCTGCTGTGTGCACCTGCGCGCACAGTCCCCGCCCTGCACCGTCCATCCGATCCCTCGGGCCACCAGGCCCCGCCTCCGCCACCCTCCTGCTGGGCCAAGAGCTCCCCACGGCTCAGCTCGTTGGTTTTCCTTTCCTGCCAAGAGAAACCAGCTTCCTTCCGGGCCACCCTCAATCTTGAAATACTCCCCAGGGCGCACACCTCTCCTCAAAATAATGGGAGTGTCCTCTGAACCCTGCTGCTCAAAGTGTGGGGCGGGTCTGTGAGGGTTTGTGATCCAGTCCTGCGAGATGAAGGCAGAAATTTGGAGTACACGTTCAGAAACCTTGATAACAGTGTGACAGAACGGTTTTTCAATCTACTGAATCAGGTAATAAAAAATAAAAGATACGCAGTTGGTGTATCTGAGGAAAGTATCAGTAGGGAATTTTAAGACAAAACCAAACCATAAAACTGATCCTTTACCACAAAGATCATTTGAGAAGTACTGCTCTAAACCACAAGAGTGCTTTTTACTGCAAAAGGGGCGGGGTGGCGGGGGCAAATTTGTTGAGGGCCTAGTGACTGCCAAGTACTTCATTGCATAGTATCACTTAATCTGCACAGCCCTAAAATGTAGATATTATTCCCATTTTGTAGATGATAACTAAGATATGCAGTATTGTTATGGTCACATCCCATTACACTAACAACACAGAATAGTCTGTCTCCCCTGCATCCCATGCAGAACAGGGCTTCTGGTAGTTTAGGAATAAAGAATAGTCTAAGAGCTGTAAACTGTAGGTTAAAAGCTAATAGTACTACCAAGGGCAAGGATAAAAATTGTTCTCACTGCCATATATCTGTGGGTTTCAAACGATTCTGTAAACTAACACTTCAGGTCCTTCTCCTGAGCCTTTATGTTCTCCCTCTTCACTCCCCACCCTCCCTGGTTTTTGTTTAGAAGACAGTAGGTGTTGGGAATTTATTTTCTTTCCTTTCTTGTACAGCTCTCCTCCCTGTTCCACTCTGCCTCCCTCTCCACTCTTCTTTCAATCCCACTGTTCTCAACTGGCCAGTCTATGGAACTGAAGAATATTTTGGAATTAAAACTTCTAGATTTTCGGTTGTTAAATAAGAATCCAGGTGGATAGAGGCTTTCCTAGCCTTCCTTCTCCCAAGGTAAAACTTTGCCTTTTATTATCTTGTTGTCCAAAACCTACCCCCTTATCCTGATTTGGGTAAAGTGTTCCAGCTTCTCTCCTGCCAGGAGCATTAGGAAGACCTTTCTGACAAGACAGTGAAATAGACTCTGGGAGCCTGGGTACCGATTCTGGCAGGCCAGGCCAGCCCCCTGCCCTCAGCAGAGGCCCAAAGGAGGCTCTCACTGAGTGGCCCTCCGGTCTCCCCATTCCATCTTGTTCTGAAGGCCTCTAGTGGCTAGCAACCTCTCTGCCCCCACCCCTTTCCAGGCCTCTCGGGGCGCCAGATTCACAGAGACCCTCTTCCTGATACCAGCCTCCTTCCCAGAAACTATATTTGCAAGGTGGTGGTTCCCTTTCCACAACCTGCCAATTCAAAATCAGGAAACCTGGGTCCAGCCAGACCGGCCTGGTGCTCGGACCATGCCTTCCCCACTAGGTCAAGTGGGGACACAGTGGCATCTGCGGCTGCTCACCACAGAGAACTGCAGAGGGCTGGGACCTTCCACCCACAACGACAGGAGGAAGAGGCTGAAACTAGTGAGAGGCCACCTGCCTCTTCAACTGAAGAATGCTCAAAACAATCTCCAGTTAAAAAAAAAAATCAGCTAAGAAAAAAAAAAGATGGGGGTTAACCACAGATTAGGAGAGACTCAAGTTAGATGGATAGTGGGGCAGACAGGTGATAAAGCAAAAGAATACTTGAATCGGGGTTAGATACACAGGTGTTCACTGCAAATTCTTTTTCGACTTTGCTGTATGTTAGAAATCTTCATAATAAAATATTGGGGGGACAAAAGAGAAACTCAAGCTATTAACCAAATACAGTGAGAGGCCTTGTTTGGATCCTGATTCTAGCAAACGAACTATAAAATTAAATCATTAGGTTTCTTTTGGGGGGGGATAGTGATAATGTTATGATGGCTACATTTTTCCAAAAGAGTTCTGGTTTAATAAGTACATACTGAGATAATTCAGTGAGAAGGAGAAATGCGCCAGGGTGTAGCTCAAATAAGATTGCTCATGAGTTCAGAATCACTGATGCTGGTTGATGGATACATGGGATTCATTCTACTTTTTTGATATTTTGGGAGTTTTCATAGTATTCTTTTCTTTTTCTTTAGCCACTTGGATGGGCTCTTTGTTTTTACAACAAACCTCGTCACAGTCAGTCACACTCTGGGGTTCCCCTGCTCCATCCTGACCTAATCTAAACCGGATGTGAGCTGGAAAGAAAACATACAAACAGTAGCAACCACCTTCCCCTGGGGAGGTGGTGGGGAGCAGCCTCCCCAGAGAGGAAAAGGGTGTACAGGGCCCTTCTGCCAGCATCTTCGGATCCTTCACTCCCACCAGACCAGAAGGAGGCTCCCACAGCTCGTTCCTCCCTTCTTGTCCCCTGGAGTGAAATAGATGCCCTAGGAGCTATTTTTCATTTCTGTAGGGAACCTCATAGAGGGCCTCAGTCTGTAAAATGGGGTTCAATTGGGGTTCAGCTTCCCCCTCAGTATCTTCCTTGCCTCTCAAAATATGTAAGTGTTGAAGCTTCCAGTCACTGTATAAGAGTGCAACAGGCCAGGCAGGACATTAAGAATCTCCCTTCTGGGATGCAGGGGGGCAGCACCAACACCCCTCCAAAGAGCAGTCTCTCAATCCCTTGAGTGATCAAGGAACTCTGTGGAGAGAGAACCAAAACAGCAGGCAATCCAAAAAAATGCTCCAGGCACGGGCTTTGGGAATCATTTGTTTTCCTTCCTCGTGTGTGTGTGTATACCTGTGTGTGTTTCGGGAGAGTGTATCTGAATTTAACAGTGGGAGAAAAATCACTCAGAACCAAACCCAAACGTTGGCTGGAAAGACCCCACTGCCCCTCAATCTCCCTCTTTGTGCCAGTCAGCTCCCAGAGTGAAGCCAAGCCAGGCTGCATCCCCCACCTCTGTCACTAGTACGAGACTGATGGCAGGGACTCTGGCTTGCAGACAGACTCTACCACATGAACACTATGTGACCTCTCTGAGCCTCCTGTGCTTATGTCTAAATGGGAACAACAACTCCTGCCCTCTCCATAGGGTTGTTTACATGCATTTTTTTTTAAGAATAGAGAAAACACTTTATAACTATATCATACCATTTATAAACTATGCCATACTAGTATTTCCCAATAATGCTTCATAGAATATGGGCAAGGCAAGTTTGAGAAATACGGTATTAATACTCTAATTTTGGCTTGTTCATCACAGGCCCGTGAGCATATTAAAGGCTCTGAAAAGCCCTGCTGTTAAAAAAAAAAGACTGTTTAACAATATTAAATCCATTAGGTCCAATTTCTTAAGTTTTTTGGCTCCCTACTTCCTTCCTGGGAGAGCAACTAATTAATTACTCAACCTCCTTGAGACTCCTAAAGACCCAGTTAGGAAATCAGCCCCATATGGACTTGGGAAGGCCTAGGTTCCCCCATCTTGGGCCCAGCAGGTCTCCCAAAGGTGTCAGCCTCACTCAGATTCCCATACTTGCCCAGGCCTCAGTGCCCTCTCTGTGTGGGTCAGTTTGCATCCCACCCTCACCAGCCCCACCCCACATCACCCCAAACAGAGGCCAAAGGAGAACCTTCAATGTATCTTTTCTGCCCTGGAAGAGGGGGGCTCACCAGCTTCTCTCATACACGCGCTTTGAGTTCTGAACACTGCCCCTCACTGCCATGCTGTTTTGCCTCAAAGCCTCAACCCGACTGTCCATCCCTGCCACCCAGCCTCCTCAAGTGTCCTTCTATGCTTCCTCCTCCTCGGTCAAACACACTCTGCCCCTTCACAACACCAGCAGAGGCCAGTACACGTTCTGCCTGAAACCTACTCCCCTTTCTCTGAGCTCCACAATCTAATACACAAGTGTCCTCTGATCACCTTGCTTCCTCCCCATCCATTTTGGCGACCCCTCAAGTTCAGAGGTTGTACTCCACATCTCTGAGAGCTAACAGTCCAAGTGGTAAAAAGAATGGACTGGGAAACCTGGATTCAAACCCTGGTTCCACCACTTACTGGTTGGATACTCAAATTATTTGACTTCTTTGTGCCTCAGTTTTTATCTGTAAGTGGGGCAAACAAGAGTACCTGCTTCATGGGGCAGTGGGAGGTGTTAATGAGTTGACAGTGTGTGGCACAAAGTGAGTGCTCGTTAAGTGCTAGCTCTTACTGTTACTACCATCCTTCTGTTTCCCCCCCAAAGCCTTCCACAGGCTGGGCAGTCTTTAAGCCTCTTCATATCTGTACGTATTTACTCCCTGCCTCCTTCCACAAGGATCTGAAGTAGCCGTGAACACAGAGAGCTGAGGTTCCAGGCTGAGCTGAGGGCAGCAGGAGGAGGATTTGAGGTTGGAGAGGGCGGGGTGTTCCCCCACTGCCACATCAGGGTGCTTGCCCCGCCCCAGCACTAGAGCCCAGCCTAGCCAAACCAGCCCTACTACTAAAGACACCGCTGCCACGGCTAGACGGGTCCCAGAGACCAACCACAGATCAGGAAACTGAGGCTTACCAGACCCCACCCTAGCGCTCATTAACCTCCCGAGCCACGCCTGCTGTGGACAGCGCTCCGTTGTCAACCTGACGTGGGGAGACGGGAGGGAAGAGCAAAAAGGAGAGAGGCACAGCCCTCATCTGACGGAGTTTAGGGAGCCGGAGTCGGGGCGGAAGGGCTGCGCTGGAGCCCGGCCCAAGCCCTGATCTGACCCCGTGCCGATAGCACCATTTCACAATAGATGGAGTTGCCCACATGATTCTAGAGGGCAGAGAGCGAAAGCTATTTCTCTCCCTCGAAGCACCCACCCTGCGTGTGATTTTTGTCCTGGGGCAGGAGAACCTTCCTAATTACCCGGTTGCTCTAAAACCAGCACTACAGGAAGGGTAATACCGAAGGCGGCCGTTGCCGGCCGGGGGGCAGTCGGGGCGCGCTTCCTGGAGGAGGCGGCGCGTATCAGGCACTCCGTCCTTGTGAGCCAGCCCCTTCCCTCACTCACCAGCGTCCTGAGAGTACAACGCGGCACTCGGGCTGGCTCGCCGGCTGCCTCCGCCGCCGGGCAGCACCAGCGCCTGCATCTGCCGGACCAGTTCGAGCATGCGGTCCCAGTAGCCCTCGGCGCGGCACCGCTCCAGCTCGCTCTCCATCTTCAGGTGGGAGCCGTGCGCGCCCTTCGCAGCCATTTTCGCGCGGGCGCTGTCATGGGCGGTGCGGCGGAGAAGTGGAGACCCGGCCGGGGGCGGCGTGCCGGCTGGGGCGCACACGCTGGCGGGGCCTCCGGGGGCGCGGGCTGTGGCCGGGGCGCGGGCGGCAGCGGGGGCCCAGGCGGCGGGCCGGCAGCAGCAGCAGGCGGGGCACCGCCCAGCGCCCCGGGGCTGGGGCTTCGGCCGCGCCGCCCGACGCGTCCAGAAGCAGCCGCCGTTTCTGTTGCAGCAGCCTCTGGCGTCGCCGCTGCAGTTGCCGCCACAGCCCCCGCCCCCGGCCTCCCGGCGCCGCCAGCTGCGGACCCACCCCGGGCCTCTGCCCACCACCCCGCGGGGCGTGGCGCAGCCCGGCGGGCCGAGCGCGCGGGCGGCCAGCGCGGCCACAGCAGCCAGGCGCGCGAGGGGCGCTGGCTGCTGCCCCGGTGCCCGCCGTCCGCCGCCGGCTCGGCCCTCACTCTAATGCTGCGCGGAGCCCCGGCGCCCGGGGGCGTCTCGCTCCCCGCGCGCTCCCATTCCCTTCGGGGCTCTTGGTGTGTGAGACCCCGCCCGACCCCCCGGCTTTGTGCAGTGGCTTCGTCACCGCTGCTCCGCCCGGCACGTCACAAATCCGGGCAGAGGCCGGCCGGCCGGTGCCCCAGCTCTGAGAGCAAGCCTCCCCGGGAACCCGCCGCACGCCGGTCGGCCCTACTGGGACGCGCGGGCCTCGGGTACTCGGAGAAACCGGCCGGCTCGAGCCCCTCGGCTCTCCGGATGCCTCCGCTCTGACAGATGTTCTTTTCTTTTTGAACAGCGGAGTTCATCTTTCCAACCTGACGCCCCCCACACTAACAAGACGCGTCCTCTGAGGAATCCTGTTGCCCTGGATTTCTTAAAGGTTTTTAAGCCGTTTCTCCAACTTGGTATTTATTTATTAATTCTAGTGTCTAAGGACTTTGATGAGAGCTGTGAAGAGCTCTCCGCAGGGCTTGCTCAGCTCGGCGCTCTGGGCTAATAGAAGTTCAAAGGCTTACAGGGCGGGCAGCCTGGAGGAAGGAGGCAGACCAAAACCCTTTGCCAGGAGACCTGACCCCTGGGTGACGAGACGTACAGCCTCCTGTAAGGATTGAGGCCGTCATGCAAGAAATCACAGTAAGACCCCAACCCCCCCCCAAAAAAAAAACCTGTATTGAAGTGACATGCTGCATGGCACAAACCAAAGACTCCAGGAGACGGGACAGCCAGGGCAAACTTTTAAGTATAGACCCCTAAGTGTTCAAAGGTGTCCACCCTCCTCCCCGATGTGGATGTCTTCACTGCCAGACACATGACCTGGGAAATGAGCTTGACCACTTTCAGTGTGGGGAGACTCCCTGCTTTGTGCTTCTGGACAACTGTAACTGTGGGAAGGTTTTTTGTCCAGCAGAGCACAGGTTCCTGGTGTGAAGTCCCACTGGGTCCCTTGCCTCTGCAGCTGCAAGAGGTTATCTGTTGAAGTCAGTCCTCCTGCCCACCCTCCACCCCAACTTCCCTGGATACCCTCCCCTGCAGGTTCCAAATGCAGCTCCATTCCTTGCCTGGGCGATATTTCCTGACCTTGGTTCTGCTTTGAGCACCTGGAGTCTGTTCTGAACTCCCAGAGGCCAGGAGATAAATTAAGGAAAATTGGGATGGCTCTGGTAGTTGGAATTTAGAGACAATTTACACAAATTCCTCACCTTTTCCTGTCAACTCCTTTAGCTGACTTCTGGCTGCCCTTGCTGGTCACCAGAACCAGATTTCCTTGGAGAGATCTGTGTGCGACCTTTGGGTAATGGTGTCCTGAGTATACACCCTGTGATGTGCCCCAGGTCTGGCATTCCCAGTGTGAGCCGTGGGACAGGAAAGAAAAGCAGAGCTGATTGATAAGAAGGAGGGAATCCTGACCAAAATAATGAAACCTCCCTTGCCCCCTCTTTTCCCCCCAGTCCTTTGCTAACCCTGCCCCCAGGTTGCAGGACCCCAAGGAACTCTCTGAAGGGGAACTGCTTGTTCTTTGACAGATGCACCAGTATTTGTGTGGTCATGGGGTTTGGGGGGAGGAATGCAGTATCATGGTTAAAACTTAAAACGAGCTGCTCCTCAACACTGCAGAACACATGCCTGACCCCTTTGCAGCTCTTTTTCAGTAGAGACAAGACCCCAGCCCACTAGCAACCAGTATTTTTCAGGGGAGTAAGAAGCTGTAGGGGCAAGAACTGACAACAGTCATGAATTTACCAGTAAAATTTGCCAAACTAAAAGGCATATAGAAAGTGTGGTGGTTATTATTATTTTTTTAAATAATATAAAATCAGATGGGAGTTTAGGACAAATTCTTGATGAAGAGTGCTGTTGCTTGCAAGCTCAAAAAATGCTACCCAGGTAACTTGTTGATCAGGCAACACTGAGTTTATTGCTTATCAGGGTGAGGGAGAACACAGAATTGACAGTCTCAAAGAGAGTTATGAAATTCACAGGAAGTAAATCGACTTGCTAAGAAATGTGTGTTTTCAGGGAGCAACGAAGATGGTATAGTGTGAGGGACCAACTGGTTTAAAGGAGACTCTACACCCAAGCTGACAGACTCCACTCGCATAGCTGCTGCCCCTCCAGGAGGTGGGGAGGCTCTGGCCACTGGTTCATGAGAGTCTGCAGTAAGTTACTGGTCTTGATTCTCATGAAGTTAAGGGCTTGGCAAGATCTCTCATATACTTAGAGATTGAAAGGTTTTGATATTTGGTTAAGCCCAGAATGGGAGGATATTGAAGAGCTAATCTGAACTCAGAAAAAGCCTGTTCATTGGGAATACACTGCCTGCAGTGGCCATTGGGAACGAGGGATCCTCAGAGTTGTCTCTTATCTCTTAGTTTTTGGCGGGTGACCCTTTGCCCAGCCAGTTGTCTGGGATGTCTGTCTTTGGCAGTGTGCTTTCCTTTGACACATTGTTAACTTCTCTATGGAACCCTTATGTCCTCTCTGGGCTAAAAGAATAAGCAGACAGGCAAATCAGTCTTGGAGCTCATCAACAAAAGATCATCCACATATTTAATAAGAATAGAATCACAGGGCAATTTAAGGCTTTTGAGGTCCTGGTTGAAGACGTGTGAAAAGTAGAAGGGTGCCTCAGTAAACTGAGGCACAGTGGTCTGGAGAAGACAGACAAGTATTGCCTTTTGATTTAAAGAGACACCAAAGAAAGCACAACATAGATCTTTTTGTAAAACACAATCAGTCTCCTTAGGCCTTGAAGGTAAAATAGTATTTGAATTTTGTTCTAAAGGGAAGTGGAGAATAACAAATTTATTTGTGACCCTGGGGTCCTAAACAAATCTATATTCTTGCCCACTGGGTTTTTTGATTGGGAGGATAGTGGTGTTACAAGGACTGGAACAACGTATGAAGACTCCTTTCTCTTTAAAGCTTTTGATATTAGTTGTATTCCTTTTTTTAGCACTTTGTTTTAGAGGATATTGTGCAAGTTTTGGGTACAGGTTGAACCTTGATAGGTTTAGCTTCAGTAGAATATGAGTAGTTTTTTGCCCACACAAAACACACAGAAGTACTGGTAAATCATAGCCAAATTAGCAGGGCCTCATTATGAATCAGGAGATCCTTGGAGACTGGAAGGAAAAGACCATAGAGAGCATTTAATGTGGCAATTCCATTCTCACAGTAAATCCCTTGCTATTAAATTAATGAGTATAGTGTCGCAAAGGAGAAAAGAACATTACTTATTTAAAGGTTTGAGGCTACCAGTAATGGGCTGGGGCCAGTGAAGGTGTGGTGAGGATCATTAGGTATATGTGTTAACCCAGAATGGTTTATTGACTCCAAGGGAAAGGTTGTGTAACAGTGGTCAGGTTTAAGATTGATTATCGTCCCCATATCAGTCAAAATTGGTAAGGTTGTCCTTTAATTTTTAGAAAAATGGTTCCTTGTGGGTTTAAAAGCAGAATGGGCTATTGAGCACCTTTAGTGATAACTCTTTTAGTGATAACTCTTTTTCTGTTGGTTTCTTAGTTCTAGAACTCTTTCAAAATATTCAGCAAGGTTTTGGGGTCTGGCCATGGGGCTCTTTCCCATTCTACTTTGCTTGCATGTTAAATCCCCTATTTCTGGTTCAAGGCCATTCACACAAAGCCAAGGTCACATCTGCTTCAAGATCTACTCCTGTGTGTTGTCACCAAGTGTTAAAGTCCCTGAACTCTCCAACAGACCTCTCCTTTTTTGGGGCTTGAAGAACTGAATCAGAGCACAATCTATTTTCCCAGGAAAGACAGAAGAAAACCTCTAAAAACCTTGATCAATTCTACAGCTTTCCTCAACCCCTTCAGTCTCCTATGCAATTCCAGGTCTCTTAAGTCACCTTTGGGGGTCTTCCCAGTCAGACTTTTTCATTGAACTTTTTGCACATTCCTACCAACATATGAGCTAATTGGTATACATCTGGTTGCTGTGGACTGTATGTCCCTCAATTTATTCTAAATTCCTCTGCAATGTTCTCTCCATTTTGTCTAGGCCTTGGAGAGTCTTTGACAATGGCTTTCAGCTGGGAATGAAACTAGAGCTTAAAATCCACCACAAGAGGTTCTCTGTGCTCTGAAGAAGGTTGACCTTAAAGAGGTAAGTGAGCTTTGGAGTATCTGGCCGGCCAGGAGGGAGAGGGAGTGTGTCAGAGCGAGAGGAAGGGGCAGCAGGAGCTGGAAGAGCACAAGATGGGGAAGAGAGGATAGTAGGCTGGAGCTGTGATTTGGAGGGGGGAACCTAAAAGTTTTAAGTTGCTCACATTTGTCGCTTTGGCCAAGGTATCTGTTAAGGAAGTAATTTTGGAATACAGTTTCTTTTGGATTTCCTCATGCTGATAAACAAAGGAGGACCATTGGCTGCTTAGAAGTGTGTTCCCTTTTCATTCTAAGGCACTTTTCAAGGGAACAACTTGTCTCATATCAAAAGTTCCTCATGGTGGTCACTGTAATTCTGAAATATCTACGCTGAAGTGATGTTACTTAGAAAGATAAGTACACACACTTGGGCTATAGCGTAAATACATGTAAGAAGTAGAAGTCCAGCCCGAGGAAGATGTGGGCTGAGGTTTACACTGAGACAGCCCCCTGAGAGCCCAGGAGAGGTCAGCTGGGAGTTGTTTGAACATTCTGTGGCTTGGGGGCCCCCCAACCTCACAGCTAGACCTTGTCCAACTGCAACTCTGATGAATTTATACTTCCCAGCAGATGGCGGGTGTGGAGAAATCTCTGCTGAACCTCAAAACAAATCTGGGGAAAGTTCTCATAGGCCAAAAAAAGTTCTTAATAGGCCAAAAATAATAATTAAGCCTTCCTTTGAATTAAGGTTGAGCAAATTTTACATTAGGGTATGACACCAAGGCAACATGCTTCCTTTCCCCAAGTGTCCATTTTGGTTCCCAGAGTGTCTTTATTTTTATTTTTACTTCTTCTCTCCCTTCTCTCTTATAAATCCTTTTTTGTTGACAACAGCCTAATAACTATTCTCTTTAAAATAAGCATGACATTTGTATCCAGATAACTAAATATCTTAAAGTTATGCTTTGACAGAGTCAAAAGAACAGACACAACAGCAGGATAAGACTATAATAACTGTTCAGATTACAGAGCTGCCAGACTATTAAAGGAGTATGCTTTGAAATGATTAATGAAGTATCCCTAAGTAGTTCATGCTTTGGGATGCTATTGTAATGGTGTTTTTAAATTTTCATCTTCCACGTGTTCATTGTTAATATTTAGAAATACCATTGATTATTAAATATTGACCTGTAGCATATGGCCTTCCTGAATTCACTTAATAGTTCTAGTAGCTTTTCCAAAACTGAAGGAGCAAAACAGCAGCAGGCTCACAGACTCCAAGAAGGACTAGCCATTACCAAAGGGGAGGGCTGGGGGAGGAGAGGTGGGGAGGGAGGGAGAAGGGGATTAAGGGGCATTATAATTAGCACACACAATATAGGTAGGTCACGGGAAAGGCAGTATAGCACAGAGAAGACAAGTAATGACTCTATAGCATCTTACTACACTGATGGACAGTGATTGCAACGGTGGGGGGGGGACTTGAAAATATGGGTGAATGCTGAAACCACAATGTCGTTCATGTGAAACCTTCATAAGACCATTTATTGATGGCACCTTAATTAAAAAAGATTAAATAGATTCTTTAGGATTTTCTATGTGCATGATCATGTTATCTATGACTAAAGACTGTTTTACATTTTTCCTTTCCATGGTATATGCCTTTTGTGTTTTTTTCCACAGTGGCTTGCAATTAGTATAATGATGAATAGTGTGTTCCAGGTGGACATCCTTGCTTTGTTTCTGATGTTAGGGGAAAAGCATTCAGTCTTACACTATAAGCATATTGACTATGGGTTTGAATAGATGCTCTTTATCAGACTGAGAGACTACTACCCTTCTATCCCTAGTTTGCCATAATTTTTTTTTAATCATGAATGGGTATTGAATTTTGTCATATGCCTTCCCCCACTCTCAATCTTTTTAGATGATCATATAGTTTTTCTTATGATCATACACTTATTTCTTCAGTTAGGTACCGGAGAAAAAGAACGTGAACCTGAAGTTTTATATATAGCCAAATTTTCATTTCAGTGAGAGACGATAATAAAAATGTTCTCAGGCATACAAGACTGCAGAAGGTTGCCCCACAAAAACCCACAATGAAAATACCTTCAAAGGAAGTGTTCAAGTAAGAGAAACAAACCCAGGAGAACCTTCAAGAGATACAGGATATCAGAGTGATCAAATATTTTGACTAATTTATTGCTGTTAAAAAAAAAAAGGTGAAGATGGAAGGAAAGAGAATCTTTATGAAGAACTAATGTCAAAAGTTCTAAACTAGAACAACATGAGAGGAGAGGAGAGCGAGACAAAGGGATATTAAGAAACACTAACGTATTTGACTTATTAGAGGGAAGGTAGATATATTTATAAGTTTAGAAAATCATCAGTCATGGGACTTTTCGACAGGAGTGATATATTCTTTGATAATACCAGCCATGGAAGAAGCGTGATTATTACATACAGATGGTCATCATTTCCACCACGCAGCTTACAGTAGGTTTAAATTCAGAACATCCCAATAGAAGCCAAAATTCCAAGCTTTTAACACCATGTTTCACCCTTATCAGAAATATGAATTAAGAAAGGAGAAATCCTATCCATACCCCCAGGGCCTTGATTAAAGCAGATTTTACTGACATCAGTAATTTGAATTGCTCTGGTTGTGGTTAGCCTGAGGTTTCTATCCCCTGGGACAACGCTCTTAAGTAAGATTCAGGACCGGCTTTCCCTGTTTAAAGTAGAGACAGGGGGAAAGGGAGTGGGATATGATTGTGAATGAGGAGGTGGGAAAAGATCAGTGGTCTGGTATAAGGCAGGTTCTTGTCATGCACCTCAGTTTCAGCAAAGAGTGCATATGAAAACGGAGGACCTGTTAAGTAACCTCTAAAACTACCAGTGCTTGGACAACCTCTGAGGTACTCATGCCCTGAGTGAACAGTAATGGGTCATTATGATGGAATGAAGAACGAAAAGAGATAAGAGACTGGCTGACTAGTTCTGATGGCCTTAAGCATAAGAGAGTTTAAAAAAAATTAAATTTAAAACATTGCATACTCAGAGTTTTAAATTCTTGACTCAAACCAGAGTCAGAACCCCTAAGAGTATCCTAAAAGAATCTCTTTTCTCTTAGAGCTGCTGAACATAAGCAGCTGAAATCAGATGCAATGTCCGATACTGTGGGAACCTATATTACAACATAAAATGAATTCACAAACAAATCATCTCTCTTATGAAAAAGAAGGCATTGACTAAGAACAATACGGGACCCTGGGAATTAGAATGGGGGATTTCAATGAATCTTGAGTACCTGGAATTCCTAAAACTCACTGAGCCCCCCTGGCCAGTAGGAGCAGCTCCTTTCTTCCTTCTACCCCTGCGATGCCCTCTATCAGCTGAGCCAGCAAGAAGCCAGCTAACAGGACAGGCTAGAAAATGCAACCCTTTGGGGTCAGCCTGCTTGGGATGCAGAACATAATAGGGGAGGAGTAAGGGATGGCTCTGAAGGCTTGGGAATTTTTGACTTCTTTCACTGAACCATGCTGGGGATAGAGGGACCTTAGGATGCTCTTAGGCCCATCTTCCTGGATGTCACCTTCAGTATTGCATCTCCATTGTTCAGGTCCCGTAGTGAGCTCCATGGGGCGCACCATCTCCTAGAAGACACCTGAGAAGAGTAGGGACTCTTCTCAAATCTGACCCAACTCATGAGCCCTTGAACCAGCTTAGAACCATTTTAAAGGGATCCTGCCTGAAACGGTGTCTGTTGGAGTGCTAGGGGAAAGCAGATTCTGCAAGAGGAGCAAGTGCCTTTGGAAAGAGAGGTGCTGCCCTTGCCAAGGGAACTGCAGTGCGGGCTCCAGCAGGGGAGCCACACAAAAGCACGTGTGAATGAATCAGCACTAAACATCAGTCAGGTGGAGGTGGGGGAGGAAGGGCCAACCATACCAGTCAAATAAGAATTTCTCCTCTGTACCAGTCTCTGATCCATCCCCTGACTCCGCCCTGGTGTAGTCATAAACAGCAACAAGCATGAGGGGGAAGACTTGGTAAATGAGATGTGAACTTTTTTATTAGCCAGCAATTAGAGAGATGATTAATTTTTTAATTAGGCATCTTTCTGTTCTATTTTTTTCTAGCCGTGTCTGTATATAACTGAAGGGTTTTAGAACAAGCCTACCCAAAATATGATTGGCGTGTAAACTATTTTGAGCTTAAGGCAATCAAGACCCTGCAGGCTCAAAAGAAGTTTTTGCCCCTTCCTAAACTGCCTAGAAAAAATCTAAATCGGGGTCTTTCACAAAATAATGATTATTGCCAGAGATGAATTTTATCTGAGTGACCCATCTGTACAGAAGGGCAAACTTCTAATTACCAAACACCTGCTCTTATTGTCCTGTGAATTGCTCTCCTTCCCTCTGAAGCCCCCCAGCCCCTATCCCATTCCTTAGCCCAAGATGGCGTATTAACCTCATTTTACTTATCTGTCTCATGTCAATTTGATTCTAGTGAGAACCTTGAAGGCTAGAGGAAAATTTTTCCTCCCCAACATAACTTGGATGCAATTTCAACTAGACCTTCAACTCAGGCCAGGAAGCCTTCTATCTATGGGCAACTTTTGCTTTCCAAGGTACACAATGATGATTTCAAACTTTGACCAGCTCAATCTCCCTGTCCCTCCCACAATGACACCACTTCCAGAAAATGGACATGCCGTCTATATCTCGGGCTAACCCCCATCTAGGCTTTAGATCTATTCTCTCCTGCCTCCTCAGTAATCTCAGTCTGTCAAGTTTGTCCACTCTGCTGTTATTTCAGTCTCATCTTTGCTGGCTCCTTCCCACAAGGACTTGGCAAGGCCTCCAACTTAAAGATAAGTCTTACTGGGTCCTGGGTCCCCTTCTAGCTATTTTCCTTTCCCTTCACAGCCAGTGTTTTAAGGACTTGACCAAACTTGCTCTACCCAGTGCCTGTCTACCAGCTGCTCATCGCCACTGCAATTATGCTGCTGCCCAGCACCCCACTGTCAACCGAAATCAACACAACTGTTATATTTAAGAAAGAGTTTGTGTCTTACTGAGGATGTGGCCAGCAAAATAACCTAGGAGGAGTTTTGGAAACTGCTCCAAGGCCCCTTTATTTGTGGACCTCTTAAATTTTCTATAGGGCGGATACATGCAGAAAAGAGGTTACATTTATCAATATATGGAGCAGTGTGGCATGGATACATCTAGTTAGTGTCCTAAAAGATCATGCTAATACATTCTAATGCTATTGGTGTGTGTGAGAGGAGGCAGGGATAAGGGTCTCATTAGGTGGGTTACCTTATCTTCCTTTGGGGATGGAGAAGGAACATGTGACAGATAGAAAATTTCTGACTGACCATTTCTTGGGGAAGGTGAAATATGCAGTTAGGTTAGTTATTAAGCCCTGGTTTGGTGACTTGGCCCAGCAGCAGGGACCCCATATTGGGCTGGTGTCTTTCTGTTTAATGCTACATTACCTGTTCTCTGAGCCTTGGTGACCTCACCTTGATAAATTCAGTTCACATTTGAACCTACATCTTGCTTGGCCTCAGTATCATTTAGGAGTGCTTTGGACTGCAAGGAACCATCTTAGAGGGGCTTAAGCAAGTAGTTCTCCCATATAACAGCGTATCTGGAGGGAGGCGGATGCCGGCTCAGCAGCCCCACAGCATTGGGTAGCCTGTCTAAAATCCTCTCCCACTTCCCTTCAGGTGGAGGCTGACTACTGAGGCAACATAATATCCCTATTCAGGGCTGGAAGAAGGAAAGGGAGCTGTACCAGTCACTTGTCTCTTATTAAAAAAGCAAGAGATTTCCTTTATGACTCATTGCCCAGACCATGTCATGTGGCCGTCTAGCTGTACAAAGGATGGGAAAGTGAGTGTTTAACATTTCCTACCTTTTATTGTGGAGACAGATGGGAGAAGGGATCAAAAATGGTAATTGGGCTACCACCCACTCTGATTTACTAGAGCCAGCCTGGTGCAACTCTCTGGTTATCTGTAAAACCCATGCATACGCCTCTTTTATGTACACACATTTTACTGGAATATATTCATTCCTACATGAAGGAGATGAATAATATTCAAGTCTCATCCAGCTCTACATACAGCTTGGAGTCCAGGTATTCTAGGTAGTATGCAGGCCCTTGTTTTAGATGTGGCTTTTCATGGCCTGATGATATAACCAAAAGGATAAGTTCTCTACTAAAATGAAAAAGACGAAAAGTATCAAGTGTTGGGAAGGATAGGGAACGACTGAGCTCATATGCTCTTGCTGGCATATAAACACAATCACTTGGGAAAACTTTTGACAGTACTTAATAAAGCTGAATGGCTGCACTTCTACTCCTAGGTAAATACGTAATAGAGATATGAATGGATGTGAGCAAAAGACATGTTCTACAACATTTGAAACAGTGTTATTTGTAATAGCCTAAAACTGGAAACTATACCAGATGTCCATATACCTGGATGTCCATAGACAGTAGAAGGGAATAGCATACAGAAAAGAGAAATGGATGATCTAAAGCTACACACACAATGGATGAGTCTCAAAATAAGGTTGAGTAAAAGAGACTAGCCGCAAAAGTATATGTACTATGTGATTCCATTTATAGAAAACACAAAAACAGGTAAAACTGCTCTGTGGTTTTAGACATCAATATAGCAGTTGTCTTTCAGGGAGAGGGTGTGCTTGGAAGGGAGCACGGTGGGGGGACCCCTAGGGTGTTGGTAATGTTCCTTTTCTTGATCTGGGTGCTGATTATATGGCTGTGTTCAATTTCTGAAAGTTTATTGAGCTGTTTGCTTTTCTATATATGTACTTTTCCTCGTGTAGAGTATTGTGAAATAATAGAAAATATATATATTGGTCTCTGCTCCTGGTTCCTCGCACAAAATTCCCTTGTAATTTCCTAAGTCCTAAGGAGCTTCTTTTGTTCTAATATTTGGTCTTTGACCCCAGTTCCTGATACAGTTCCTAATCCCTTGGAATTTCCTGGGTGATAGGAGTGTCTTTCATTCTAATGAGGTAGGCTCTTGGATAGCTTCAGAATGGAAGCTGATCACCAGAAAGGCTGAGCCCTGATTAGAAACTTGGATCTTTCAGCCCCACTCCAGCCCCACTCCCATCCTCCAGGAAGGGGAGAGGCGCTGGAGATTAAATGCCTATGTGAGGAAGCCCCTTGAAAATGCCAGTAGTCCAGAGTTCAGAGAGCTTCTGGTTTGGTGAACACCATCATTGTGTTGGGAGGGTGGTACACACCAGCTACTCAGGGACAGAAGCTTATGTGCTCAGGGCCGTTACAGACATTACCCTAGGTATTTTTTTATTTAGCTGTTCATCTGTTTCTTTTGTGACATAGTAAACAGGTAAATGTAAGTAAAGTGTTTTCTGAGTTATGTGAGCTAGTCTGGCAAGTGATCAGATCCAAGGAGGGGGTTGTGGGAACTTCCAGTTTGTAGCCAAATCAGACAGAACTTGTGGATAACCTGGGGGCCTACTGCATCTGAAGTGGGGGACCATCTTATGGGACTGAGCCCTTAACTTGTGGGGTCTTCACTGACTCCAGTTAGTGTCAGAATTGAATTGCATTGTAGTACACGCAGCTGATGTTGCAGAGAATTGCTTGCTGTGGGGGAAAAAACATACATCTGGTATCCACAAATACTGTATGAATAAGAGAAAACAACTGTGTCTTTTCTCTACAACTATGCATCGGTAAAATGTATGAAAACACATTCAGTATATAGCATGAAGAAACAATAAAAGCTTCCTTTCAGAAAAAAAAGAGAATGGAAAACATAACATACCTGTCAGTCAACCACATCCAATCCTTCTTGACAGAAATATCAAGGGGTCCCTTCTGGGCAGTGCATCAAAATTTTGGTTGGGGAATCTGGCAGCCTCTCCCTTGTTCTGCCCTCTAGTTGTCCAGAATGCACAGTGTTTGCATCAGGACACTTGATCCATTTGTCAGACACTGAGCCTCTTGAAGGAAGAGACTTTATCTTATTTGTATCCCTAGTAGCTCCTAGCACAGTGCCTTAGTACATAGAAGGTAATGAAGAAAGGTTACTGAATTAATGAATAAATGAGCAAATGGAAGAATGAATGTTTGGCAGATGCAGGACTGGAGAACTGACTAGTAAAATAATCCTAACTTTAGAGTAAGGAAGGAATAATTAATAGGGTGACTTTCGGAACCTGGGATTTTTCTCTGGGTTGGGGTTGACATTTCAGTTTCAGATAAAGATGGGAGAAGGAATGAGGTCAATGGCAATTCTCTCAGGCCCACTTTCAAGGCACTGATCTGCTTAAGCAGACTGCAGGGACCTCTCTGGGATCATCTGTTTAACCACTTTCCTTGCCTCTCCTTTTCTGGATCTAGGCTCATATAAAAATGATTTAAGTATCTTGATGAACACATATGGGAAAAGCGATTTTCAAAATGACAGTCCCACATTCATTTGCCCATCTGGTTTATAGATATTCACTGAGTGACAGTGCTCCATAGAAGGAAAGATAAAAGGGCAGGATTATGCATATCTGTTTTATTTGCATGTGGATCTTTTTTAAAAGAAGTGCTTGGTCTTCTACTGAGACAGGTGATTCCACGAACTGTACAGGTGTACAGGTGAGGTGGTATTAGAACTGAGCCGCTCTTAAGAGTCTTGGTGGGACTTCTATACGAGTGAATAGGTAATGCAGATTAATGGAGCAGAGCCTGGCAGTTGGTCGCTTGGAAACGAAGGATCCAAGGCCGACTCCTGCGTCTTGTAGCCGTGATTCCTACTATAGTGTCTTTCTTCCCAACTTGCAGTCGGAGGGGCTGGGGCACCTGGAAAGATGGAGGTGCAGGCGGACTGGAATCCAGCTTTGGCGTCTGCTCCATCCCTGTTAGCCGTACTGCGTCCCTAGCCAGAATCCATTCTTGGAGGCTTCCGGGATTGCCTAGTAACCAGCCAGCCCTCGCGGGGTTCAGGTGGTCCAACCCAGGCTCTAGCCGACTATCGCCCTCAGGTAGGCAGGCAAAAAGAGGGTCATCCGCCAGGCCCTAGCTGGGCCCGATCCCGTTACACGTGGAATCACCGGAGCGGCCCACACTGCAGGGTGCCTGGGGGTGGGGCTCTGTGGCGCCAATGGGCGGGCAGAAGGGGCGCGCGTGCGTGCGGCGGCCCGAGCGGGTTGGGTTGGATTGGGTTGGGGCGGGGCTGAGGCAAAAGCGTTTTGAGGACGGGGGCTGGCGAGGCTCAAGCTGGGTGGCTTCGCGTCTGAAGAAAGCTGTTGGGCAGCTGGGGGCAGCAAGGGTGAGTGGCCCCGGGAACAGCGGATGCCTGAGCCGTGATCGCTGAGGCCCGTGAACAGAAGCTGGGGGGAGAGGTTCGTGGGGCGGCGCTCAGGGGTCCGCAGTGGGTAGGATCCCAGGGGGTCTTGGAGCCTCCAGCTCAGGTAGGGAGGCAGGAGCGGCCTGAGTCCGGGTCTCGGCTCTCGAGCCGCCTCGGGAAGGACAGAAGCTGCCAGAGGCTTTGAAGCCATTTGGGTTCGGCAGGGGCTAATCTCCGCCTACTTGGACCACCTGCCGTGGACCTGCAGACGGCGGGCCTGGGGCGTTCATTACCCTCCGTCTGCAGCCCGTGCCCCCGTCTCTCTCCGGGGAGACACAACAGGTCCTACCGGGCCGGGCGAGTTTGGCT
>JAVSCE010002483.1:0-72480 GCA_032199065.1 Smutsia gigantea
ATGTTAAAATTTTTAATATTTTGGATATATTGGGCTAAATAAAATGTCTTATTAAAATTATTTTCACCTGTTGCTTTTCACTTTGAAGTGACTACTAGAAAATTCAAAATTACCAAGCTTTTATGTTTCCCTTGAACAGCCCTGCTCTAGACTGTCATAGTGTAAATAAATCCAATTTGAGGAGAGAAGGGAAAACTATATGCCAGAAGATTGATTATATCATAGAAAAAAATTTATTATTTCTTCTCAGAATGAAATGACTTTAGAAAATATTTTTCTCTCATAAGGAATCTTCAGATATTTTCATTTTAACTACATATTCTGATACCTTTCATAGCAAGTATCCCATTCATTTTTTACTATAGAGTACAGTGTCTTAAAACTATGTGTCCCAGTTTCTTGTTAAGAGAAACTTTTTTTTTTACAAACTCAGACTGTTTTTCTATCTGTCCCCACCCCTCATATGTCGACATTGATTTAATTTTTGTGTCTGATAAAGATGACATTAGTAATGTCCTTGATTGGAAAAACATTCTCAAGGCTACAAAATATAGCCTTGTTTGGGTTTCTATTACTAACTTGAAACAACTGCTTTCATTATGTTCTCTGGCCTGCCTTAGTGTTGGGACTATCCAAGCTATAAACCAAAGTATCTGTCCATTTCCCCATGAATAGATTCACATTTTATAAATCTATCTTTTCTGTCACGATAATCTTTATAGTTAGTTGTTGACATTTAGATCAAGTCAAGGAATTGAAAGTTATCACATGGTTATCCTTTACAAGATCCCCTGGGACCCATATTTATATACATATATATATAGGCACTGGGGGGAGAGGCAGGACAGAACCATTAGAACTCATAAGAATTTAATTCAGTAAGGTGTCATAGTTAACCAGACAGCTCTCAAAGTCTGAACACTTAAGGGTTACATTGTAATGATTTAGTTGTCTTCTTTTTTCAGTGGATTGAGTCAGTTAATTTACTTTTGATATGGACACTACTTTGATGGGCATTGTACATTTCTAAACTTAGATAGGACCAATAAAGCCATAAACAAATAACTCTATTACAAAATTATGAACAGAAGGCTACTTAACTGATAAACATACTTTGAATCAACAGTGTCACAAATAATGAAGGAATTTTCAAAATGCATAAAGATATATGTATTAAAAGCATATTTGTATTTTTATTTATATAGAACCAACACAATATTAATTTTCTGTTATTTAGGTGAGGTAAAAATACATGGTGTAGTATTACAATTTTTTACATTGACATTACAAATATGAGATTTTTGTCAACTGTTTATTAGCTTCAAATTTTTAACTTTTAAAATTATTAAGTATTAAAATATTCAAAAATAAAAATGGAATATTTTATTTTAAACTAAAAAAATAAATAGAGATCATCAATCTGAAGTGTAAAATATGGAATAATAGATTATTGTCCTTTACAGACTTTGTTTATCATCTAAAACAAATTTTTGGTTTGGAGATAATTCTTAGTGATACAAGTTATCACAAACTTTTAGCTCTACATTTTAAAATAAAACTAAACAATATATTGCTTATAGATAAATAAACTTAAATTTAAGTCACAAAAACTAGTTATATGAGCATACACTGGAGCTTAAGAAATAGGCAGTATTGAAAAGCACAATACTGTCCTTTCATCTTGGTTAAATATTCCCTTGTAGCTTAGATCATATAATAATTTAATTTTTTAACACTGAAATTAGAGAAATTCAAGTTGAATTAAGAGAAATGCATTTCTAGACAAAGTTTTAAAGCAGACAATAATTCACTAAAGCTGGATGATATTGTCTGCATTTGCTCAACACAAAAAAACAGTACTGATGTAAAACAAGAAACAACTTTGTCCGGTGGTGGCCACAGCAACTGACCAGTCTGACTAAGTCATAAGTAAATTGAAGGCATTCGACTGAATATTTCATTCACAATCTAAGGAAAGTGTAAGGTCAAGAGTCTTTTGAATTCTAAGAGACTAGGAGCCCCTTTCATGCAAGTTCTCACCTGTTTTCTTCCGCTGTGAACTTTTGTTTCCATTTCCATCACCCATGTAAGGATTGTCCCTCAAAATCTCCAATTTGAATCCTGATTTCATCTCGCTGAATGAGGTAGAAGTGTTATGTCTTGAAGTGTTGCTGGCCTCCCATTTGCATTGGTTCATGTCCTTCCAAGGATGGCGTGCGGCAGTCCTCTGCCTTTATTTCAGTTTCTCTCATTAGGCATTCATTCTGCATTCTTGACATCTTGGTAGAAGCCTTGCCTTGGGAAACATTCCTTTAGGTAACTCTAGGTTTCCAAACACTTAAATGATGTGACCCTGAGGGGAAGTGGACTTAGATTTGTGGTTTAAAACCTCCAGGAACTGGTAGACATTTTGAGAACTACTGACTTCTCTGTGAGTTGATCAAATCCAGTATGAAATTGAGGATGACACACAATCAGTCTTTTGTACAATTCACCATTCAGTTAGACTATATAAAATCAGCCAACATTTTTATTAAACTGCTATTATGAGATACCAAAATTAAATGGATAAGTCTCCACCCTCAAAGAGGTCATAGTCTAGTGGGAGAAAAACAAGTAAAACTAAGATTAAGAAACTGGGTAAAGCCTGGGAACATGGAGATGCTGTAAGAAGGCACACCCTGCTTCGTGCTGAGGAAGAGCCCCAGACAATGGGCCAGTTCCCAGACAAGCTTTCCTGAAAGAGAAATGAGATTCTGACACCATCAGAAGAGCCTGTGAACCAATTTAAATATTGGGAAGAGAACAAAAGAGGTTAAGAAACGAAAAATTTAAATGTAAGCAAAGTGAGACAAAGGCCTTGGTAACTAGTGAAGTGGGTCATTATGACAATCTGATTGGATCAAAATTGCAATAACTCTCAGTTATTTTTAAAAATTGGAAAACTTTTGACTTACCTTTTTTAGTTTTGTAATATCAATGTACTCTGTACCCCAAGGATGAAATGAGGTAAGTTCATAAAGTATTTTCAAACTGAAGGAATTCTAGGAGAAAGTCTATGAGCTGTATCCTGCCAATAAATATGGAGAGAATAAATGGCATACAACTTAGAGATAAAGCTTAGGGAACTATTAGGGAGATTCAGTTCAGTTTGCAATTTTCCTTTATGGACTAAAAGATTTACTTATTTCCAAGTAACCATGAGAAAGCCATAAACTTCTTTGAAAATGAGTGGAACATGTGAAAAGCTATTCTTACCTATACAAATAAAAATAAAATGGGAGTTGGTATGGCTAAAATAATGATTCCTTAATTCATCTGACTGAAGGTACAATTCAAAATTGTACGGTTTGAGATAGATATTTTTAAATTTTAAGTTTCTGCAAAGTCACCATCCCATTTGGGAGCCATTTATTGAACCCCTTTTGTATCAAAACATTCTATTCGAAGTTGCGAAGGATATAAATATGAGTAAGACATGGCCTGTGACTTCAGAGCTTGTAAGAAAAGATTTCTTCATAATATCTCCTGTTTCATCTTCCATATCTCAGTCAGGACCAAAAAACTTTAAGTTCCCAAGTCACGTTTCCATGCTATCTGAAATCGGGCCCTTCATTTCCTTCACCCCGAGCCCTGTCACCATCCTTCACTCCAACCCAGCATTTCCCAAGAGCCACTGTGCTCTAGCTTGAAAACATTGCCTCAGAAAGTAGGTTATTGCCTCTTTGATTTGTATCCATGGGAGAAATCCGCAGGCACAGTGCAGTTACTGGAATTGTGCAGACATAGCAACCCCATCAGTCTAGATGTGAAGTGTGGTCAGAAGGAAGAAGAAGGTGGGAAGACGCAAAGACCTTATGAGGCCGAGAGTTAGGAGATGGGAGTAGCCATGCCTTAGTCCTGGTCTCCCTAAGGTGGCTCTGAATGAGCTGCTCTTGGCGTTCCTTTCTTCCTCTACTGAGAAAATCTGAAAATGCTAGAGATGCTTTCTTCAGAAAATAAGCCTGAAGTTTCAACAGTAAAAGACTCAAAAAAAATCCTATTCATTTTGATAAAGCAGACTTGCCTAAAAGGACAGACCTCTCAATTAATTGTGCCTTTTCCTTTGTTTTCCCATTTCAAGGTTTATGTGCACAAAGGTGTTACTTTCTCGAAGTCTTCTATCAAATTTAGTATGCAATTTTTTAGTGTTTACAACTAAAAGTATCTTCAGAAATTTAACACACTGGTCTTCTAATACTATAGGTAATTTAGGCCTCTTCCTCACATCTACTCACAGAGCTGTGGTTTAGGACTATGTCATTAGTCCTTATTTTTACAAAGGAATTTCATTGTTTCCAAAGTAAAGACAAAGTAAATAATGTTTTGTTAATTTATGTGTCTCTTAAAATACAGCCTTGCAAATTAAATATTTAAAAATCTAGAGATTTTTAGGCACATCTTTTTCTTGTAACAAGTAGAAAACTAGATGGCTATGCCTATTTTAAGTTTAGCCAGTATAAAAACTCCTGAGAAACCAAGACAGTTAATTTAGGGATTAACCACTTAATGTGTAAGTCTATTTTTTCCCTTAACCATAGAAACAGAACTTAAAGACGTCTGGATTCAGAGATACAGAATAACTGAAAGTAAATAGTGGCCTGTCACTGATAATTAGTGACACCTACTAAAAATCAAACTGAAAAATTTCTGAAATTAGAGAACAAACCAATGGAAAAATGTAATTGAGATTACAGAAATCTATTTTACATATATATTCTCACAAACATGTCTACTGAATACCTGTACAGTTACTATAATAAAATTTTCTACTCTCCCAAATAGTATTTGTTATGCACTACAAAAGCATTCCAAGTAAACGTAAGGAAGGACGTGTGCCTATAGGTGACTTGAGCTTTTTAAGAGAGGAAGAAAAGGAGAGCATTTACCCACACCCAGATCTGTGTGTGCACTTAACCACATAGCACTGACTGACTGGTCCTCACCAGAATATGTCACCTCAGAGTCTGAAGCCACCGTTCTAGGTCTCAGTAGGAGTTTTTTGTGCAAGTGAGGAGTGTGATTGGCCCTTAGAAGTTGTGACTCAGTAGATGTCATATTGTACCTATTGAAATTGGAGGATATTTCTAAAACTGTGCTAGGAAGAGGAGAAAAAAGGCTTGAGCTTTAAAAACTAAAGTTGGCTGCATCAAAAATATGTTGACAATGCTAACAGGCTCATTTCCCATCCCTTGATATTTTTTTTCTTTCCTGCCTCTACCCCATTATTGATTGATTGATTGATTTTTTTGGTAAGCTTGCTATTTGCATTTTGTTGCAAGGCTGCATTTTAATTCATCTGATTTCTGCAGTTTAACAAAGCGCTTTGACACCTGTGTTCATTTGTTCTCAGCTGGTGAATGAACAGCAAGAAAGCAGACCCCTCCTGAGTCCCTCCATCGATGACTTTCTCTGTGAAACCAAATCGGAGGCAATAGCAAGGCCAGTCACGTCCAACACAGCCGGTAATCCTTTCATTTTTAACTGATCCTCACGTAGAGGTAATTTTCACTACAGTAAGATGCACATTTTCTTTCCGCAATGAATTTAAGTGGAGATAAATGTTTGCTTACCAAATGAAAACTTTAGAACATAATACTATTCATCATAAACCAATAAATCACTTTGCATTATATAAGAAAGTGCAGCGTGCATTACCCAACCAGTTTTGCTGGACATTAGCCTGCCACTCTTAGCAATGAATCATTTTTCTGTGCATATTTTCATATTTATATCTTTGCATCTCAAATCATATCACAGGAAGTCTTTAAGACAAAAGTATCTATTTCAGAGTAAGGTTTTTCAAGTTCTGGCTGGAAATATTTTATATGACAAAAGCTAGTAACCTAAAAATGTAGGCAGCCCCTTCAAGTGGACTGAAATGACAATTAAAATGTCCTAGAGACATGGGATATTTCAGAGCAAATTTCTTTTTTCTGTCATGTAAATAATGATACTTGCTCCCTCTTACAACACTATATTTGAATCTTCTTCTGGAATTAAACAAACAGTAAACTATCATCTGTGTAGGCATGTCTAGGCACTAATAAATATTCACCCAATGAGTGAATGCAGGTTGTCACTGGTATGAATCACACCTTGTCCAACACCCTCTGCACTTTCCAGTTCTCACCGATGCCAAAACTAAGTCACTAAGGTGGGGACCACCCTGAGGGGGAAACAAGATTTGATCCAAAAGCTGCTTTTCACCTACTCTTCCTCAGGCAGCCTTTCTGCATGGATTTCACTCAGCCGGCATTCACATTCAAAGGCATGTTGTACAAATAAGAATGAAAAACTGGTGCTCAGAATCAGAGGACAAAGGTTATGTCGGATTGCAGGGAAGAATTTAATGAACAAAAGAAAGGATCCTCACATAGTGTCTTTAAATTCATTCCTTTTCCCTGTCATGTCCTCGGCTTGCTGTTGCCTGGCATATTTTCATTATGAAAATGTGACTTTTTCATATAGGTCAAGGAAATTGCGATCTTTTTAAATGCTAAAAATTACAACAAGAGTAACACATGATAGAGGCATTTTATGTGGATGAGTAGTCTAGTCTCTGGGGTCAAACTTCATGATTTCAAACCCCAGCTCTGCCACTTAGCAGCTCTGTGTCCTTGGGCACATTGCTTAACTAAGTCTGTTTCCTCACCTATATAAGAAGAGTAAGATCTGTATCTCATAGGTTACTTGGGAAGATTAAATGAAACAATTGGAGTAAGTGCTTAACGCGGTGTAAAACCCAACAGGTGTTATTACCATTACTGTTAGGTATCAGTGGAAAACCAGTATACCTAACACTTCCATTTTCAAAGACACTGACTTTCTTTATATCACTCCAAAGTAATTGTTTTCTAAATTCAGCTGTCACTTTGAGTAATCAAGGAAATAAAATTGTACCTGGAAAATTGTAGGCAGGAAATTAGACAAGTTCAGACACCATCAGGTCAGATTCATCCTCCTTATCTGTGAAACTAGAGCTCACCTCTCCAAAAGTGGAGACGTACCCCCAAACAAACAGAGGAGCCTTGTGTCTCTAATTCCAGGAAGATCTGATGAGAATCAGATCTTCTGCCAAGTTCCCACTGTTCTAGGAAAAAGCTGGAAAGCATAGACCTCTCAGATCATTCCTGTACCCTCTGCACTTTCTCACTCTCACTAATGCTAAAACTAAGTTACTACAGAAGGGCCTACCAGAGAAAGCAACATAATATTCAACTCAAAAGCTACTTTTCATCTTGATTTTTCTAGCATATGAAAGGGACACCTGTGAAATATTGGAAGAAAAAAGTCAAAAGAATGTGTAATTTCTTGCCACCCCCAATATCTACAATATTGCCTTCTGTATTAGTTTCCTAGGGCTGCCATGACAAAACACCACAGAGTGAAATAAACAACACAGATGTGTTGTCTCACAATTTTAGAAGCTAGAAATCCGAAATCGAGGTGTCAGCAGGGCCATCCTCCCTCTTCAGGAGCCCAGGAAGGAGCTGTTCCACGCCTCTCCCCTGGTTTCTGGTAGTTCCTTGGTTCGTGGAAGTATAACACAGCCTTCACATACCGTTCTCCCTGTGTGCATGTCTGTCTGTGTCCAAATTTCCCCCTTTTATAAAGATAACAGTCGTATTAGAGCCAGGGCCCACCCTATTCCAGTATGCCTCAACTAATTACATTTCCAGTGACCCTATTTCCAAGTGAAGTCATATTCTGAGGTACTCGGAGTTAAGACGTCAACATGCCAGTTTTTGATGGAAACTCAGTTCAACCCATAACACCCTCCAAAATAGGTGTCAGGGAAAAATTGGTATTTTGAGACTAGATTTTCCTTTTCTTGGCTTCAGCATTTTGTACATCTGGGTCATACAAATTTTTATCCGAAGGAAGATTCTTATTTGATATGTGGTATATTTTTTAATCTTAAAAGTATATGTCAAGGCAGAAGCACTATACTTATTTTAATCGCTAATGTAGCTCCTTTTTTAATTATTACAAAACCCACAATGTACATTACAATATGCAACATAATTCACACTATTACAGGAAAAGTTTTAGCAAGCAAACACCTTAGAGAGAAACCTAATTGGTCTAATAATTTTATATTAGCTAATGTTTCTGGGCACATGACATAGTTATTTTCTGTTCAAAATTTTAATAAAAGTTAGTAATTTAAAATGGAACATTGTCATTTTATAGAATAGCCTGAAGTTACACTGAGATATCAGGACTGAGACTGAACATCAAGTGTCTGCTACATCCCAGACATTATGTATATCTTTACACCTAAGGAATGGGTATTAAACAGTCTTGGAGAAAACCTGCTTCAGGTTTGTACAGAATCAAACAGAAATTTGAAGAAACTTGTATTCAATGGCAAGGCATTTATTTATACTTGGCATTTTCTTCCAATGAAAAACTAAAGCCAGTGTGCCACCATCTTACATTTACTTAAATGTTTAAGGAATATAGTTCTTACATGAATTAATGCCAAGTAAACAATATAGGAAATATTTATCTCTTCCAAAGGTCAGTCAAATGATGGGTTTTTTTCCTCTACTGACCCAAAAATAACATACCAATCTTCTGCATCATAGAAATTCTAATTTTTTCCTTAAGTACTTCAACTATGTTTTTATTTTTATGCTTATTTTACATCAGTATTATTAATTTTTTGTCATCCACTGATGATAATTTCAAGCTGAACAAACACAGATGTTTTCCATTTTTTTTGCCATTAACATCCTAAATTATCTTTCATTCATCTATAATCTAGATGACAATTAATTCCTTGGCCCTCTCAAACTGTATCCCTAGATGGGTGGTAGGCCAAGATCATTGTTAATATCTTGGTTTTAAAAAGGAAATAAGCATATATTATACACAGATGCATATGTCAAATGCTCAGAAAGTAACTAGACAATAAATATTTTAAGATAGTGATTATATTACAGGATAAGTAATTATTATAAAACTTGCAATAATAACTTGTTCATCATCTCCCCAAAATCTAATATATGTCAAAGTATAGGAAAGACTCTTTTCTAAAGAGCAAGAAAAGACAGGAGGCCCTTACTTTGCATTTATCAGATATAATCTAAAAGAATGTCATCCATAAACTTGAGCCATTAGATATACAGTTACTATAGGAGGAACATTTTTCATGGTTTAAAAAAATAATCCCACTCCTTGATATGGGACCAGTAGACCCATATAAAAGACCCCTTATATATATAAGGGAAGAACTACCCTTAACAAAGTTCACAATACCTTTACAGCCACCTAATTAAATATCTTAACTGAGAAAATAGTGTAGCATTTACAAAATACATTTTTATGAAACCCAAGTAGCCATCAACCCAATGGCATGCCTCAGGAGAGAACATAGAAATTTGGTAAGCAACTTTAATTACATATTACAATAAAAAGGCAAAAGTTGGTTGAATTATTTAAATCCAATTAATCTGTTTGGTAAACTGGAAAAATCCCCCCTAAAGGACCTTGCTTTGTAGCCACTATGTTAAAGAATACTACGTCTTCTAGAATGCCAGAATAGCTTACAAAATAGAACAGAGATCCCATCAGTAACTTGCAGCACATTCTGTGTCTGCAGCAGTTAGGGTTGTCCCATGATCTGTCACCACTCCAATAGACTTATTCCATTAGAGAACTTCACTACAGTTCGGAGGCTTATTGTACTATAGAGGCATTGATAGTATTTTGCTTGCCATCAAACTGTCAAATCAGGGCTTCATGTTAAGGTCCTATTTAATTCTGTTTTAAGCAGCCTCACCTCCCATGGCCCTAGTAATCTAGTATTCACGAACATCTTCAGTGCTCTGTGAGAATCTTCCAGTTTAATAGGTTGTGATCTTCAATCAGGTGTCCTTAAGACTGATTGTCTTCAGTGGGTTTCAGCCCAGAGCAAGTTCACTATGGATTCAGTGAGACCTAGGAATGACAATGGAACATTCTTAGGGTAAAAGAGGTTATTACCTGCCTCGTTCTCCAAGCACTAGAGGTTGAGCAATAGAATTACATCTGCATCCAACAGTCTGCAGGTCTGTGAACTTCCTTGTCTCTGCCTCTGCCCAGAGCACTTGGCAGAGCTCTTTATATAGTGACTCGGTCAATAACAGCTCATTGCCTACAGTGTGGAAGCAGTAGCCTAGCAGCAGGCCAGTTACATCATCAAGTAGTTTAGGTTCAGGTGAGGATCCTGGCCATAGGAACTTCCATTTTCCCCACACTGATGGAAACAATTACATAACATATTACTTCTCCCATCTTCAGGAAATTCTACACAATGGAATTAGGTTACCCCCCCCCAAAATTTATTGAGATTGCCAACTATTTAAGTTATGCCTCAAACTACCCAATCTGCCTAATAATTTGGAGCTAAAAAATAATAATCAAAGCCACATGAATAGAGTCAGCGTATTGCCTCCAGGTCCAGCCAGAGTCTGCCGAGGAGTGGTGAAGTGCACAGGGCCGGTGTGGATTCCTGGTATGAACACTGACCGACCAGCTGTGTTAGTCTCCTACTGCTGTGGTGACAAATCACCACAAATTCAGCAGTGGCTTAAAACAATGCAAATTTATTATCTATAATTCTGGGAGTCAACAGTCCTAAAATCAAGGTATATGCAGGGCTGCATTCCTTCTAGAGGCTCTGAAGGCAAATTCATTTCCTAGACTTTTCCAGTTTCTAGAGGGTTCCTGGAATTCCTTAGCTTGTGGCCCCTTCCTCCATCTCCAAAGCCAGCAGCATAGCATCTTCAAGCCCCTCTCTCTCAGTCTCCCTCCCACCCACTCCCCCACACACATGCACTCATGCACACTTATACATACTCATTTCACATCCACTGTAAGAGGGATGGATCATAATTTTAACCTCCAGATTCTGGAACCTAAACACTTATGTGCTTAAGAGAATCTTTAGAATTGGGTGAAGAAAATGAAGAGAAGACACCTCCTTCTGTGCCAATGTACACTATCTTTGAAGCCCAGGTGGAATAGTGAGACCCTTTATTTCCAAGTCTTAACTGAAGTTCCTGTGTATGCACACACACACACACACACACACACAACACACGTGTTGTAAAATGTGATTTGTCTTCTTCTAAAAAGTAAACTCATTCTTTTGTGCTTTTGAAATTTTGGTCCCCAGGGACCTTCTCAGCTTCAAAGCTTGCCATTCAACTCCCAACCCACCCCCTTCATCAGCTGGGTAACAAAGAAGGCCTTTTGTATGTGCCGAGCATTCGTTTCACATTTGCTAGGAAAAGAACAAAGGAACAGAAAGCTCAGAACAAACACAGGAAATGCTGAGGACAGTGAGGAGGAGGAAAGAACATTAACATTACTGAGCCAAGTTTGAATTCGCAATTCACTCTTTCAGCAATTCATTTATTCTGAATGGCCAGAAGCAAATACAGAATTAATACTCACCAGTTATTATTCCATAACAAATGTACTTCCTATATATGCAAGTAGAAAAGTCCTATATGCAAATAGACGAGTCCTATATAATTTGCTTCTAAAAGAAATGTAACAGCAAGTGACTAATTCCTAATTGTACAATTAGTACAAAGACATACATAGCATTCCAGAGATTGCTATCCACTTTCCTCATTCTGTTATCACAGTGGGCCTAGAATCTCTACCAATGTGACGGTGGCCTGAAATTTCTGTTGAAGCCTTCAAAGAATATGACATGTGTGTCATCCTAGCCTATTTTGGCTGCATGCCATGCTTAAATTTTAGACATCAAGTCAGGCAGCCTAGCTCTGAAAGCCACTTCTTCCCCCCACTTTCAAGTCCTTGCCGCCATAGAGCATTCGTATCTCCGAGGATCTTAGCCTTGGCAAGTGGCTCCCATCTCCTGGGGGAGAATTGAGTGGGATCAGCTGATACTGCCAGGCCGCTTTATGATAAATTTACTTCATAGCCCCTCTGTAGAACCAGTATCTTTGTCTCAATCTGCATGTTATTCCTGGTGATGTTTCTCTCTTCCTCTCAGTGTTATGGACCTGGTTCTTGCCTGAAATGGAGAGTAATAGGGAAAACAGGAGGAAGCTAACAAAAGGGAAAAGCAAAAAGAAGCATCACACTCTGGCCACCAAAGAATGGAAATAACATTTACTGAGCACCTATCATATGCCTGGCACTTTACACTTTGATTTACACATCAGACAATTTATTCTTTGTATCATACCTAGAAGACAGACTGTTAATTCTGCATTTTTTAGTTGAGGGAACAAACTCAGAGAGGTCAAGAAACTTACACCTGGTCACTCAGCTAAGCAGTGGTAGAGCCAGGTCTTTCCATTTCACCATCAACTTCCAACCCCTGTGAATTATAATTAAAATTAGAAAACCAGATTATTGAGAGTAAAGCTGGACACACTATCCTAAGGAGCCCATAGGGATGGTTAGCGCATGAGGACAATTCAGTGCTAAAGAAATCCTGTGAGTGCATTTGAGCCCTGCCCCGGCCTTGAGTGCAAGGGGGAAACAGTTGGAAAAATGTTGAGACATGAACAAAAATCCATCTCTCCCAAGACGAAAAGCAGGGAGATCAAAAAGGAGGAGGAGTTCAGTCGTCGTAGTTACAGGTGGTGCCCGGAAGGGCTAACACAGGGAACTCTCCTTTGGGGGCTTTCCTAAGCCAACTGGGTGAAGAGATCCTAGGCCAGGAAGCCACCAGGCCAGTTCAGAAGCCAGCCTGTCAGGTGCCTGGGCTGGTAGACAGGTCAGACTGGAGGAACCTTCTCTAATTGGAATTTTCCATTTCTCACAATGAGCTAGTCAAACACTGGTTACTTGCACCGACAGAGAAAGAACGAAGAATTCCAAAGCTTGCCTTTTTAATTCTCATTTGCCTGATTTACATTTGAACAAATTATTATTTCTGCCTTCCTTAGAGTATTTAATACAGTGTAATCAACCTGCTAGGAAGTAAAAGTGTAACCATTTTATGGTTTGTTACATTAAAATTTAAATTTGCATATTAAGCAGCAAAGGCATTAACATGTGTACCTATTCATCAACTATGGATTTTAAAATAACTCTCTACTGTGAGCCCAAACAGCAAGCTGTTTTCTGATTGAAGTGCTTAATTAAATAAAAGATGATTAATGGCATTCCCTTATACCCTGTATACTTTAACAGTGAGAAATTAAAACACAAAGAAACTTTACCAAATATTCCTCCTAATTGTTTTGCAAGCATATCTATGACTCTTCACTGGAAAAACTGCACTCTAAGCCCCTCTGTAAATAAGCAAAGTATGAATAAAGTAAATAGGACCTGAGCATGATTTAATTTTATCATTTTACTTTCATCACTGGTGAGGCTGGTCTAAGTCCTGTTTTGGAGATTCGTACTGTGCCAAATAAAGGAAACACACAGCAAACTTCCCATTCTAAATATGAATGTCTTATTAAATCAGTGGTGGGCTAACTTAATTTGGTGCCTCTAACCTACACTGTAAACATAAAAATACTGCACTCAATTGAAACCTGTTTTTAAAAAACAATTTCAGAGGGGTGAGTGAGTTTATCTTAACCTCTTCCATCTGATAGTACTGACCACAGGCTTAGATCTCCTTGACCTGAGTGAACCCGTCTCTCAAACCCAAACCAAAGCCAAGAAGCTGGAGGCTTCATCGAAAACCTCATCGCTCAAGAAAAAGGCAGATGGATCTGACCTCATCAGTGCAGATGCTGAGCAGAGAGCCCAGCCTCTCCGAGGCCCAGAGACATCATCTTTAGATTTAGGTAAGGCAACGGTTTATGTCTTCTATGACTCATCCTTGCTTGGATGCAAAAAGGAAGTTCCACAAATGATGTCAAAACCATGGACAAAGGAGTAGAAAAGGTTAATTCCATGTGGGAAACTGTGCAGGATACACTTCTTTTGTGCTTGGATTAAATGGAAGTTGAGAACCAAACTTTGCATAACTGATGTGGATCCATTCATTTATTTATTCAACCCACATGTATTGCGTTTTTGATTGATGGTGGGCACAATACAAAGCAATGGAGTTATAAGTAAAAATAAGATATGACTATTCCTCTCTCGGAGCATTCAGTCTAGAAGGGGCGAGAGCCAATCTAGAGAGAGAATAAACAGCTCTAACACAAGGACCAGGAACAGCCAGATGGAATGGAACATGCATGAGGATATGTCTAGTGCAATAATCACAGGTACCATTTACTGACAGCTTACAATGTATGGACTGTGCTAAGTGATTTACATATACTGGCCTGTTAATTCATTGCAACTCTAAAATAAGTGCGGAACAAGGTTTTCAAATTTAAATAACATGCCCAAGATCTCAGTTAGTATGAGGAAGAGCTGGAATTTGAGCCTACTACCTCTGATTAACTTCTAAGTCCATACTTTTATCCATTGTACATTCTCCTGAGAAAGGATTGCTTAGCCTCCACTCATGGGACCAATCAAATTAACCTCTCCTTTCTCAGGAGAAAAAGGTGGCTTTTCCTTGTTGTATTTGAGGAAGACAGTGGGTCTTCTTGTGGAGATGACCAATAGACCATTAGATATATAAATCTAGAATTCAGGAAGGAGAACTGAGCAAAATATGAAGATCTGAAAGTCAGAAGCCTGTGAACAGGTATTGCAGTCACAGATATAGATGAGATTGCCCACGGATAGATCATAAAGAAAAGGAAGAGAACCAACACATTGGTCAAACCAGTTACATGAACAGAAGCCCCTCTCCCCTGCCATATCCTTCTTTGAGGCCTGTCTCTTTGGAGGAAAATTTTATAACTTATCTCTAATACTTCTTTACCATCAGTGTGCTCTACGTTTATTCCGTTGTTAAAACTAATAAATGAAATCTATGCATTTGTACAAGGATATATTATTAAATACATTATAACATAACACAATAAATGTAAATGAAACTATCATTTTCCTACTTTTGAGAAAACATCCTATGAAGAAATTATAAAACAGTTCAAAGAACTGTGGAGGTCATCGACTGCAAACCTATCTTTTCATAAATAAAACAACTGGACTCCAAGGTTATTTAAGTGGTTCACTTACAGTCACACACCTATTAATGAGAACCCAGCCAAATTCTTTATCCATAAGAATTAAGCCACAGGGAGAAAATCGTTCAAGCATTCTCTTGGCTTTCTCTGTTGCCTTTCTCTCTATTCCCATTATTAATTCCCTCCTTTGGTGAAAAGTTAAGAAGTCTATACAAAAGCTGTGAAAATGTTCCAGTTTCTTCTCACCCCTTAACAAGGTTCATCTCTTTAAACAGAATTTCTTTCTAGAAACATGCCAGAAGTGCCTCAAAGCCACCTCCTTAGCTGGAAGCTGATAGGATGGTACTCCATGTGTTCATTTCCATGCAATTCTGTGGAATCATGCACAGAATTCAGAATACATATAGCTCTTGAAATCAGTCCAGGTAAAACAACTTGATTGTTGAACTGTAAAAGCAGTCCAGTTTCTCTTAATGGGTCTCATTTTTATTTACCTGTACAGGTTTAGTTAATTTTCATGTGATCTTAAAAAGTTGGTTGTGGTTGAGATCATCCTTTGAG
Organism: Smutsia gigantea; assembly: GCA_032199065.1. Taxonomy (NCBI): domain Eukaryota; kingdom Metazoa; phylum Chordata; class Mammalia; order Pholidota; family Manidae; genus Smutsia; species Smutsia gigantea. The sequence goes on from JAVSCE010002483.1 coordinate 15,624, forward strand.
TAAAATTTACTTGTATAAGATAATCAGTCTCTCTTCTCTCTGCACCTTGTATTCTCCCCTTGTCCCCCTTGCCCCACTCCTGTCTCCTTAGTAGACATTCAAACACAACTGGAAAAATGGGATGATGTTAAGTTTCATGGAGATCGAAATAGCAAGGGGCATCCAATGGCAGAGAGAAAGCCATGCTCATCTAGAACTGGATCAAAAGAACTCTTATGGTAAGATATTTTAATATCAGAAAATAACCGTTTATGTGTCAACTGTATGGTATTTCTCTCATGTATTGAAATAGCCAGTGAGTTAAGTCAGCCCAGATACTTGGCACGATGTATAGTCCATGTATAATTATTGTGGCTTCTGAAACTAAATTATTTCATCTAAATTGTCAACAATTCAGCCAGTAAGGATTTTGGTAGGTTCATAACTCAGTATTCAATATTTGCTGATAACTTGCTGAATATGTAATTGAGCTAGTCAACCATCATACATGTGTTTATGTATGTATGTGTATTCAATATATTACATGAATGCTAATTAAGTTAAATATTTCTAGTTAGGTAGCATTTTCTGACTTCTTAATTGTCACTGTCAGAAAATGCACTAATTAAGAATAATCCATGGATACCCACAAAAAAAATAGGCCACCTGAATCTTACTATGTTTTTAAGGCTTCTTAAAGAGCCTTACATTTTGCACATAACTGAACTGAATTCTAATCAATCAGACACAATAATACCTAGCATACTGCAGCCACTTAAATTCCACATGTGGTCATTACAATAAAAATATATTAAAGTTATCTCTTTCATCAAAATTCTGATGAGAGCTTTCTTACTATGGCTTTCAGTGATGCAAACCTACCAGGTTTCTAGGCTGGGTTTCTAGCTGATGTTGTTTCTTGTGTTCATTAATTCCCTCCATTCATCTCTTTCTTTAGGTCCTCAGAGCACAGATCTCAACCCGAACTGAGTGGGGGGAAAAGCGCCCTGAACTCTGAGTCGGCTTCAGAGTTGGAATTAGTGCCTCCAACACAGGTAACAAAAGCATCCAATGAGCCTATCCTAGGCTCCAGTGAGCCTATCATTCTAATAGGTAACTTACATCATAAATACTTCATGTAAGTTTTTCACAAAAACTTTGAAGTATTTTTCCTGTATTTTGCATTTATGTGCTATCTTACTCAGTGTATGTCTCCATGCTCAAATAACTGATGAGATATATATATTTGGCTGGAAAATGTGTTAATGAATTCACTGTGTACTTAGCACTTTTTCCTTGTTCCACCATTTACTGTTCCACTATTTTGCAATACAAAATTGTTTTACTCCAGTATTACCACTGTTTATGGAACAGAACACAAAGAAGAGGAAATTACATCTTGAGCATTCATTCACATCTGTGTCCCGTGGAACAAGGTACTTACACATCAGCATCCTGACTGTCACATTGAAATGAATTTCATGCTTAACAGTAAATAAGTATAGTACTAGCAGTTATGACAATACTATGAGCTACCATTTGTGAGTGCCCTCTAAGTATTAGGGACTTTATTATGTGTTTTTCATATATTATATCTAATACTCAGAGAATCCTGTGAATTATTATTAGCCTCCCTTTAAAGAGTCTCAGGGAACTCAAATCCTTTTTCTGGGGCACCCAGCTAAGCGCTGGTGGAAGTAGGGTGTGAATGAGGTCTGTCCGCCCACTGCTTAGCTCCCGGATCCACTGCAGTCACTGGCTCATGCCTACCTAGCTACTGCCTATGGTTAAGACTGCGCCAAGAAGGCCTAAGTCAATCTCAATCTTTTCATTTGCTCGAACATGTCACATACATCCTTGATCTACAGTCACGAATATAGCTTAAGAAATGTGTTGTTTGTAAACCTAACTTTCAGAATGCTAGATTCTTTTTTGATTCAGTGTTTCAAAATCCACCTCCCAAAAATTCTGTTCACATTCATGCATTCTACACTATAGTTGAAAATAAGTGGGATGAAGTTAGCAAGAGAAATTTTCTTGAGTTTACTAGGTAAGACATTAAAACTAAGAGGGGAGATATATTGTCTGAGACGAAGTAAAGGGATAATTATGATAATAGCAAATATTACTGAGTACTGTGCTAAGGCCTTCTGATCTATATTAGCTCATTTGATTCTAACAAGTGGCTCAATGAAGTAACTTCATTTATTATCCCATTTTAGAATACAGAAAGTAAGGCACGGAAAAATTAAGAAACTTGTCTATGTACCACAATTACTAAGTGGCAGAGAGCAGGAGGACACACAGAAGAAATGCTGACAGGAGATAAAAGGCCTCTGGATACTTCTCTAAGCCAATAATAGCACTCCCCACTCACACATACACCTCACCCTGCATAGAGAATGTGGACTTACTGCTCCCAGAACTCAGCTGGAAAACAAGTCAACTAACTTCCATAACAGATAACCCTGGGAAGCTTAATGAATTGTAAATATAGCATGAAAATGTATTTTCTTCCTCCTGTGTTCATCCTTAATGTATCTTTTTTAAAAGCAAGTTGACAACACTTATTAGAGAAACATTTCTGTTAAGTGCATTAGAGATTTAGCCTCACTAAAGTAATTGGTACTTTTTCATCAACTGGAATCCTTGGAACAATTCAGTGTAGCAATTGAACAGTTTGTTTCTGCAGCAGGGGTAGACTTGGCACAGGTGGGCTGTTCTACATGGAGCTGGAGGGCAGAGGATCAGCTGGGGTCCTCGGTTGCTGTGGAGACCCACAACGCATTGATCTTATTATTCTAGTGACTGCTACTCTCCTGCTGGTTATCTGATTTCATCCCACCACATTGTCCTTCTACCTACTTACCAGTGTGCCTTTAAGCAAACACAATGTACTTTGGAAAATGTGTTAGAAATTCCTGATATTGTCCTCCAAAACACAATTTAAATTGCACTGTGACAGTTCTCCGTCTCGATAAATCATAGCGAATCCTTTTAGAGGGTTACCAAATTATTTGTAAAGAATCTATCCCTTACTTTAAAAAAAAACTGCACATTAACTTACTAAGATTTACCTAAACCAAGGAAATTCATAAACTCCTATTTTTAATTCCAGACCATGGTTGAATTATGAAAACTTCGTGGATGTGGGATTTAATCATCTTGAAATAGAAAGTCACTCAAGTGGAGCAGCAAGAGACTAGACTGATTAATGTACTTACAATAAAAGGAAGATTTTTCCCTGTTAGAAACATACTGCTCTTAAATATATGATCTCTTTACTTAGATAAAATGATGAAAATATATAAAATTTAACTTAAAATTAACTTGCAAACTATTCAAGTGAACAATTTCAGCTCACCAAAACTTGTTACTGCTCTGCTGTCACTCAGATGGTTTCTTCTCTCCCAAGCCAACATAAATTATCTTAGGTTTAACAGGTTAGGAGGTATTTACAAGCCTTGTTTAAAAATCCTATTTCAGAATTGCAAAGAAAATGGAAGCTTACAATAAGAAGAATTTTTATGTTAGCTCATTTACTTTACAAGATGGGAAAAGGGAAACACATAGTCTCGTCTCTTTCAAATAGTGTTTGAATACACTAATCAGAGTGGCAGGAGATTAAAAGAAATTATATAATTTCTATATATTTAAGAATAAAGATCCTTGACACTTAAGCAAACTGTGTAATTAATAGTCCCTGGAGTTAACTGTTTAAATAAATCATGCAATGTCATGAATGGAACTAGAGGGTATTATGCTCAGTAAAATAAGCCAGGCAGAGAAAGACGAGTACCAAATGATTTCCTTCATTGTGGAGTATAACAACAAAGCAAAACTGAAGGAACAAAACAGCAGCAGACTCACAGACTCTAAGAAGGGACTAGTGGTTACCCAAGGGGAGGGTGGGAGAGTGGGGGTGGAGAGGGGGGGAGAAGGGGACTGAGAGGTATTATGATTAGTACACATGGTGTGTGGGGGGTCACAGGGAAGACAGTATAGCACAGAGAAGACAAGTAGTGACTCTGTGGCATCTTACTACACTAATGGACAGTGACTTCAGTGGGTACGGGGGACTTGATAATATGGGTGAACGTAGTAACCACATTGTTTTTCATGTGAAACCTTCATAAGAGTGTATATCATCCACTCCAAAACTACTAGACACAATATCTGAATTCAGTAAAGTGGCAGGATATAAAATTAATATGCAGAAATCTGTGGCATTCCTATATACTAACAATGAACTAGCAGAAAGAGAAAGCAGGAAAACAATTCCATTCACAGTTGCATCAAAAAGAATAAAATACTTAGGAATAAACCTAACCAAGGAAGTGAAAGACCTATACTCTGAAAACTACAAGACACTCATGAGAGAAATTAAAGAAGATACCAATAAATGGAAACACATCCTGTGCTCATGGATAGGAAGAATTAATATTGTCAAAATGGCCATCCTGCCTAAAGCAATCTACAGATTTAATGCAATTCCTATCAAAATACCAACAGCATTCTTCAATGAACTAGAGCAAATCGTTCTAAAATTCATATGGAAACACAAAAGACCCCAAATAGCCAAAGCAATCCTGAGAAGGAAGAATAAAGCTGGAGAGATTATCCTCCCCAACTTCAAGCTCTCCTACAAAGCCACAGTAATCAAGACAATTTGGTACTGGCACAAGAACAGACCCATAGACCAATGGAACAGATTAGAGAGCCCTGATATAAACCCAACCATATATGGTCAATTAATATATGATAAAGGAGCCATGGACATACAATGGGGAAATGACAGCCTCTTCAACAACTGGTGTTGGCAAAACTGGACAGCTACATGCAAGAGAATGAAACTGGATTATTGTCTAACCCATACACAAAAGTAAACTCAAAATGGATCAAAGACCTGAATGTAAGTCATGAAACCATAAAACTCCTAGAAGACAACATAGGCAAAAATGTCCTGAATATAAGCATGAGCAACTTCTTCCTGAACACATCCCCTCAAGCAAGGGAAACAAAAGCAAAAATGAACACATGGGACTACATCAAACTAAAAAGCTTCTGTATGGCAAAGGACCCCATCAACAGAACAAAAAGGCATCCTACAGTATGGGAGAATATATTTGTAAGTGACATATCTGGCAAGGGGTTAACATCCAAAATATATAAAGAACTCACACACCTCAACACCAAAAAGCAAATAACCCAATTAAAAAATGGGCAGGGGAGATGAAGAGACAGTTCTCCAAAGAAGAAACTCAGATGGCCAACAGACAAATGAAAAGATGCTCCACATCACTAATCAGCATGGAAATGCAAATTAAAAGCACAATGAGATATCACCTCACACCAGTAAGGATGGCCACTATCCAAAAGACTAAGAACAGCAAATGCTGGCGAGGATGTGGAGAAAGGGGAACCCTCCTACACTGCTGGTGGGAATGTAAGCTAGTTTAATCATTGTGGAAAGCAATATGGAGGTTCCTCAAAAAACTAAAAATAGAAATACCATTTGACCCGGGAATCCCACTCCTTGGAATTTACCCGAAGAATACAACTTCTCAGATTCAAAAAGACATATGCACCCCTATGTTTATCGCAGCACTATTTACAATAGCCAAGATATGGAAGCAACCTAAGTGTCCATCAGTAGATGAATGGATAAAGAAGATGTGGTACGTATACACAATGGAATATTTTTCAGCCATAAGAAGAAAACAAATCCTACCATTTGCAACAACATGGATGGAGCTGGAGGATATTATACTCAGTGAAATAAGCCAGGCGGCGAAAGACAAGTGCCAAATGATTTCCCTTACTTGTGGAGTATAACAATGCAGCAAAATTGAAGGAACAAAATAGCAGCAGACTTATAGACTCCAAGGGACTAGTGGTTACCAAAGGGGAGGAGTGTGGGAAGGCAGGTGGGAAGGGAGGGAGAAGGGCCTTGAGGGGTATTATGTTTAGTACACATGGTGTGGGGGTTCACAGGGAAAACTGTAGCACAGAGAAGGCAAACAGTGAATCTGTGGCATCTTACTACACTTATGGACAGTGACTGCATTGGGGTCTGGGTGTGGAGTTGATAATATGGGTAAAAGAAGTCATTGTTTTTTCATGTGAAACTTTCATGAAAGTGTATATCGATAATACCTTAATAAAAAATTTTTAAAAAAGAGTGTGTATCAATGATAGCTAATTAAAAAATAAAAAGAATTCATGCAATATGAAAAACTAGAACACTTGAAGAATTGAAGAAAAACATGGAAGATAATGATATAAAATTAGCTTTTTACATAAATGGATTGAGATGGTGGGGCAAAGAAACAAAGTCCAACTTCTGCTGCAGCGTGACGGTTCAAACATTTGTTTTTCAAGTCTCGACACCGGAAGGAGGCTCCGAGGAGGACCCTTCCTGTGGAGCCCTCCTGTCTTGCAGTCTAGCTCTTGCCGAGCTACATCGAGCTTAATGAGAATGTGTGACTACCAGGCCCTCCAAATACTTAGTCACATTCATGTAACTCTCTAATTTGCTGATTTGGACACAGCAAATGCTTCCTTCCACGTAGACCTAATTCCATCAAGTTGGCACTATCCCAAACCAGAACAACTTGAGCTGTAAAATATAAGTGCAGATATGTTTTCTAAATTTGTACAGGAGTAATGTAAAAGGAAATGCATGTTAATAGACATTTCTAATATATTATTTGAAATGCTTACAATAATCTTGGAAATTAATATCCCTATTTATTTCTCAGACAAGTAAATACATCTGCCTTAGAGAGAAGTGATTTTCCAGCTAAGAAGAGGAGCCAGCCCTCAAATCACACCTATCAGCTTCTAAAGTCCTTGATCTTAACCACATCCTGCCTCTGATCAGCCCCATCTCTCCTGGAAGAACCCACAGGCCATCATTTCCATTCTCATTGCAAAGTCCCGATATTTATTTATATTTATAGAGTTAAAATGAGTTAAGTGATTTTAAAGAATATTTATCACTTTCTTCCAGAAACTTTGTAAAATAAATTAGGATTATCATCTAATTTGAGGCCATACACAATTTTGTGCCTCCCCTCCCAAATTCATTCTCAATCTCATACTCTATAAGAAATTCTGATGGCTTCCACTTCATTCTATTCCAATTCAACAAATGTGATTCAGTGTCTAAGTATCCATAGCGCTGTAAGGGAGGCAAGGAAAAAGTTAGAAAGAGGAGTTTGATTATAAGAAATATCAAGACCTTTATGTCTAATAGAAACAGATAGTGCACATAAATAGTTTTGTCTGTTGGAAGACAGTACAGGAGCCACACCAACATCCCTCGTCTCCTCCTGGCCATACACAGTGAGCCACCAGGGAGGAAGCCAGTGAAAATGGAAAGAAGGATCAAAGAAAAGGCAGAACGGCAAGGACTGAGGGAAGGCAAGAAGGAAGGAAAGAAATCTGAAAGATCACTTTCAGCATAGTGGGAAATCTGCATATAGAAGATATGCAATAAATACTGAAGTGAATAAATCAGGGGATACTAACCAATAGGAGAAACAACAATGCTTATCAAATTTAACAACTAAAAAGTAGAGGCTAACGGTTAACTAAAAGGCAGGAAAAAAAGACAAAATTTTATTCTTTTGTCATTTTTGAAGCTACTTTCAAGACAATTTTAGTTATCCATGAAAATAGACTGCCCATCTCTTTTCAGAATCATCACTGATTTGCCTTGATGTTCTACAAGATACAATTTCGGTTGGATGGAGATGGGATCCGTATGCTGACTTGCCTTGCACAAAGCTCTAAGAATTTGCTCTGGACACATAGGCACAGCTTTTTGTGTGTACCATCAATGATTAATATCTGTTGACTGATTAAGAAAAAAAATCCTGACCATCTCAATGAGGCGAATGTTTATCTGTTCTAAGACTCCAACTAGTATCCATTAACCACTAAGCAAAGGTACTCTAAGCACATTTTTTTAATGAATTTCTAATGTCATACCTCGTAAGTACTAACCAAAAAGTTGATGACAAAAGCCGTTTTATTGAGCACTTACTATGTAGTGAACATTTTGTATATATATTTACATGAATTGTTACCCTCAATTCTTATACATACTCTATAAGTGAATATTCACTTTGCAGATAAAAATACTGTGGATTATAGAGATTAAGTAATTTGTCCAAGGTCACCAGTTACTAGTAATGATAAACCAGGATTTAGCCCCAGGCAGTCTGATTCTAAAGGTTATGCTTTTAATGACTTCGTTATACTGTCACCCAAGGTCTGCCAGTTGTTTATAATTTTCTTTCCTATAGCTAAGCAGATCCATTTTCCCCTTCAATTTCTTTTGAAGAGGTACTAAGATTTTTTTTAAATCTGTTTTGCTGGGATATCTCTACCAATTCAGGCAATTGTACCAGAATGTATGAATGAATGACTATCTTGCCAGTGGGTTTCAGCCCCGGGCAAGTTCACTATGGATTCAATGTGACCAAAGAAATGACAGGAGAACGTTGTTGGGGGTGAAGAAGTTTATACAAACTTTATTCCCACTGTGGCAGGTCAATCACTAGAATTCTGTCCACTCAGAGTGAGTCTGCATGCAGCAAGCCAGTCTCTGCCTCTGGGCCTCTCTCCCCCCGCAGCCATCTCAGGCTCTGTCCTCAGTGCTGACGCCACTCCAGCCTCTGCTCTGCTCTCCTGCAGCCCTGCCACCGTGTTGCCCAGAGCACTGGGCAGAGCTCTGTATATAGAGTCAGTAATGACATATTGCCCACATGTGTGTAGTGAGCTAGCCAACCAGGGCCAGGTGAGAATCCTGGCCTCAGGAACCTTCACTTTATCTACACTGACACAGGGGTTAGCCAACAGAGTTACGCTAGGACGACCACAGCCACAAACTCAGTAACTTTCAAATCCTAGTTTTGATCACAGCCGTAATTTTGAATGAAGAGTAATAAAATACCCTTCACCTGTGCTGGTCATCCAGAACAATCAGCAGCTGGGGCAACAAAATGCATGCTTTTTTGGAGAGTGTAATAACCTAAAATCCGATTAGCTTAAACCAATTAAAATGCTGTTTTTAAAGCTCAGGCACTTCCAGAAGGTTGCTGTTTAATTGTGGAGCATTTTTCAAAATCTTGCACCAAGGAACAGAAACGCCTATGTCAAGTGCATTTGTGAACTGCAGAGTTCTGCCTGCACATAATGCCAGTATCTAGACCAGAAGTTCTCCAGTGTAGTTCCTCGATAAGCGTTGTCAACATCACCCAGAACTTGTTAGAAATGCAGATTCTGGGGCCCCCACCCCACACTGAATCAGACCCTGGTGGTGGGGCCGAGCAAGCTGTATGCAGACAAGACCGCCAAGTGATCTGATAGCCACCAAAGCTTGCAAGCTCCTAATAGAGCCATGTTACCACAGCAGCTGCTGCTCGCTTGTGTGTGTTATGCCTCAGTTCCCATCTCTAGTTAAGCACTAAGCAGTAACTGAAGTAGACAAGTGTGGGGAAAATGGAAGTTCCTATGGCCAGGATCCTCACCTGAACCTAAACTACTTGATGATGTAACTGGCCTGCTGCTAGGCTACTGCTTCCACACCGTGGGCAATAAGCTATTTTTGACTGAGTCACTATATAAAGAGCTCTGCCCAGTGCTCTGGGTGGAGGCAGAGACGAAGGAGGATCACAGATCTGTAGGCTGTTGGATGCAGATGTAATTCTAGTTCTTGACCTCTATTGCTGGGAGAACAAGCCGGGTAACAACCCCTTTCACCCCAAGAACATTCCATTGTCATTCCTTGGTCTCACTGAATCCACAGTGAACTTGCCCAGGGCTGAAACCCATGGGCAAGACAATACGAATTACTCATGTTTTCCCATATTACAGTTTTTGCCCATAACTGGATGTTAAAAAATGCCTTGGTCAAAAGGAAGGCTGATCTTCACTCCATGTTACAACCTGTAATCACCCTCAGTCCTAAACCAGCATATCTGGGTATACTGCTGAGTTGCTGGAGAGTTTGAGAATTTTTTTTTATTCATTTTTATTAAGGTATCACTGATATACAGTCTTATGAAGGTTTCACATGAAAAACATTGTGGTTCCTAAATTCACCCATGTTATCAAGTCCCCCGCATACTCCATCGAAGTCACTATTCATCAGTATAGTAAGATGCCACAGGGTCACTACCTGTCTTCTCTGTGTTACACTGTCTCCCTCGTGACCCCCTCCATACCATGTGTACCAATCATAATACCCCACAATCCCCTTCTCCCTCCCTCCCCACCCGCCCTCCCCACCCCCTTTCCCTTTGGTAACCACTAGTTCCTTCTTGGAGTCTCTGCGTCTGCTGCTATTTTGTTCCTTTGGTTTTGCTTCATTGTTATACTCCACAAATGAGGGAAATAATTTGGTACTTGTCTTTCTCCACCTGGCTTATTTCACTGAGCATAATGCCCTCTCGTTCCATCCATGTTGTTGCAAATGGTAGGATTTGTTTTCTTCTTATGGCTGAATAATATTCCATTGTGTATATGTGCTACATCTTTTTTTGGGGGGGGGTTGGACAAATGTTTAATGACATATACCAGTCACTACAGTATCATACAGAGTAGTTACACTGCCCTAAAAATCTGCTGTGTTTTGCCTATTCATCCTTTCAACCTCCCCAACCCCTGGCAGATCTTTTTAGCATCTTCCTATAGCTTTGCCTTTTCCAGAATCTCATATGTTTGGATACATACATATGTGTTCTTTTCAGACTGGCTTCTTTCACTTAGTAATGTGCATGTAAGCTTCCTGCATGTCTTTGCATGCTTGAACGCTCATTTATTTTTAGCACTGAATACTATTCCATTATCTGGAAGTACCACAGTTTATTTACCCCTTCACCTCATGCAGGACATCCTCAGGTTCTTCAAGGTTGCATCCTTGAAGTTCTGTGCCACCTCTTCTTTATCCATTCATCTACTGATGGACACTTAGGTTGTGTCCATATCTTGGCAATTGTAAATAGTGCTGCGATAAACATAGGGTCCATATGTCTTGTGAATCTGAGATCTTGTTTCCTTTGGATAAATTCCAAGGAATGTAATTCCTGGGTCAAATGGTATTTCTATTTTTAGTTTTTTGAAGAACCTCCATATTGCTTTCCACTTTCCACAATGGTTGAACTAATTTACATTCCCACCAGCAGTGTAGGATGGTTCCCCTTCTCCGCATCCTCACCAGCATTTGTTTTTCTTTGTCTTTTTGATGTTGGCCATCCTATGTGAGGTGATATCTCATTGTGGTTTTAATTTGCATTTCCCTGATAATTAGCAATGAGGAGCATCTTTTCATGTGCCTGTTGGCCATCCGAATTTCTTCTTTGGAGAAGTGTCAGTTCATATCTTTTTTAATTGGGTTATTTGCTTTTTGGATGTTGAGGCATGTGAGTTCTTGATCTATTTTGGGTGTTAACCCCATGTCAGATGTTGTTTATGAATATATTCTCCCATACTGTAGGATGCCTTTTTGTTCTACTGATGGTGTCCTTTGCTGTACAGAAGCTTTTTAGTTTGATGTAGTACCATTTGTTCATTTTTACTTTTGTTTCCCTTGCCCAAGCAGATATGTTCAGAAAAAAGTTGTTCATGTTTATATTCAAGAGAATTTTTGCCTATATTTTCTTCTAAGAGTTTTATGGATTCATGACTTATATTCAGGTCTTTGATCTTGGATCCATTTTGAGTTTACGTTTGTGCATGGAGTTAGACAATAATCCAGTTTCATTCTCTTACATGTAGCTGTCCAGTTTTGCCAACACCCGTTGTTGAAGAGGCTGTCATTTCCCCACTGTATATCCATGGCTCCTTTATCATATATTAATTGACCATATATGCTTGGGTTTATATCTGGACTCTCTATTCTGAACCATAGATCAATGGGTGAAAGTTTGAGAATCTTTAACTGCATTCTACACTCAACTTGAAAACTGCCTCTGTTTACCTTCAATATTTACCTCTATCTTATGACATTTATTTTATATTTCCTTGAGCAAAGTAAATGGCTTTGGAATGTAAGGTAAATAACACTTGTGTTAGTACTAACCTAAGGACTTCCTAACAATGTGGAAAATAGAACTTATATTTAAATAGTAAATGGTAATTATACTATCAAAATAAAATTTCACTTGCATGTAAGATTCTATTTACATTTGCTATTTTAAGTGGTAAAGAGAATATGAACTGTAAGTCTAGAATCCCAAAAGAGATTTGCCACCTCTTCCTGATATATGGTGCCCTTTGTATCCTGTGATTCATAATCTACTTGGGTTGTGAAACATTGATGAAGAGAAGCCGGTGACAGTAATGGAGTTCTGTTATAACGGTCAGGCTTCACAGGAAAGATAGATCATATTTCACTGGTAAATAGTGCCTCTAAAAAAAGGAGGTGCCTTAGGACAAAAATATGGATGCTTTCTCTTTCTTATGTCATTCATGGGTTGTTCATGACATTATTATATAAATACACAAAATTTATTTCTTATCATGTATCCACATTTTAAACATGTATTTGTATATTTCATTAATGACAGAAGAGCAGGAAGACAAAGGAGTTGGCTCCAAAAGCAAAAAATTAAGGAGCAGAGATTTATATAGCCAGTTGGGATAGAAATGCCAAAATACGTTTGCCAAGTTGGATATAAGATGGGTTAACTTGCTACAAGACAGTAAGATCATATCACCTTTGGGGTTAACTTCCCTACCAGACTATTACATCCTAACAGCTTACCAGTTTTAAAGGTTGTAAACCATCTGCACCTTTGTATTTGCTAATCAAATATATTGTGAACCAAGAGTGTCAAATGCGAGTTGTGGTAGGCTGAATGGTGGCCCCCTAAAAAAATATGCCCCCATCCTAACCCCCCACCCCCACCCTACCTTGACTGTCTGGTTTGAAACACAGTAGCAGCACAGCACGGGCCAGAGAATAAGAGAGGATGGGCTTCAGGGTAGCCACTGAGCCTGGCCCACCCCAGAGTGAGTCACTGATGCTCTGGCGGGCCTGGACACATCCTCCTTGCCCTCTCTCTTCAGACCACAGCCACTGCCCCAGAGACCTCACTCCTCTGCTGCTCACAGGCCTTGCTCTTTACTGGGCACCCACCCAAGGCACCCTGCAGCCATTCCCCAACCCCAAGACCAGGCAGTAGGGCTTTGCAGGCACAGATCTTTTCCACTCCGTGCCCAAGACAAAAAGCCAAGTCCAAGTCCCCTCTCAATGTCCTGTAAACTCGTAGCCTCCTGGATTGGCCAAGAAACCTTGATGAAAACACACAGCTACCTTCTGGGGGTAGGGAAGAAAAATACCTTACATGAATTCATTCACTCATATATTCCCTGACAGCATATTTTCAACAAATATTTGCAGTTTATGAAGCACCTACTGCTTGCAGGAGATACCAGGGATACAGCAGTGAATACATCAGGGGGTGAAAACATAAATTAATGTTTCAATTAATCTTACATGTTCATTAAAGCAAAACAGTTTAAAACTGTTGTTTATGTTCAGAACTGTTCATAATAATTATTTCATTATTGTTTTCAGCCCACAGTATTCTTGAGGGATTCTTGGTTGACTCCCTCAACCATTGCACAAACCTCACTCAGAGGGATAGTTTCTCTATCTTTCGCTTCTTGCTAAAAGGGCCAGTTGAGCACAGCCTCCCGTGGGAGACAGCGTGGTGCAGTGTTTGTGAGCATGGCTCCGGAGTACCAGCCCTACCAGCTTACCAGCTGTGTGACTTTGGGCAAGTTAATTAATCTCTCTGTGCCTCAGTGTCATGGAGTTGACAATAATACTGACTTCACAGTTTGTAGAAAAGACAAAATGAATTAAAGTACCTAACTAGATACTACTGGAGCTGTACCTCCAGATCAGAGCAGTGTCTGGCATGCAGTGAGTCCTGGTATTACTACCGTGTAGTAATAAAATTGGTGGTGGGGTGGGGGTTGTCTCTTGCTGGTGGAGAAAGAATAAAAAGCATTGGAGCTGTATAGATGCTAAGTGCTAAGTGAAGGCCTTTTTGCTATAGAATAGTGGGTTTGAAACATGACTGCTTTTCAACACCAAAGGATTTTTTCAAAGACTTAATTGCCAGGCCCCACCCCAAGAGATTCTTATTTAATTGGCCTGGGTGGGGCCCAGACCTCATCACAGTCAAGTAATTCCCATGGAAGCTGGGGTTTCACATACCTACAGCAGAGCCGTCTGACCCAGGGGCCCAGAGCCACCCTCTGCCCTGCAATAAAAGGGGGTGGTGGGACTTTGCTCCACAAGCCTCGCTCCTCCTACTCCCCAAGAACTAGATGCCTTCTCAGTGCAGTCCCTCATCCTTCAGTCTGTCAAGCCCTGGGCTAGGAAAAGTTACCCAACAATGTCCTACCCCCGTGGATCCCACAGTGGGCAGATAGACAAGAAAATAAGCAATTACACAGAGAAAAATAGGAAATGTGCTAAACGCTCATGGAGAGAGGTCTGAACAACTGTAGTATATACTTAACTAGGAGATCTCTGAGAAAAGAATTAAGGTAGATCTACAAGAACTAAAGGCAGACACTGTCCAAGATACATTGTTGAGTGGGAAAAAGTAAGCTACAGAATAGCATACCATCTGTGTTTCAAAGAAATTTTTGAAACATATTACTATCTAGGGTACATAAATATGTATATGTAACTGCCAAGAAAAAATGGTCTAGAGATACACCTCCTATTTTCCTATTAATAACATTTTTTAAATTCCAGCAGACCCTTTGTACAGTGTGTGTGGGTGGATGGGTGGGGTATTCTGGAATATTTGCATTTAGCTAAATTAAGGTGTATATCATGTTGTCTGTTAATTATGACAAAGCAGTTGACGTTATCAGACATGATTTTATCTATTATTTAACAGAGAGCAATGTCCTGAGGAAATGGTGCATGAGACAGATAGAGGAAGGCAAAGGAAAGGGAATTCAACACGAGGACTGTTTTGTACATAAGGAAAAAGGCCTCGCAGCCACCTCCCATCTCTGCAGCTTTCACGGTTTACCTAAGGGCTAGGCCTCCTAACGAGCTGAAAAACTTGAATATCAGTTTCTAGGTCTAACCTTCTAATGGAGACTCTCCAACCTAGCTACCTACTAGTCATATGGGGAGGCTTACTAAAATATCAATGCCTGGAACCGCAACTGATTAATGTAAGATCTTTAGGAGTTTGGGCCTTGGCGTTGGTTTTAATAGGACCAGGGCTGGGACCCACTGTTAGTAAGAATCATGTCTGCACGCTTACAACATTTTGGCACCAGACCAGTTTGGACATCATGCTTGCACAGAACTCCAGAAATGACATCAATCGCATATGCTTCTTAAACTATTGGTGAATATGGGAAAAGGAAAAATATTTGTATTTTTGTATTATGTGACTCCAATATTAAAACACCATGTGTTTGGTTTTTTCAGGCTCGACTCACCAGAGAACATCGCTGGGGCAGTGCGTTACTCTCCAGAAATCACTCCTTAGAAGAGGAATTTGAAAGGGCAAAAGCAGCAGTGGAGGTAACTTGGTTTATTCATGTTTCTGAGAGTGGAATTAAAACAATCAAACTTCAGCAGGACACATATGAAATGGGTCCTACTTCATAGATGTGAAATAACCATGATTATGATTGTTGGAATGAGACCTGTTACCAGAGAACTTTTGACTTCCCACCAGGGACTAATGGATATCTCCTCTTAAGCCAGTTCTATGATACATTAGCAGTGGGCTTTCTGGAGGCCTGCATCAGAAAGAACTCTGAGCCTTTGTTGGGGTTCTGTGATGTTATGCCGTGCATTTGCTAATATTTGCTCTACCTCTGTGAGGCCAAGGTTCATACCTGACATTTCTCGCTCTCTAGCCATTCTAGCACCGTGTCTGAAACATAGAAGGTCTTGCTGACCCTGTGGGGTTTTTTTTTTTCATGTACAAGAATAGTAATATATTATATAGCAGTAATAGTTTAATTCCTTTCAGGTTCCCGGACCCAATTCCAGAGTGTGTGGTGGGGCTGGGGGACAGGGAAAGTCTTCCGACACACAACACCAAGCAATTCTCAAACACCAGCAGGGTTCCAAAAACTCAACTCAGTTCTGATGCTATCTGCCCAGAGAAAGCAACAGATGTCCCAGGTTCCAGATGACAGTCGCAAGCCCCATGCTGTTACCTGTGCTTCTGACCTATTGGCTGCAGATTAGAGGTTCCCACGACCTCCCCTTTAGGTTCAACTGATTTGCTAGAGTGACTCACAGAACTCAGGAAAACACACTTACCAGTTTAGTAAAGTATACTGTAAAGGATACAAGTAAACAGGCAGATGAAGAGAAATACAGGGCAAGGTCCCAAATAAAGGAGCTTCTATCCTGGTGGAAGGGGCCTGACTTGCTGGCACATGGAGCTCTCTCCAACACAGAAGCAGGATCCAAGAGAGTAATAAGCTCTTCTCTGGGGTTTTTGTGAGGGCTCCATTGCATTGTTATGATTGACTAAGTTATTGGCAGTTGGCTGATTCAGCCTCCACCCCCTGCCCTTGGGTGAGAGTCCAAAAGTCTCTCATTAACATGACAAGACATCCATTTCACCTTTAAGACTGCAGCATTTTGAGGAACTATGGATGAAGACCAAATATACCTGGGAAATATATATTTGGTCATTCAAATGACCAAATATGTAATTCTTATGACTCATTATATCACACCCTGAAATATTATTGTTTCCTTATTAGGTAGGAAAAAGAAGACATGGCTGAGATATTCTACCCAATGGATAGCCTAAACTATAATTTTTTACTGTTAAGAGTATCCAAAATAATGACAATGTAAATCAAATGAAATACTTAATTTGAACATTAGTTTCCTTATTTAGCCATCTCATTAGAAAAAGAGAGGAGGTGGAGGCGGGGAGGAAGAAAGATAGGAGGAAGAGTAGCCCCCCCAAAAAACAACTTCTGCTGTTTTTATCCATTTCCTTCCTGGGTGGTATCACAAAGAGTGCATCACAGATGCCATCTGTGATCCTCATCAAAGCTTTGCAAGATTGCTGTTTGAGAGTGGAGCTTTCACCAAACCCAAGTATGACCTTTATTAAGACCTCCATTTCTATTACTGATATGAAATCTTGAAAATTGAAGTATTCCTATAATATGGTTCACTTATGTGGATGTTTTGTCACTAGAATTTGGATGAAATTGTTATGGGTCTTTCAGTAACTCCATACTTGAAGTGCAATTAAATAATATTTGTAGTTTCATACTAAAAGGATACTTTATATTCTAGGAAATAATTCCAGCCATAATTTCAGATCATCGTTCAGAAACGCAATAAGGGAGCATTTTAATCTCACCACAATATAATCCACCCAGATTTCTTCCTTAAAGTTTATCCATTTTTTTATTAAAAAAAAGTTAATGCATATTTAGTGCCCTTAAATGTGATCAAATATTTGATTGAGACCAGCTGAGTTCAATCAAATTGTTCAGCTAAATGGAGCCTGTAGGTCAATTTATCTTAAATGTACATTTTTCCAGACTTAAGAGCTTATTTGAATTTATCTTTGAACTCCTCCTGTGTATAACACTGAATTAGCATTTAAAAAAAGATTATTTAGAGCCATAGAATCTTGGGCCAGTAAAGACATTAAAATTTATCTGGTCCCATTTATAATGATAAAGACAATTACAAAAAAACATATCACAAGGAAAAAATCATCCATCCATCCATTTATCTATCTAAATGTGTGTGTGTGTGTGTGTGTGTGTATATATGTGTGTGTGTGTTAAAATCATTTAATCCTCATTTTGGTAGAGACCTCCGATGTCATCTGTCCCAACCAGGCACACAAAACATTTTTTTTCTTTTCAAATGTACTTGACAAATTATTTATTCAAACAAACCTTGTTCTACTCGAACACTACCAATTAGGAGCAACTCACTTTTCAAGAAAACTGTCTTGCCAATGGGTTTCAGACCCGGGCAAGTTCACTATGGATTCAATGTGACCAAAGAATTGACAATAAAACGTTCTTGGGGTGAAAGGGTTTATACCCAACTTTATTTCACTCAGAGCGAGTCTGCATGCCGCAAGCCCGTCTCTGCCTCTGGGCCTCTCCACCCCTGCAGCTATCTCAGTCTCTGTCCTCGGTGCTGCCACCACTCCAGCCTCTGCTCTGCTCTCCTGCAGCCTTGCAGCCATGCCGCTGTGTCACCCAGACCACTGGGCAGACCTCTTTATATTGAGTCAATAGCAATGTATTGCCCACACATGTGTAGGGAGCTAGCCAACCAGGGCCGGGTGAGAATCCTGGCCGCAGGAACTTTCATTTTATCCACAAAAACCTATTTCAGTTTTGGACAACCCTAAGTATTAAAAAGCTTTTCCTTGTATGATGCTAAAATTGGCCTACCAACACCTTCCAGTTTGGCTTAGTCTTGATTTTGTCCTCTCTGGAACAAGGCAGGATTAGTTTAACCCTTTCTGTCCATAACACCCACCTCATCCCAGGAAGCCTTGTCATCACCTGCCTTGGGAATTGAGAGACCTGAGTTATTCCAACTTGTCACTATTAACTAAATAACAACATGCAACTCATTAACTAATATAGGCTTTAGCTGCCCCACCTGTACAGTCCTTTCCAGCTGCAGAGTCCTAGGAGGTTGTAAGTTACTTCAAATTGTCATTCATTCAACAAACATTACTACCTGTCTGCATGTGCTCACTGCTGGATTAGGTGCCAGAGATAAAGAAATGAGACAGCATTGATTAACTGTCCAACACCAGCATGGACCAGAGGAACAAACTGGACAAGTCACTTACTTCTCCTACTTTAGTTTCCTCATTTATACAATGAGGGGTTTGGATTACTAGTATACTAAAACCGTATGCATTTATAACATCAAGTGAAATGAATACTTAGTACAGAATACCAAGCAAATTTGTTCAGCTGGAAGCCTGAAACTGAGAAGCTTCCTTAAAGAATAAAGGAGGACGTTGACCAGCAGGTGTGAATGGTTGTGGAGAAAAATGGAGGGGAGGGGCCAGGGGGAGTCTTTCATTAAGCTGGTGGTAAATCAGACTACACAACTGCACACATATGCGGACTCTGTTTCCTGACATTATTCTTAGCCAGAATCTAAATTTATACTAAAATTTTAATTCTAATCTAATACAGATTCATAGTAGAAGACATAATAAAATGCACCAAAGAGTCTTGGAAATATCCATGCTCTTTGACTCAGCCACTTCTTAGAATTTATCCTAGGGAAGTAATCATGAAAGTTTATAATATTTCATCCACAGATTTTTTTTAATAGTGAACATTTGGAAATAGACTTTGTCCCATAATAGAGAATTAACTAAATTAGATCTGTATTGTAAAATGCTATGTAACTGCTAAAAACTACATTATGTAAATATATTTAAGATCATATAAAAGTGTTTGGTTATAAGTGGAATAATAATTTATATTCTGACAGTTATTCTAATAGTATGATCCCAACTTTGTAAAGTAATAATAGCTTATTGATTCCTAATCTGTTAAAGTAGATACTGTGTGCCAGTCAGGAACATTATGTGGAATGTCTCACTTAATCCTTACAGTAGTCCTGTGAAGAAGGTAATACTACTATTCCCATTTTGCAGAGGAGAAAACTGAGGTTTAAAGAGACTGCAGACTATTATGTGGCATTTTATAGGCAATTAAGAGACACTGAAAAATGAACAACCCTCATCTAGCAAGTTACAAAGCTGTGGTTTTCGCCCAGACTATAGAGCCCGTATTCTGAGTCACGGTACTATGTGAGCATAAAAAGAGTCAGTTCTCAAAGGCTAACAGTAGTCGTTCTTGGATAGCTGGATTTAGAGCGATTTTATTTCTTCCAATTAGTTTATCTGTGTTTTCCAAGTGTTCCATCATAAACATGTATTATGTTAGTAATCTAGGAAAAAGTGGTAAGCTATAGACACTACAGTGGGAGATAAGATCGTTAAGACAACAAAAAGTGCCTCATGCTTTGCTTCAAGACAAGGAAAGGATGTGCTGCAGTTGTTTTCATCAAAGACAGTTATAAACATGGGTACGATCCAGATGAAAATCATGCCTGGATCAAGTTGAGTTTTTCCAAAGTCTCCATCTTATGTTTTCATATCACCTGATTCTACTATTCCTTCTCTTTCACCTTCTTTTCCATTCTTCAGATTTTCTTTTTGTCATCATTCTGCCTGATGATCTGGTACCTGGTCCGCTTTCCAGCTCCTTCTGCTTCAGTCCCCTCCTGAGTGCCGGGGCACTGCCGTTCTCTCTGCTCCCCTCACAGGACAGCCTCATGGCCCACTGTCCCCACTCTTTCCTTCTGATGGGGGGCACCCTCTTCCCCCAGATCCTCATGAGGCAGGTTCCTGCTTATCATCCATGTTTTAGCTTGAGTTTTAGGCATGGAGTCAGTGCCTCAGAAGAGCTGAACCTGACCACCCAGGTGCTATCATAGCACCTGGAGTTTGATTTTTCATCCTTAATATTTATCACTGGGTCTTCCCTTATTTATTTATTTGTCTGTTGTCTGTCTTTCCACTTTAAAATGTAATCTTCATGAGAAATGGGTCCTTGTCTCTTATTTACCACTGTACCTCAATATCTAGAACAATGGTAACTAATAAGCATTCAATAAATATTTGTTGAATTAATGGATGGATGCCACACCTAATGTGGGCAACACTTCTTTCTATTGTTGCATATAAAGCACCATATCACCTCCTAATATAATTTAGTATTTACATTTTCATAGCTTACGTAAGCAAACTGTCCTGTCTATGGTGTACGGATTTCTGACAGGGACTGGGCTGACGGGGGCTGGGCTGACAGGGGCTGGGCTGACGGGGAGTGGGCCGACGGGGAGTGGGCCGACGGGGGCTGGGCCAACGGGGGCTGGGCTGACAGGGAGTGGTCGTCTTGGTCTCAGCATTAGTCAGTGGGTCACACTTATAACAAACAGTGCAGGTAGCACCAGCCAGTCTTGCCTTGGAGTAACATTGGGCACGTTTTATATTTTGCCTAGTATAAACTAGTTACTAGTTACACTACATGATATCTGACAATAGGTAATGCAACTAATACTTGAGCTACAATGCTCTAAAATTCAATCTCTTCGACTAGAAAAGAGACCACCACCACCACAGGCACATTTATCGCATATCTTAAATGATCTGGGAACCTGTTGATGTGCAAAGGCTGGCACTGCTCAGATTGAACTGATGAGACTTTATGTGGGTGAAGCTTTTGGCCTCCATGTCTTACATTTTATTGAAAAATCACTGCAAATTCATCTCTGCTCAAAATACTATAATTTTAGGACAAAGAGCCAAAATTTCCTATTCTGGCCTTTTTAGAAAAATGCATCTTCCCTAAACAAGAAGGAAGAAGAGCTTCCTCTATCCATCCTCCTGGATTTTCTTCCTGCAGTAGCCTAAATGCACTGTCAGCCACACTTGGTCCCTAGGAAGGATGCCCAGGGAGGCACAGAAATGAGAAGCAGGGAAGGAGGCCCGGGAACTGGGTGAGGCCCCAAGCTCCCTCCCGGGAAGAGAGATCCTTAGGGACAACTGCTGCAGCTGCGGAGGAGCATGTGGGCAGGCAGCATAGGTGCAACCACACTCAGAAAATACCTTCTTTAGCACTGTTAGCAGAGAAGGAAAGAGCCAGCCAGCACCCGGTATTGTGCTTAGCCTGTTAGTCTCTCTGGGTGCCTCAGCCTGCAAAATAAACTGGATTTAGCAACAAATTCATCAGACACATTTACACTCCTTCTATGGGCCAAGCACTGTGCTGGGCACTAGGAATAGAGCATTAAATAAGAATGCCCTTAAAGCTGGAAGAATCGCAGCTACACACAGCGCAGGAGATCACTCAAATATAGCTTATCATATGGTACAGTAACGATGGGCTTACAAATCCATCTGCGAACTAGACTTTGACCTTTGACAGGCAGGACCTTCTTTATGTTCTCAGCACCTTCCAGAGAGTCTGGTGCAGAGCAAGGCCTACAAATCTTTGCTGGATAACTAAATGAACAAATTAGTAATTTATTCCTCTCATTCATTCATTTCATCTAAGTGTCTCTTCTCTAGAGGGTGCTTAAGAAATACCACAAACGTACTAACAGAAGATGAATTTCATGCCCCTGGAATCAAGGTCCTGTTTCTTTTGGCTCCAATTCATTATAATGCATGTTGTATGCATTCATACAATGTTTTCACAGTTCACTTTTACCCAGAGGGAGGTATTCTAGTGAGCAAATTTTGAAAAGGAATAATGACATATGTGAATGAGGAAAAATGAAGATGCATGGACAAAAGTAAGTACAGTGGTCAGAGGCACAAAAAAGAACAGGAAGCATAATTTTAAACCTTTATGGCTAATTAATTGAGCCTTTTAAATTCTACTAATACCTTTAAATTCTAGAGCTCGGAACTTTCACCATGCCCCAATTCTCTTCCCTTGAGCCTTCTGGTAGTTTAAAATGTCCACAAATTTTTTGATACTCCCTTAAAAATATGGAGCTTAATTCTCCTGTCCTTGAGTGTGGACTGGGCTTAGTGATTCACTTCTAATAAATAAACTGGAAGTTACAGTGTGAATTTAAATATTAGGTCATAAAAGTACTGTGGCCTCCTCTTGGCTCACTTGCTGTAGAGGAAACCCAGCCGCTGTGTTATGAAAACCTTAGCAGATGAAGAACCAAGACCTTCTTCCAACAGCCAGTGAGGGCCTGAGGCCTCCTGTTAACAGCTACACGACTGAGCCATCTTGTGAGTGAGTGCCCCAAGCCCCGTGGAGCCTTGAGATGACCGCCGCCCCAGTCAGCAGCTTAATTCCTACCTCATGAGAAAACCCACGTCAGAACCACTCAGCAAAGCTACTTCCAAATTCCTGATCCTCAGAAACTGTATGAAATAGTAAATGTTTGGTTTTTTAAGTACAGTGTATTGGAGTAATTTGCTAAGCAGATAGATAACTATTGCATTGTCCACTCCTCCAAACCCCAGCCCTCTTCTACTCTGCGATTCTCTTCCCCATCTCCATTTCCAACACATTTCAGCACTACAAAAATGGGGAGAATACCCGTGGCACAAAAACAAGATATTCATTCATCCTAGACTATAATTTTTCAAACTCTCCCTTCCTTCCTACTGGTCCTGAGCTTGTCTTCTCTGATCCTCCAGGGAGAATGAACAAAGACCTTTTGTGACTGTCCACGTTCCTTAGGGACGCATACAGCCCCGCACCAAGGATCTTGCCTTTTCTTCTCCACAGCCCTGGACCTCTCTTCATGGCAACCTACACTGAAAGCTCTCTCCTAACTTTCCATTTCTGTGTCCTATCTCAAAGGACTCAGTCCTCAAGATAACTTCTCTTCAGGCTTCATGCTAACTTTCCTTCTAGCACACGTTATGAGAAATCACAAGCAGATGGGTAATTACTGTTTAATAACATGGATAGTGAAAGAGTTTAATGCTAACTACTAATTCCTTGTTCTAGCAATATGGGTGAACTTCTTTTATCTTTGTGTTGTTTAACTAAGAGATACTATATTCAGAACAATTCAGCAGTAAACCCAGCTCTAGTGAGATAAGCTAAAAAGTCTTTCCATATAGAAATTGTTTTCACCTGAAGTTACTCTTTGTGTGTATATCATGGATCTGATACACACATCAGATATATTAAATGACTGAAGGAAATTGGAGACCATTCTTGAGTTTTTATTAGTGTAGCATTATGTAAGAAACTGCTAACTTGGGTGCCCTCCTAACCAAGCAGATCATCTGTCTGTGCCACCCCCTCATATTTCCTTTGCTTTCTATGACAATGTCACCTCTTTGAAGTAGGAAGATATTAATGGATTAAACACTACTTAAGTCATTCTGACTTGGATTCAATATCCAAAAAAGAGAAAATCTTCTGAAAATATCTGAAAGCATTCTTTGGACAATATTGAAGGAATCTTGAGGTTAACTACTTCAGATGAGAATGTCATGTTAGCTAACGTGGCAATAATACAATGTGGTCTTTGAAACTGGAATTATTCCTTTTAATAGTGAAGTTTGATTTTAGGATCCACCAAATCAGTGATTATTTGGATCAATAATAAAAATATGCCCCATTCTAAATAATAGTATTGCATCCTTCAGGTTGCCTGGGATTGTCGAGAACACACACACACACACACACACACACACACACACACACACACAAATACACACAAACCACTCTGAATTTAGGTAGAGGTCCTGACGTTTTGAGGCAGGGATCTCAAGCATAATAGAACTGAAATAACCACATGCGTGAAAGCAGATGAAGCTCCTTGGTGTAGGGTCCTTTTTCCCCAGAGTCCCTAACATGAGTGTGCAGCTCTTGGTGACACTAACTCCACCAAGGCAGGCCTCTGACTCTTGGGCTTTGCATTATTAGTCCGGAAGAGCTTCCATAGTCCATCCTGAACCCATTTGTTTCTCAGGCTAAATGCGGATGTCAGAAAAGATGGGGCCTCACACTGTACATACATGGAGGAGGGGAGAGAAAAAGATAAGAGATGTGGCCCAGTATCCCTGAACACCATATGTACCTCTAGCTCCCAGCTTTTCAGTAATCCTACTGCCATTCTAAGGGATGATCCTAATTTTTATAAAATTTGAAAGGACATATGAACCTTGAGAAAAGAGTAGGAAGAAATGCAAGGGTATTAACAGGGATTAATAGTTTACCTCTGGATGGTAAGATTGAGAGATTATTAATTTTTATTGGCAATTTCAATGGTTTTTCAAATTATCTATAATGATAATGGGTTATCATAAACATAAAATCAGTTGTTTGGGTTTTTTTCTTTTCTTAAAACATGCCCTTTTTATCAGATCAGGGTCAGGAGATGTGGGTTCTATTCTTCTCTGTCCCTCACTGCCCTCGCAGGCTTGGAAGGTCCCAGGTCCTCTCTGGGCCTTATTTGTTTCATCTGTAACATGAGCCCACTAGGTTAGACCATGGTGCCCTAATTTAGGCACCCAGTGGAATAACCTGGAGAGCTTCCAGAACTCCTCATGCCTGCATCCCGCCCCCAGAGCCTGAGCCCATTGGCTGTGACCTGGGCTTGGGAATCTTGTAAAGATCCCCAAATGACTCAATGTGCAGATAAGTTTGGGAACCTCTGGATTTGAAGATTCCTAAGGCTGTCTGTCTCCTGTTGTAATGAATTGCGAGACTGTGATTCTCCACTTTTGCCTAGAGCCATCCCTGACCATCAGTTCTATTTTTAGCAATTGCTCAGAAAGAATATTCCAAAACTTTCCTAGGTGACCCATTTCAATGTCTTGCAATAATTTCAATCAGAACATATTTTCCTTATTTCTAATCTGAATTCCTGTTGCAACAATTTAAGCCCTGTTGGGAAAAGAGAACATCTAGTTATGATTGGGTTTGTTGTTGAATTCCTTGCATGAACTTATATCACCAGCTTCAGTCATTTTTCACGCTAAATTATCTCATTACCAGATCTTTGCCAAACAAATTCCTTGTCAAAGTTCTAATAGTGAGGGGAAAGTGTGAGATTACTTACTTATTGCCCAGAGTATATTTTGCAGTTTTTGCCAAAATCATTCCTAGATCTGTGTTCCTGTGACATTCTTAAGGGCAGTGTATCTTCAATCCTTAATATTTTTTAAGCTGGGAATAATAATTCCAAAGAGAGGCTATCAGTAGGATTGAAACTTTTTTTTTATCAGATAAGCAATCATCATCCTCTTTACCTACTGAATATATCTGTCTTTTCTGTTTTTTTCCCATCTCTTTCTGTTCTTTATCATCTTAATTTCCGCTGAACTTTTTAAATTTTTATATATTTTATTATTGGTTGACTATTTCTTTAATGATTTTTGTTGCTTTCCCTCACCTTCTTCCCAGATTTTCTCTATCACTCTTCAGTGTTTTTCTCCTCTTTATTAGTATACTGGTTAAAGTTAACAGATTTCAGCAAAACTAAATATGTCACAAGACACGTTCTGTTCTGGGCAGATGCTCAAAGTTCAATTAAATAACTGAAAATTATTTACAAAATAATCCTTTCCCACACTGAAAAAATGTGGCTTGGTGCTCTTTACAATTGTATCAGGATTCAAGAAGGGTGAATGACGTGAACATGAGCCCTCTTTCTAAATTTTTCCTAAATAGGTTCCTGTTTTAGCTCTTAAAGCCTAGCTCCAAGGCTAACTTTGTTCTTGATGTACTTCTAAGTATTCAGTGGGAACCTTTCTTAACTCTTGCTATGCCCATTCATTTGCAAAGGAAAATAGAAACAGTTACCTGTCCTGGTTACAGACCTCTGGCTACAGAGTCCTGGTGAAATCGGAACTGCATGGAAGAGCTTGGCTCCGCTTCACAGCTGTGTCACATCTGGTTTCAGCAGCAGCAGGCAAAAGGAAGGCAGCAGCTGTGGAAGTTGATGGCGCATGTGTGATATTGCCTTGCTGTTGGACGTGAGATTGATTGAGCGGCACTGTGACCCAGTAAAGTTTTTCCAGTTCATTGGACTTCATGATTTTTACATGATCTTTGAAATATTTTCAAAAGAACAGGAGGAGCGCTTTACATAAATCCACTGAACAATGCTGACCGCTAAGGAACCTTTATGATAAGACTTGAACTGTGCTATATGCATTTTATCTCCTCTACACCAGTGATGTCAAGACTGTTTCCATGGTGAAACGGCAATGATTCTAAATCATTGTCAAAGGAGGTTTCTGTTGTGTAAAATAGGGAGGTGATATGTGCAGAACAGAGGCGTCTTCTGTTTCAGCAAAATAAGCCTAAGTAGAGAGTTTGTAAGCACGTTGTGCCACCTTATCCTGTGGGTTTGGTAAAGTAACCAGAAACCTTCTCATAGAATTTAGGGGTAAGACATCACCAAAGGAGAACAACTTAAAGTCATTTAGCAACTTGGACTGATCCTCACATTGAATCATGCATTCATTTATTTGTTTTAAAAGCATTACACTTGCTAAGTGACTATTATTGTCAGACCCTACCTTAGGCACTAGAGATATTGAGATGAGAGATGCTGTCTCTGCCATCAACTTACTTGAAATCTGGTGGAAGATAAAGATAATTAAGAATGCTAACACGGTGTAGTAGTAAGTACCATAATACAAGTTAGCCCCTGGTCCTCTGAGTGCATATGGAAGGGGACTTACCCAGCATGGTGGGAACAGAAAAGGTTTTCCAGGAGCAGACATCACACTCACAATTGGAAGACGGGGTGGGAGCAGAAGGAGAAGGCCTCCGGAGCAGAAGGAAGGAAACGTCCAAATGCACAGAGGCAAAGCTGAGTGTCTGGTGTATTGAGGTCCTGTGGGTGTCATTGAGAATGGTTAGAACATAGGGTGGTGATGGAGGGGTCCGGGGAGTTGAGATGAAGAGGCAGGCAGAGGAGGCAGAAGCCAGATCATTCATGCTTTCCTTCAGCCAGTCTATGGAATGTGTACAGTGTGCCAAGCAGAGATGTTGGTTTTCTCCCACCTCACAGGCCATTCCTTCCCTCTCCCCTCCATGTATGTTTTTCTTCTAAGTGTCACAGAGCCCCAGGCACAGCCCTTGCTCCTCCTCTCTCCCCCATCTACATTTTCTTTTTAACCATCTCTTTGGATTTAAGTATCACCTATATCCTGATGGCTCTCCACCTGGTTTTTTAAACTTGACTTCTCTCCAGAGATCCCAAATTGCATATCCGGTTGCCTACTTATACTGCCTCTTGGGTTCTAGTATCCCTTGTATACTTAACATGTCCAAAAACAAACTCTCTATTTCCCATCCCAATCTGCTCAGACCAAAATTCCTGAAGATGCCCTGCCTTACCCTGGCAGCCTCACAGCCAGTCCAGTAGGAGGTCCTGTTGGAACAACCTCCAAACTAAAGGAACCCAACCACATCTGTTATCTCGCCTGCCCTACCCTGCTTGCACCTACCCAGCACCCCTGGCCCAAAGCACTGCTCCGGCCTCCTACTGTGTCTCCCTTGTCTTGTTCCCCTGAACAACTACAAGTGCTCTTCTCAGCGGGTACATCAGATCCTCTTACCCTTCCTGGCAGTACTGGCAGTTAAATCTGCCAACAGTTCCCATCACAAAATGAGATGCAAAGTCCTTACTTAGGGCCAATAGGACATGATCTGGCCCCTGTTATCATCCCTGCTTGCCTCATCCGCACACCATAGGGCATTCCAGCCCTTGTCCCTCCAAACTCACTCCCACCTCCATACTCTCTGCCCACAAAGCTCTTACCCAGGGTCTCAGCTCACAAAGACACCCTTTGAGAGGTCTTCCTTGATCACCTCTTCTAAAAGAAGTCTTCCATAGTTTTCTTGTGTAACTATTTCTCAAACTGCTAGCTATCAGAAATTATTCATTTATTTATGGATTTTTCTTTATATCCTTCCACTAGTCTGGGAACTGCATGAGGAGGGACATGGTCTTGTTTACTGTTGCATCTTCACTCACTAGGATGGTGCACAGATATGTAAGCACAGACTGTGCTCAGGGCAGAAGGAGAAGTACAGAAGTTACGTGAACGTATATGGCATTGAAAACTAAAATTCAACTTTCTATCGAATGTACCCAAAGAATCCTATTTATTATCTTCAGTAGAAAACATCAGCACAATAGCGCTATTAGCACAATAGCATAATTTGATAGTCTGGCACTCATGTGGACATTTCTGCCCTATTTTCCTTAGGAAAACTTGACCAAAAGGCAATATTTATGTCTGTTTGCAAAAGCTTGATTCAGGGGTGTGTCCCACTTATATTTTTTAATGTAATTTTTAGATAAAGAACACAGCCAGAGTTCATTACCTTTTGAAAAATAATGCTAAATTACAATGTATTTTTTTTAAGTACAAAAACCTAGGAACAATTAAGTCTTTACTCAAAAACCATTAATTTATGTCAACCGCTTTTTAATCTAAACCTGATTTTGCAGACAGTTGTGAATAATCTTCTTGAAAGTGGAATTTTTCCTGAATTTCTTTATTTGGAGTCAAATCCTTATATTTCCTTTCCTCAAAGCAAAAGGGAAAGGAAAATCAGTAGCATTACATCATAACATATCACCTCCCAGTATGAATCTCCCTCTTCTACCAGAAAGAGTATATTTTCTCTTCTTAAAGGAGAAAGCTTCTTCCTTCAACAAGATCATCAGATTCTAGATTTGCTGATTAGTTTAGAGTCTGTGGTCTCCATAACAACCAATACATTTAACATCCTGTGTTGGAAACTTTTTTCTCCTTAAAAGCCTGTCATAAGAGAGCAAGATACATCAGAACACTGAGGGAGGAAATAATATTTTAGGGTATATAAAGCTTTTTCTTCTCAGTGAAAAGAATAAATACCTTAGTTAAATTACTAATTTTTCAAATACCTTATTTTGACATATCTTTATTTGCTGTTATCCTACCATGCTATAACATTATTAAGCATCTATTATTTGTCAAACCTATACCGTTTTGCACATATACTATCCAACTTAATCCTCAAAATAATCCTGAGTTAAGTAATAGTAATCCATGTACAGATGAACAAATCACCCAAAGGCACACAGTAATACATTAGTAAGTTGCAACAGTGATTCAAATTTAAGCCTTGCAGCTCTGAGGACCGTGGTTTTCTGTACATAATATTGCCTCCTCCAGAGATTTTTAAGTAAAATGTCCCAAGGCTAGTAAGGGAAGTGGAGCTAGAATCCAAATCTTTTAATTCCCAATGAAACTCACACAACTTAGAAGAATTACATCATTTCTGTTTTCAAGAAAAGGGACTGTTAACACTTCAAGAAAAGCCATAACAAAGATATCCATTATTTTTTAATACACTTGAAGTTGGATTCATGTGTTTTAAGGTTATATCCATATCTAGAAGCAGCCCTAGTATATGCAAATTAAATGCAATCTAAGGGAAATTTAATTTTCTGAATTCATAATTTTGTTTCTCTGATTGTTAACCTGCCCTTAGTTCCCCTGTCTTAAATCAGTTTTGAAATAATCAAACAAAACGCAGGTGGAAGAAAGTCTACATAAGTACTGGATAATAGGAATGGATGCTACTAAAATGCCAGAAAACTTGAAGAATTTCTAAAAATATTCTTAAAAGAAAACACATAATATCTTTATTAACAATTTAGGCCTAAAAACTTGATTTTTTCAGCAAATACTGGGAGGCCAAGGTAGAAAGGAAAAAAAGAGGTAAGAGATTTATTATTATCACCTTAAATGAAAGAATTCAACATTACAATTGTTATTGCATCAGTAGAGAAAGAAAAAATCAAAATAGTTTTCAATTAAATGGTAACTACTAACACCATAAAACTTAATAAAATACTATCAAACTAATGAATGACAAAAAAGGGGGGGGAGAAAGGCTTGTCAAAAGGACAATGGAGGAAAAGAACAAAAGTAATTCCCCATCTTAATTTACAAAATAAATGAGTAAAATTCTTCTATTAAAAGCAAAGATACTCTCACAGTCTCAAAAATACAATTAGTGTTTTTTAAAGAAACAAAAACAAAATTATGCAGAAAATAATTATACAGAAAATTAAACAAAATTATATGGAAAAATTAATAATGACCTGGGCAAAGCTATACTAGACATTTTACCAGATAAAGCAGAATAAAACCAAAAAGAATTAAATGGAATAGAAGGGACAGTTTATATTGATTAAAAGTAAATTTTACATTGAAGATATAATAATTATGAATCTTTATGCACTGAATATATAAATGAAAACATAGAAAATAAAAGAAGTACAAAGAAAGTTCTACAATATGATAGGCAAAATACACTTCAACTCTTCTATAAATATTTAATATTAATATTTAAGTTCTATAGATATTAAATATTAATATTAAATATTAAAAGTAGCTTTTCAAATGTGTAGATCAGTTTGAAAGACAGTAAAAGAAGTCCTTGGAGGCCATGAAGTAGGAACATAAATACAGAGTATTAGCAAGCATTAACACTAGCAGCCACCTTAAATTACTGCCAATCCCATTTACCTACAGCTATGGATTTTAACAGTCACATGGGTGGTAACAAACAAAATGTTGAGCCCAAACAAAGTGGGGACTTAAGTTTCTAAAAAGCCATGGACTTTAAAGGGCAACGCTTCAATGAAGGATAAGCCTGGGGGACAACGTGTTTTAATAATAGATAAGGGTGCATTAACAGACCAGAAACTTTGAGGAATTCTAAAAATATATAGGGGTAGTCAGGGAGGCGTCTCCTAAGAGAATTTGGAACAATAAGCAATCTTAGTGCAAGTTGGAACTCATAAAACCTGCATGGTCCTGAATATACAAGCCAAGAATTCAATTTAAAATGGCCCCCCTTGGTAGTACCTCCAGCGACCTGCCAAACGTGTGTGCACCTACACATACATGAACACACATACACAGACATACATAAATACACCCACAAACACACACAGAAACACATTTACATGCATACATCAACACACACGTATATGTATACACAGATACATAAACACACACAATTCTCTTTAAAGGAACACTTCTCAACCCTAGCCTCGATAAATTTTCACAGATAAATTTCCAAAAACATATACGTTCAAAATCAGATATCTCAAAAACGTAAGGAAACCATGAGTAAAAGTCAGCAGAAACAACAAATAGATCAGACCTCGAAGACTTGAAAATTATCAGATGTAGAATATAAAAGAAGAATTTTAATACATTTAAATAAAAGAGGGAGTTGAAAGCATGAGTAAACGACAAATGACTATCAAAAGTAACTGGGCAAATTTTGAAAAAACAACTTTGAGGAAAAAATGTAACAATAATTGTAATAAGAGCCTAAAGTTGTTCAGAAAGTGGATAATATATTTTTTAACTTAAGCTTTTGTTAAATAAGCATGTTAAATTTTTAAGGGTAACTACAATAGTGATAGAAATAGAAAGTATGACTTCCAGTCTGTTAAAGGACAAAAACATGGGCATTAAGGGGGAAAAAAATCCTTAATCATTCCAAAAGAAGGCAGAAACAAAGGAAAATACCTTTAAAAGATAGGACATAACAGAAAGCACAAAATGAAGAGATAAGTCCAGATATATCAGTTATTGTGTAACTATCCTGTCTCTGCAATAAGATAAAGATTCGTTGAATAGGTTTAAAATAAAACTAAATTCTACACTGTAAAAGCACACTTAAAACATAAGGACACAAAAGGCTGAAAGAAAAATCGTGGAAAATACATCCCAGGCAGACCAAAAGAAAGCTACCATGACCATTGGTATCAGGTACAAAAAACCTTAAAGCAAAAAGCATCACTAAAGGCTAAAAGAATTTCTACTAATATAAAAGTTTCAGTTTGCCAGAGGATAAAATTATCCCAAACTAAAGAGATATATTCAAAATATATAAAGCAAAATTGGATAAAATTATAAGGAGAAATGAATAAACCTACCATCTAATGGGTATTTTAATATGCTTCTCTAAGAAATTTATATCATGCAAAAAGATCAGTAAAGACAGAGAAGATTAATTAGTGCATACATATAAAATGCTGCAGTCTTCCCAAGCACACGTGGACCAGTTATCAAATTTAATCGTGTAACAAAAATCTTGGCATATTTCAAAGGATTGGTTTCATGTAAATCATGTTCTCTGATCACAATACAAAACTCCATATATTTAATCATTAAAAACACACTTCAGGATACCCAGAACCTCAAAAGAAATTATAATGGAAATTAGTAAATTCTTGGAGCTGAGTAATACCAAAATGCTACTAAATGAAACTTGTAGAATGGGGATAAAGGGTACTAGACACTCCCCAATACTTATATCAGAAGAGAAAACTAAACATTGGTAGATTAACCATCAATTTAAGACATCTAAAAAGTTAGAGAAAAAACAATTAATCCTAAGAAAATGGAAATAAAGCAATAATCTTAGCAGAATTTAATAAACTGGAAAACAAAGATGTAATAGAGAGGAACAATGAAGCCAACACTTAGGTTTTGCTGAGACTAGTAGGACTGACAAACTTCCGATAATGCTGATTAAGAAAAAACAAAAGGTACAAATAAATACTATCAGGAGTGAAAAGGGAACCATATCTAAAGATAAAACAAACTTAAAGGTAGTAAAAAGAAAAAAGTCAAAAGTTGAAAATTTTAGACAAATGGAATCATTCTTAGTAGATTATAATTTATAATTTATCAATACTGACTCAAAAAGAGATATGCTACCTGAATAGTCCTATGTCCATTAACTACATTGTATCATTAAATGTCTTCCCACCAACGGAGAGTTCTACAACTTTTGTAATAACCAGGAATATGTATGTGAAAAAAAAAAAAAGCTCAGTCTTATTAGAAGCCACTGTGGCAAAGAATTGTTTTAAAGGGTAATCTCAGTGCTAGTGGAAGAATGCTTGTACAATATTTTTGAAAGGCAATTTTGAAATATATATCAAAAACCAAAATGTCTGTGCCTTTTTATCCAGCAATTCCTTAATAATCCTAGAGAAATAATCACTCACATGCATAAAGATACATGTGCAAGGATATTTGATATAAATTTCTGCAATAGAAATAATTGGAGGTGAAATGTATTGAGATAAATCTATGTAGTAGGATACTATGGGGCCATTAAAATGAGGTAATAGTTGTATGTTTAAATATGTCCCTAATGAAAGCTTACACGGCCACAGGAACGGTAAGATTCCATTTTCACAAATAATAAGTATAACGGCTAACACTTATTGAGCATTTATTGTGGTCCAGCTACTTTGCTATGTATCTTGTATTCTCCTCATAACTACCCTTGGAGATAAGTATTTTAACTCTTTTTTCTAGATGAGAAAACTGGAGCTCAGAGAAGGGAGTAACGGCCTTGAGACTCAGAGTTCATGAGCAATTGTTTTTATATGTAAACATAGGGGGGAAGATTAAAGTAAGGTATACCTCCCAGTTATTATAGCCAGATAGTTAAATAAATAGGGTTATTTTTTCTTTTTCTACATTTCTTTTTTTTTCTGCAAATTTTTTTTAGTATTTTATCAAAAAGTATCAACCGAAATACAACTACCTAAATGAAATAAAAGTCCTTGTCCTCTCATATATTGAATGAGTTTTAGGGAGTCTCTAAAAGTGTGCTCTTAATTTCAGTCTGGTTTGAAAGATTTGGGTGACCTCTCATTTAAATCCATTTTAATCCTTCTAATTCCCTGCTTTTGGACAGTTTATAGGCTTCAAGGAGCTCCCCAATAAACTAAAAACAGAGCATGTTTATAGTTTATTGTCATTAAATACTTAGTTAAAATGTGAAACTACACTTATTTCTGGAAACAATCTTTTAGTTATTCAAATATCATGACAGCATAGCTAGATGCAACAACTGACCTTTACATTTCTCTGGAGTCAGCAATGTTCCTCAGATTCTAAATATCCTTTTAAAAAATAAATCACAAGCTCTGTCTCAAGAAAAAAAAAACGCCCCTGACGAGGGTTTATCTTCACAGAACTTAAACAGGGCTGTTTGTGCTTTGCTGTTTAGCGACATTTACTGTTGGCTGATAAATTGTGTCACATCTCTTTGGACATTCAAGTTACACAAGATGAATGTTTTTATGAAAAACAGTAACACAGTAACACCACTTGCCTCTGGTATAACTCTTCACAGTCTACAGAAAAATTTCCCAAACATCTGGAAATGAAAGAAGGTTATTTGATTTGGCTGTTCACACCACTAGGGAGTGGTGGTACAGGACAAGAGTCCCTGTTTTCTGACCTCTGGTCCAGAATACTTCTCAACACCTCAAAAAATCCTTCCATGTGACTGTGAGCAACATGGGGTCAAGAACTGTCTTTCCCCGCTGCACAGTCCAGGAACGTCGGAAGTCTAGGGTTTGATGCATGGTGGACTGAGCTACAGTCTACTTTCTGCCTGTTTCCTATATCTAAACTTTTCAATAGGTCTTTTTAAGAATGAAAATTGTCAAAATATGTTCTTGCATCCAGATTCTAATAAATCATTTCCAATCAGGCATAGTTCTCTGAACATAAACTGTAAGAGGGCACAGGTCATGGGACATCTACCCAATTTTTCCTGGACTAATCTGATGATAATAGAGTAGAAAAGCACAGACTGGAGTCAGTTAGACCTATGTTCAAATCTCAGTTCTGCACTATGAGCCATTTTACTTGGACAAGTTATTAATTTCTGTGACATCTGCTTCCTCATTTATAAAAGTGGAAATAATGCACATAAGCTCATTTGAGGTATGAAATGAAATAGGGTGCAAGAAAGCTCACATCTCAGAAAGCTCAGGAAACCATTCATAACAGGTATTTGTTGAGCACATATCAGACCCTAGGTCTTCAGGTGATCATTTCATTTAATGAACAGAACTTGATAGGATGAAAGTAAAAGAAAACTTCATTTTTATCTTCCACCCATTCAGATCCCATTTGTGAGCTAGTTTCATCCTAGCCTGTGGCTGAACTCACAGGCTGGCCCCTGGGGTTAGTTTCCCCTGGCTGTCGGAACAAAGCAGCACAAACTGGGTAGCTTAAAACAGAAGAGTTACTGTCTCAGTTCTTGAGACTAGCCTTCTGAAATCAAGGTGTTGACAGCGCTAGTCTCCCTCCCAACCCTTCTTTGCCTCCCACGTTCTGTTAGCTCCAGGCATTCTGTGGCTTGTGGCAGCACAACTCCGTCTGCCTCCATCTCCATATGGCTACTTCCCACTGGTCTGCCTGCATGGGGCATCCTCCCCTCTGTGTGTGTGTCCAAATTTCCTTCTCTTATAAGGACACCCGTCATACTGGATCAAAGGCCCACCATAAGCACCTCATCTGAAATTGATTACCTCTCCAAAGACCCTGTTCTCAATTAAGATGCCAGAGGTTAGGACTTCACCATATCATTTGGGAAAACACAGTTCACCCCATAGCTTTTCCAGTCCACTCTAAGATAATAACAAGTCCTCCACACACTTTTGGTCTCAAACACAGCATTGTTTCACTAACTAGGATATCCAATCCTCTATAATAGGTACATGGCTCCTTCCATAGCCACAGTGTAGAGCTTCTTGCCTCCCCAAACTAGTTGTACCTTTAGGCCTGATGCTCTGAGGTGAGGCAGCTGCCAGGTGGACGTTCCCTCTCTTGGCTCCCGTTCCTCCCAGTGTCTGAGCCCTGTGGGTGGGACCAGAGCAGAGAGGAGTCGGGGCAGGTGCAGTCACGGGCTGGCGTAGCACTCTGGGCTTGGGAGGATGTTTAACACAAGCATATTCTTTCCTGTTCTGTTTGTGGGGGTCTGTCAGAGTTTCCTGCTGGGATATCCAACTGCAGTTCCAGTCACCAATCCTCACCCTTCCAGGAAGTCCTCTTGGGTGGAATTCAGGATACCTCCAGGTTGACTCCTCCCTTGGTGACCCAAACCTGGTCATGAGAAACACACATCCTTAACCGTTTACACTGCATAGCAACACTCTCCTCCAGCCCCTTCAGTGTTAGCCCTTTAATTGGGGGTATAGGCAAAATGTTGGCTATATATATACACCACTACTTTTGCAAGTCCTGCATAGGTAGGCATCTATAGTGTCATTTTCTTTTCTTCTTTTTTTTTTGGAACTGCAGCCAATAACACTGAAACTGAAAGAGTCCCATTTAACATTCCATTGTTCTTTCCTTACTCCTGATAGAAAAGAAGCTGAGAGCAGTATCAAGGACCTTGTATTTCTAAATAGAATGAACTTGCTTTGTCTCAGAAAATTAAGTGACAAGAGACAAGCAGAAGGGCTCTCTCTATTCTGCTCTTTCCTCCTACCAAGATAGTATTTGCCAAGCATAGACACTGACTGACCCTTAAAGCTGTAAGGACAGGTTAGAGCTGTCGAGTGGGGCAAGGGAAACAGGTTATATTAAAGAAAGGGGTCTAAGAGCAGAAATTAAGAGATGTGGGTCTGGCTCTCGTTGGGTTATTAACTAGCTAGTGACCTTGGAGAAGTCACTTATGAAGGTCAAATAAGTTGATATACTCGAAAGCTCTTTAAACATTATAAATATCCAAGGTGACAATATGCTTGCTCTTAATAAGAAGCAATACGGTCCTATCAGTAAATCCTCTTATTTCTTCACTTAGAAAGTCTCTTGTTCACTTTCTTCTCCTTTTCCATTGCAATCACCCTGGTCACAGCCCAGATTATTCCAGTTGCTGCCTAAACTCTCTCTCTTCTGCCTTATCTCAGCTCATCCTCTAATAAGGAGGGGTCGGACGAGGTGCTCCTAGGGCTTTTCCTTCCTGATGTGATGCTCAGAGGCTTTGGACAATGAAAGGAAAAGAACACAACTATTTCTTTTCCTACCCACTCACATCCTTAGCCTTGCCTAAGTTTTAAATAAGGTATTTAGTTTAACAGTTAAAGATGAGATACATAGATAAGTAGATAAGTAGATAGGTAGGTAAGTGGGTGGTAGGTGGGTAGGTTTAAATGCATACAATTGAGGGAGAAAGGACCAGTTAAATGAAGATCAGGGTTTTTCAGCTGCTTCATGGTTTCATAACTCTGTAAGCACCCCAAAGATGGGTGTATTTACTGTTAGAATGCATGACAGGGTGTGTCTTTTTTTTTTTTTTAGTGTGTGTGTCTTTATTCTCATTTATCTTCAGTCCATGGCCATCTGGCTCGCACCCCTATTCCAGGGATGTTTCTCTGGACAAAATCATCACGTCCCCATTACTGTCATACTCATACGTGTGCTTCAGCCTAATTTAACCTCTCTGTAGCATTCGACGCTGTTTCCTCCACTTAAGGATTCTCCTCCATTGGATTTTCTGACCTCATGGTCTTCCTCCCTCTCAAGTGAGGCCTTCTCCTCTGCCTGCCCCTTGTTGCTGCTGGTGCCCAGACTGCACCGCAGGGCAGCGCGCTCCCCTCTCCCAGCACACTCTCACCGGTCACATGCCTCCCCTTGTGTGATTCCAGCCACCACTCACATGCTGATGACTTCAACACCTACACCTCTGGCTCTTATTTTCCTCCTGAGACCAAACCATGTATTCACAGCGCACTTAACATCTGTGCTCAAATATACCAAGGGCACCTCAGATCTGAGCTCTTCACCATAACCTTGCTTCACCTTCCGTTCTCTCTCTCAAATCCACCTGTTTCCCTCCACCTCCACTGCCAACACCGTGTTCTGGCCACCACCACCTCTTACACAGACGATTCTAACAGCCTTGAAATTGGCCTCCTGGCCTCCAGAATAGGTAGTGGAATGCCCCGCTTGCTCCATTCCCTTCATTTCAACCAGAGGAAGCTTCCTAAAACACAGATCTGAGTAATACCTTCCCACTTGTCTTCAGAATAAATTCCAAACTCATTGACCTAGCTTGATAAGATCCTTCATGCCTGCCCCTACATGCCCAACTCCGCCTCCCACCTTGATGTCTACACTGGCATCATAGTAAATGATCAGTTCCCAGAATAGACCATGTAATTGTCTTCTTAGCTTTTGCACATGCTTTTCCTGCCCTGTTGCCTGGATAACTTCTGTTCACCCTTAGAGTCTCAATTGGCTTTCACTGCTTCCAGGAATATCCCTGAGCCCCCAAATCCGGGTTGAGTCCCCCCCCCGCCACGTTTGCTCCCTGATCGCCTCTTCTCCCCTCACCTCACAGAGCTGTATTGCATCTCTCTGTGCCCCGCCATGCTGTACACTCCAGGGGCGGCACGGGCATCTGCTTTGTTCACTGCCACACCCTGGTAACTAGAACATTGTCTGATGCACAGTAGGTATGTCAATACTTTTGCTGAATAAGTTAACTGAATGTGTAAATATATAAAGTAAATTCCCTTGAGAAGATGCTACCCTTCAAATTTTATGAATTACCTCAATAAAAAAAGGTTCTGTATGAAAAAAAGCCCATTTTATAACAACATTGCACTTGTATCTTGTACACCTGAGTATTTCTTTTTTAAAATACTGCACCTAACCTTTCAAAATGTGTTCCTAATTACATAATAATTCCTGAGACCAATGCAGGTATACAGTATTTGGTAAAGTCCAGCACTTCACGCCTATACAGTTTAATAATTGAAAACAGAAGAATGTCAATCCATCCATGATCTCCTTTCCATGTTTTGAAAGTTTCTGTGGAAAAGAGTGTTCCCACTGCAGATTTTTCTCTGGGCTGGTGGAGTCTCTAGCCTAGCATTTTATTGGACTTCTCTTCTGTGTTTTGATACTGAGAATGAGGCAATTGCTGCCAAAAAGCTAGATCCAACGCCTCTCATCCTTGGCAGAGAAAGTATTTCTCCCACTCTATCCAAATTAATCCTCACAGGCCAATAAGTCAATACACAAGGAGAATGTGTGATGATTTTGACCATCTGGAATTGTTTTAAGGCATTGGTGAGTGTAACAAAAACTCCCTCACTCCACAACCCTGGACACTAGCTCAGGGTAGCAGCGTGAACACGATCCCCCGCCACCTGGCACCACCACCCTGATCCAGGCCAGGGGACCTCCTGACAGCTTTTCATAATCCTTGCCTTGCCGGTGAGTCAGCAATTTTGATTACACTGTCAAAAAAAAAGCAGCTTCAACCCTTTTCCTTCCCAGTGCCCTCATAAGGTAACTAACTAGATCTGGACTCTGTCTTCAGAACAGGTCAGCCATTATGGCAATCAGGTAGTCAAAAAGAAAAAGGGAGAAAGTCAAAATATCAGTACAACATGATCAATATGAGTGATTTTTTAAATCAGCCTTTTCCTGCCAAAATGACTCACCCAGTTTTTTTTCCCTTAAATATCCCCAAAG
This sequence comes from Smutsia gigantea, assembly GCA_032199065.1. Lineage (NCBI taxonomy): Eukaryota > Metazoa > Chordata > Mammalia > Pholidota > Manidae > Smutsia > Smutsia gigantea. The sequence goes on from JAVSCE010002483.1 coordinate 55,538, forward strand.
GCTGGGGGGTGGGGGTGAAGGGTAGGTGGATGGATTTTCCCCCGTGAAGGGCAATGTGGACAGGGTATTAGACACAGCAAGTTAAATTCTTTATCACCAGAGGAAAAAAAAGTGCTATAAAGGGAATTGCTTCCAAACCAGCCCCTCTGATGGCCTTGCCCTGTGGCACAGGGAAGAGGAGGAGGAAGAACCTGTTGACCTGTCCAGACACCTGAGGTGGTTGTCGCTGTAATTATAAAGGCCGCCCTGCTGAGCTCTGACTGGGCGCTAACCCTGTGCTCTCCCTTCATGCTGCCCTCAGTGCGCGCCCTGTTAGGTGCCTGTCACCACACTTGTTGGTTTACAAGCTCATCCCTGTACACAGAGCGCAAGGAGAGCCGGAAGACAGAGGCAGGCCCCTCCAGATTTGGTAGGCGACAGGTTTAATAAGCAAGGGACCTTCTTTACAAGGCTTGTCTTGGGTGGACACACGACGAGCAGATCTCCACACCAGCCTCCAAACCTTAGAAGTTTATATAGAGGCCTTAACGGGTTCAGTCGCGTATTCGGTCCAGGTGATCTCAACACCTTATTCTCTCAGGCTACATCCTTGGAAGTGGCTCCCATTGTAGGCAGAGCATCGTACATTTCAGGACCAGAGGAGAGGTGAGCAGCCCGTTTGCCCCGGTGCAGCTCACAGGTCAACTGGCAGTCATCTCCTCTTGATCACTTCCTCCAAGGTCATTTTGCGGTGGGGAACCGGGACTCGGAGATTCAGTAGTTTGTTCAGTGTCACACCGCGGTTGGCAGTGCTGGGGTTCCAACAGGGTCTGACTCAAAAACTCCTGCTCCTAATCACTGTTTCCTGTATAAAGAAGGTTTGCATGTTTTGCAGGCCTTGAACCAACCATAAAACTTAAAAGTTGTGGGTCATCAGAAAAATATTCCTTCATCAAAGATTTTTCTCTTATTTATTTTAAAAGCAACACAACAATAGGGCAACAAAAAAGCTGAGGGAAGAAAGGTCAGGAACTACCCACAAGTCCCACTGTACTAATAAACTGCTTTCATTTTTTCATGTTTCTTCCAGTCTTTGTCTAATCTGTATACATAATTATATGTAGTCCCAAGAGCCATTTAAAATGACTAGTTGGTATTGAAAAGATAAATATATCCAATGAGTTGTCTTCTCAAAAACATACAGAAATTATTTTAATTCCTCCCTCCACCTTCTGAGTTTCATTTCCTTTTCTGAAACAATAACAGTAACAAAATCTTGAAGAATTCTGATTCACACAGCAGATGTGAGGATTGGAGAACCTGCTGGCTAATTGGAGATGAGTTTTACTGGAAACAATCACATAAACTGTGTGTGGTAAATTCCTACACGCCTGACAGCTTCTCAGGATATGCCAAGTTTATCCCACCAAAGAGCTGTTTTTGTGGAATTTCAGATGTTCATGCCCTGGGTCCCTTTAACAACATTTTGCAAGCTGTGTTCTGGAGAACCCTAATCACAAACACATATTCAGTGTTTCAAGGTACATACATTTAGGGACTGCTGCTTACATCCCCCTCTCAGAGATTTAAAATGGACATTAGCACATGAGGATATTGGGAAGTTGTGCAGTAAGGAACCTGCTTACTTTTGTCTAAAAGTTACAAACTCAGTTACCTCCAGGAGCCAGGCAGGTAAGGGTAATGATTTGTGACTGTGAGGAAGTAGAGACCACATATATCAGCTGAGACTTGCTGTTTCTAGATACATGGGCTTACTATTAACATATCTTCATGAAATGTCTGAAATGTGGGTTTTGATGTAAAATGTTGCATTCAGGATGAGAGGAGAAAAACACGTCTCTTGGCAAGATCTGGTCTCTATAGGCCACCAACTTTCACCTCTGGTTTAACGTAAAGCTTAAATAAGTTTCTCAAGCTTATTTGACCACAGAACTCTGTTCTCAGAACATTCTTTGGGTAAATGCTACCACATTTCATTATCCTGCCAATGCTTCAAGGAGGCGGCACTCATAAGGTCCCTCCTGTGTACCTAGTTTTCCTTCCCTGCTCCAGTCCTCTGACCTAAAGTATGTTCCAGTTACTATGTCTGTGTAGCAAGTTATTCCAACACTTGTGGCTTAAAATAACAATATTTATTTTGTTCAAAAATCTATAATTTGTGTAGGACTCAGGATAGCCCATCTTAGTTCACTAGGTGTGAGCCCGGCCTGAATACTGGCGGTGATGATGAGGGGTGAGCGTCATCCGAAGGCAGTCTCACCTGCATGTCAGATGGCCTGCGCTGATAGTCACCTGCGGCCTGGGCTCCCTTGCTAGGTAGATAGCAATCTAGGTTGCTAGATTCCAAGGGGTAGTATCCCAAGAGAAGGAGGGAGAGGCAGGAAGAAACTGTATGATACCTTTAGGATTTAGCATAAGTCACACAAGGTCACTTCCCTTGCATTCTAGTTGTCAAGGACAGGTTCCAAGACAAGCAATAGACTCCACCTCTTATGGGAGTGTGGCAAGGTTCTGAAGAGGATGGGGGGCCAGAAGTATTGTTGTGGCCATTTTGGAAGATGCAGTCTGCCATGAAAGGAAAGAATGAAATATCTTGAATTCCAGTTTTTAAATTTACCAGTAATAGGGTGACTCTGCGCAAATGACTTCATCTCTTTTTGCATTGTGTGTTCACCCTGTCCTCAATTACAGTTGCCTCTGTTTTTTATTTCATCACTGGACAGTGAGCTTTCTGACAGCAGCACCCACATCTAGGTGTTTTGTTTTGTTTTGCTTAATAGTCCTATGACGCAAAGCACAAACACGAAGTTTGGGTTTGGTAAATATTTCTAACACTTTATTTTTAAAAACTAGTATGGAGTTCCCCAGGAACTTTTCACCATGTGTTGATATGGTTAAAGGAGAAGAAACCCCCTCTGGAACTGGGTCACACTGCTCCTAGCTCACTATTGTCCTGCGTTCTCAGCCTATCCATAACCACGGCTGGCCCTTGTGGTTCTTGTGATTGTAAGATGCCCTCGGCAACAACCATCAGTAAACTTTGGGAGGAAAAAAGGGATATTGCCTGCAAACCCTGGAAACTACATGGCACGTCAGGGGCCACACAGTGAGGTCGCGGGTAGAGAGAAAGAAATCGGATCCTGCTTTTAATGCGGTGGGAGGTAGGGGCATGCATGACAGATGCATTTCTTATGTCATCCAGATTCGACTAATTTTGAGCCTTCCTGTTTGACTTAATGAATGAGTTTATTAGTGACATTGCAACCAGAGGCAATTAGGGTGGTATGAGACCATAGAACTCCCTGGGTCAAACTGATCTGTGAAGTGTCCTTATAGCGCTCTTCATACTGGTCATTCCATCTCTGTTTGAGGATTTGTCACATTGGAGAACCCATCCTTCTTAGGAAGCTGCCTATTCCATTTTCAGGCAGCTTCATGTTGCATTGGGTAAAATCTGTCCCCCTGGAACTGTGATTCATTCATCCAGTTCTGCTGTCTGCAAAACACAGCTACGCCAGCTCGCTCAGCTCTCATCACGGCTCTGAGCCTTGCTTTACCTGAGAATTGCTTCATAGGCAGGGTTACTCTTGCCCATTCCAACTCACCTGAACAGACTCCAGTTTGCCCATCACCTTCACTGCTGTAGGACGCCTAAGACTCCACTCAGAGTTCAAATTAATTCTGACCAATCAAAATTCTATCCCATCTTTGATCAGGGTGCTGAGCATCTATGATTGCAGCCCCAGGTTGAATATGTTCTTTGGGAAGCCACATCGAATCTTCAACTAATCTTGAGCTCTTAGTCAACAAGAGATGTGGGGAGTGGGGACATTTCAGCCACTCTTTGAGAGCCTGGGCTACTGGATCCCAGGGCACTGAAGACCCTCCCTGATCTGCACATAACTTCACTTTAATAAAAATTGTTTGTTGTGGCAAATACTTTATCCAAACTTGTCTACTAATTTTCATTCCTTGCCGTGCAAGGAGTGGTACTCTCTTTTCTTTTGCACATGCAGAGTAGATTGTTTGTTTTTACTTTTGACCCAGTGACAGTCAATGAATATCTGAAGAGGCAAAAAAAAGAAAATCAGCCTCTCACAGGCAGAATTGGCCTGTAAACTCACACCCATCACTTCTTTCACAACACAACCCCATGATCTTTCTAAGTGGCGTTTATGTTTGACCCTAAAATTGACAGTATCTCTATTTTTTTGTATTTTATTTTATCTTATGTTGTTCATCTCGAGGATGACCAAATAGACTGGTGAATGGGAACTCATAACGTGCTGCTATCCCTTAAAATTCCCTGGCTTTAAATTAAATTGCTTAGTTTCTTATTCTTTGTATTTTAATTAATATTTAATTTTTGTCATGGTTCTTGTAGAAATTTTTATTTTCTAGTTTTACAATCGAAAATGTCAAGTATACTTTTGGGAAAATGCTTTATAAATAACTATAAATTTTGGAGATTAAACAGATTAGACACCCTTCAAAAAAAAAACTGTGGGCCTGGGCTAAGACCTCCCTTGCCCCTTATTCTAATCTTCAGAGTCAGTCTGCACAGACATAGAAGCCTGAGTTACTGTCTAATGAAGCCAGTCTTCTCACTTTACAAATGACAAAGACAACGTACAGACGGGGCACCATGACTTACGTTCACAGGGATAATGACAGCTCTTAGCACACAAGATCTTGCAAACCACTGACACAGAGTATCAGTATTGAAGGAATGCAGAGAGGCAAGAGATAGCGCTAGTGTGGGGTCTTTGGAGAAAACATCATGGAGGAATTGAAATTAAAAGGAAGTAAGTACTTTTTCACCAAAATAACATGTTAGCAATAGAAAATTCAGGAAGTTCTGAGAGTACAGGAAAGGTGATGGGACAAGTAACTCATAATCCCATCCCGTGAAAGCAGTGCTCCGGGTGCGTTTCTCTAAAGTCCTTTTTTCCCTAGAATACCATTTGTTGTTGTTTTCTACCACTGTGATGGTACTAGTTATAATGGAACATTATAACTCAAGGCTTATTCCATGTTGTAAAAAACTCTTCATAAATATCATTTTAATTGCTAAATGACAGTACAGGAAGATATTTTTGCCATAATCTTCTTAACCTTGCTCTTATTTTCAAACAAGTAGGTAGAAGGGAAAGACTTAAATGAAGGGAAAGGTATCTAGAAGAGGATATGTGTTTATACCAAATAAGAACACCAAAATACTCATACATAGATGTATAATTGGGCTTTGAGGTTTTGCGTGATTTTGTTTCATTCTTTATGCTTTTATCAATCGTACAAAAACACAAATAAGTACACCTAGTCTTATGAACACTTACCTTATAATTTATGCCATGGATACATTTTCTCATTTAGTTCTCATAACAACTAACCAAGATCACTATTATGTCATCATTTTAAAGATCAAGAAAACAAGAGCAAGAGAAGTTAACAGACTTACAGACAGCCACTGATGGAGCTAGAATCTATTCCCAGATCCGTCTGAAGAGAAATCTGCTGTCTTTAACCACCATACTGCATTTTCCAAGTTTTTTAAATGAATATTAACCATTTTTTTATAATCAGAAAGATATTTTTTGTAATGAAAAAGGATTGCAAATAATAGCTCATTTCTGGTGTAAGCAGATGACATCTTACCTACAAAGTATAAAAAACAATCTACTAAAATCCCAGAGCAGCTAAGAAAATCATCAATATATAAAATCCGCTCAGTCATGTCCAACATGTTTGAAATTCAAATATGTTTCAGGTTTCTCTGAAATTGATTAGAAACAGAAAAAAGAAGCAGTATTAATTGCAGTTACGTGAATAAAGTCTGAATTCTGAGACTGGATGAAAATTGTGCTAAAAGTAGTCTCCTGTAATTAAATGAAACTATGCTGTGCACTTTAATTAGTCAGCAGAGCTTGCTCTAAATGGTAACAGTAAGTCCTGTTGTATCTCATTACATAAGAGCCTGGCAACCCCACCTCAGTGAGGTGCTGTTTTCTACAGCAGTCTTACTTAAGCATATACTGTTCTGATTTGAAACTGTAGGAAAGGTGGTGTACCCTTTTTTTTAATATAATTTATTTTATTATCATTAATCTACAATTACATGTGCAATATTACGGTTATTAAACTACCCCTTCATCAGGTCACCCCCACCAACCCCATTACAATCACTGTCCATCAGCGTAATGAGATGCTATAGAATCACTACTTGTCTTCTCTGAGTTGTACTGCCCTCCCCGTGCCCCCCCAACATTGTATCTGCTAATCATAATGCCCCTTTTTCCCTCTTATCCCTCCCTTCCCACCCATTTTCCCCAGTCCCTTTCCTTTTGGTAACTATTAGTCCGTTCTTGGGTTCTGTGAGTCTGCTGCTGTTTTGTTCCTTCAGTATTTTTTCTTTGTTCTTATACTCCACATATGAGTGAAATCATTTGATACTTGTCTTTTTCGGCTTGGCTTATTTCACTGAGCATAATACCCTCTAGCTCCATCCATGTTGTTGCAAATGGTAGGATTTGTTTTCTTCTTATGGCTGAATAATATTCCATTGTGTATATGTACCACATCTTCTATATCCATTCATCTACTGATGGACACTTAGGTTGCTTCCATTTCTTGGCTATTGTAAATAGTGCTGCAATAAACATAGGGGTGCATCTGTCCTTTTCAAATTGGGATGCTGCATTCTTAGGGTAAATTCCTAGGAGTGGAATTCCTGGGTCAAATGGTATTTCTATTTTGAGTTTTTTGAGGAACCTCCATACTGCTTTCCACAATGGTTGAACTAATTTGCAGTCCCACCAGCAGTGTAGGAGGGTTCCCTTTTCTCCACATCCTCGCCAACATTTGTTGTTGTTTGTGTTTTGGATGTTGGCCATCCTCACTGGTGTGAGGTGATATCTCATTGTGGTTTTAATCTGCATTTCTCTGATGATTAACGATGTGGAGCATCTTTTCATGTGCCTGTTGGCCATCTGAATTTCTTCTTTGGAGAAGTGTCTATTCATGTCCTCTGCCCATTTCTTAATTGGATTATTTGCTTTCTGTTTGTTAAGGTGCATGAGTTTTTATATATTTTGGATGTCAACCCTTTATCAGATACGTTTTTTATGAATATATTCTCCCATACTGTAGGATGTCTTTTTGTTCTACTGATGGTGTCCTTTGCTGTACAGAAGCTTTTCAGCTTGATATAGTCCCACTTGTTCATTTTTGCTTTTGTTTCCCTTGCCCGGGGAGATATGTTCATGAAGAAGTTGCTCATGTTTATGTCCAAGAGATTTTTGCCTATGTTTTTTTCTAAGAGTTTTATGGTTTCATGGCTTACATTCAGGTCTTTGATCCACCTTGAGTTTACCTTTGTGTATGGGGCTAGACAGTAGTCCAGTTTCATTCTCTTACATGTAGCTGTCCAGTTTTTCCAACACCAGCTGCTGAAGAGGCTGTCATCTCCCCATTGTATATCCAAGGCACTTTTATCAAATATTAATTGACTGTATATGTTTGGGTTAATGTTTGGATTTTCTATTCTGCTCCACTGGTCTGTGGGTCTGTTTTTGTGCCAATACCAAATTGTCTTGATTACTGTGGCTTTGTAGTAGAGCTTGAAGTCAGGGAGTGTAATTCCCCTGTTTTATTCCTCCTTCTCAGGATTGATTTGGCTATTCGGGGTCTTTTGTGGTTCCATATGAATTTTAGAATTATTTGTTCCAGTTCATTGAAGAAAGCTGTTGGTAGTTTGATAGGGATTGCATTGAATCTGTAGATTGCTTTAGGTAGTATAGCCATTTTGACAATATTTATTCTTCCTAGCCAAGAGCATGGGATGCATTTCCATTTGTTAGTGTCCTCTTTAATTTCTCTTAGGAGTGTCTTGTAGTTTTCAGAGTACAGGTCTTTTAGTTTTCAGAGTACAGGTCTTTCACTTCCTTCGTTAGGTTTATTCCTAGGTATTTTATTCTTTTTGATGCAATTGTGAATGGAATTGTTTTTCTGATTTCTCTTTCTGTTAGGTCATCATTAGTGTATAGGAAAGCAACAGATTTCTGTGTGTTAATTTTGTATCCTGCAACTTTGCTGAATTCAGATATTAGTTCTAGTAGTTTTGGAATGGAGTCTTTAGGGTTTTTTATGTACAGTATCATGTCATCTGCAAATAGTGACAATTTGACTTCTTCTTTACCAATCTGGATGCCTTGTATGTCTTTGTTTTGTCTGATTGCTGTGGCTAGGACCTCCAGTACTATGTTGAATAACAGTGGAGAGAGTGGGCATCCCTGTCTTGTTCCCGATCTTAGATGAAAAGCTTTCAGCATCTCGCCGTTAAGTATGATGTTAGCTGTGGGTTTGTCATATATAGCCTTTATGATGTTGAGGTATTTGCTGTCTATACCCATTTTGTTGAGAGTTTTAATCAGGAATGGATGCTGAATTTTGTCAAATGCTTTTTTAGCATCTATGGAGATGATCATGTGGTTTTTGTTCTTCTTTTTGTTGATGTGGTGGATGATGTTGATGGATTTTCGAATGTTGTACCATCCTTGCATCCCTGGGATGAATCCCACTTGATCATGGTGTATGATCCTCTTGATGTATTTTTGAATTCGGTTTGCTAATATTTTGTTGAGTATTTTTGCATCTACGTTCATCAGGGATATTGGTCTGTAATTTTCTTTTTTGGTGAGGTCTTTGCCCGGTTTTGGTATTAGAGTGATGCTGGCTTCATAGAATGAGTTTGGAAGTATTCCCTCCTCTTCTATTTTTTGGAAAACTTTAAGGAGAATGGGTGTTATTTCTTCTCTATATGTCTGGTAGAATTCAGAGGTGAATCCATCAGGCCCGGGGTTTTTGTTCTTGGGTAGTTTTTTGATTACCAATTCAATTTCGTCGCTGGTGCTTTGTCTGTTTAGTTTTTCTGTTTCTTGCTTGGTCAATCTTAGAAGGTTGTATTTTTCTAAGAAGTTGTCCATTTCTTCTATGTTTTCCAGCTTGTTAGCATATAGGTTCTCATAATATTCTCTTATGATTCTTGGTATTTCTGTGGGGTCCGTCATGATTTTTCCTTTCTCATTTCTGATTGTGTTTATGTGTGTAGATTCTCTTTTTCTCTTAATGAGTCTGGCTAGGGGTTTATCTATTTTGTTTATTTTTTCAAAGAACCAGTTCTTGGTTTTATTGATTTTTTCTATTGTTTTATTCTTCTCAATTTTATTTATTTCTTCTCTAATCTTTATTATGTTCCTTCTTCTGGTGACTTTGGGCCTCATTTGTTCTTCTTTTTCCAATTTCTGTAATTGTGTCTTTAGACTATTCATTTGGGAATGTTCTTCCTTCTTTAAATAGGCCTGGATTGCAATATACTTTCCTCTTAGAACTGCCTTTGCTGCGTCCCACAGAAGTTATGGCTTTGTGTTGTTGTTGTCATTAGTCTCCATATATTCTTTGATTTCTGTTTTGATTTGGTCGTTAACCCATTGATTAATTAGGAGAGTGTTGTTAAGTCTCCATGTATTTGTGAGCCTTTTTGATTTCTTTCTAAAATTTATTTCTAGTTTTATACCTTGGTGATCTGAGAAGTTGGTTGGTAGGATTTCAATATTTTTGAAATTACTGAGGTTCTTTTTGTGGCCTAGTATGTGGTCTCTTCTGGAAAATGTTCCATGTGCACTTGAGAAGAATGTGTATCCTGTTGCTTTTGGGTGTAGAGTTCTGTAGATGTCTGTTAGGTCCATCTGTTCTAGTGTGTTGTTCAGTGCCTCTGTGTCTTTACTTATTTTCTGTCTGGTTGATCTGTCCTCTGGAGTGAGTGGTGTGTTGAAGTCTCCTAAGATGTATGCATTGCTGCCTATTTCCTCCTTTAATTCTGTTAGTATTTGTCTCACATATGCTGGCGCTCCTGTGTTGGGTGCATATATATTTATAATGGTTATATCTTCTTGTTGGACTGACCCCTTTATCATTATGTAATGTCCTTCTTTATCTTTTGCTACTTTCTTCGTTTTGAAGTCTATTTTGTCTGATACAAGTACTGCAACACCTGCTTTTTTCTCTTTGTTGTTTGCATGAAATATCTTTTTCCATCCCTTCACTTTTAGTCTGTGTATATCTTTGGATTTGAGGTGAGTTTCTTGTAGGCAGCATATAGATGGGTCTTGCTTTTTTATCCATTCTGTTACTCTGTGTCTTTTGATTGGTGCATTCAGTCCATTTACATTTAGGGTGATTATTGATAGGTATGTACTTATTGCCATTGCTGGCTTTAGATTCGTGGTTACCAAGGGTTCAAGGGTTGCTTCTTTACTATCTAACAATCTAACTTAACTCTCTTGTTAAGTTATTGTAAACACAGTCTGATGTTTCTTTCTTTCTCTCCCTTCTTATTCCTCCTCCTCCATTCTTTCTATAATAGGTGTTTTATTCTTTGCCTTTAGTTAGTATTTGGATGGTCTGCTTTCTTTGCTATGATTTTATTTTCTCTGGTGACATTTTTTTAGCCTTAGGTGTACTTCCATCTAGAGCAGTCCCTTTAAGATATCCTGTAGTGGTGGTTTATGAGAGGCAAACTCTCTCAACTTTCGTTTGTCTGGAAATTGTTTAATCCTGCCATCATATTTAAAGGATAATCGTGCTGGATACAATATTCTTGGTTTGAGGCCCTTCTGTTTCATAACGTTAAATATATCATGCCATTCTCCTCTGGCCTGTAAGGTTTCTGTTGAGAAGTCTGATGATAGTCTGATGGGTTTTCCTTTGTAGGTGATCTTTTTTCTCTCTTTAGTTGCTTTTAATACCCTGTCTTTATCTTTGATCTTTGCCATCTTAATTATTATGTGTCTTGGTGTTGTCTTCCTTGGGTCCCTTGTGTTGGGAGATCTATGAGCTTCGGTGGACTGTGAGACTACTTCCTTCCCCAGCGAGGGAAAGTTTTCAGCAATTATTTCTTCAACGACACTTTCTATCCCTTTTTCTCTCTCTTCTTCCTCTGGTACTCCCATAATGCAAATATTGTTCCGTTTGGATGGTCACACAGTTCTCTTAATATTCTTTCATTCCTAGAAATCCTTTTATCTCTCTCTGCCTCAGCTGCTCTGTACTCCTGTTCTCTATTTTCTATTCCATTAACAGTCTCTTGCATCTCATCCATTCTGCTGTTAAGCCCGTCGATTGCTTGTCTGATTTCTGCATTGTCTTTCCTCGCTTCCCTCACTTTGTCCCTCAGCTCTTGCACATTTCTCTGTAGGTCCATCAGCTGGTGTACCCTTTTGTAATCCAGATGCACATATGATAAAATTTTCCTCATCCTTTCATTCAGAAGGCTTATAATAGCTTCAGATCCCAAGGAATCTCAGTAGGGGAACATGACTGCCTTAGAGAGTACTTGAAGTCATTGGTATTTCACATTACCGTCCAGGGGGCTTGGGAAATTCAGTAAACAGTATAAAATTCACTTGATAGATTTCACTTAGTTTCTATACAGACAAGCTGAACCCACATAGTTGAAAAGCTATTCGAGAAAATGAGTCTCCAAAAATTTTCTCCAAATTCCTCAGCATCTACATATTCAGATTTATAGTATTTTAAAAAGGAAAGATAACTTATTTTTCTTTTTATTATTTTTAACCTTTTAAAAATCATAACAGCAAGGAATACTCATAGAAAATTCAAAAAGTACAGAAATGTATAAGAAAGCAGGAAAAACATCACCCCTTATCCCTTCATTCAAAGATCACTCCACCAGGGCTGCATAATTCCTTCTAGGCTTTTCATTGCTTTTGTATGTCTAAGGTTATTCTACTGACATAATTCGGTAGTCTACTAGACATACTTGTTGAAAAAGAAAATTTGAGTTTAATTCTTAACCTTACCCTGGATAAGGGGTGGTCACTACATGTGCTCTAGCATCTCAGGCACAGATTGTCAGGACCCTCACTGCCGAGCCTTCGTTGAGGGGAAGCCTCTGCTAAAGGGACAGGACCTGTTTCTGTGGTGGGAATAAGTATTCAGGACATAATAAAGAGGGAGAAGAAGACCTATGATTTACTTAATAGCCTGGGATTAATCACACCGGGCTGGCCTTTATTCACAGAAAGTTTATGTCCAGAAGAAATAAGCTTATAATTATTATTCAGAGAAACTTTGAAAAACAGTTTCTGCCACCGAACCACCACCACCCAGGCATGAAGGTGGAGTAGAGGGTGAGCCTGGGAGGCCTGAAAGGTGATGGGCAACCGTGATGGTACGTCAACAAGTCATAGGACTTAAAAACACAGAAATTGGGATTTGTAGGTAAACCGAGTGGATCCCAATCCCAAACTCAGGTGTTCAAGTAATAACCATATCTTTGTTTTCATTAAAGAAACTAAAGTGGTTTCCAAGCATCTATATTACCAAACTGGCAGGTAACGTAGTTTTGGCACCAAATATGGGAGGCATATGTGACGCCAGAAATCAAGTCTCCACCCTCTCGTCTGTCATGCTTACTGTCGACCAACCAAGCCCCAAGTGGTTCCTTGGAATCCAGTTTCTCTGTTTTTCCCAGCCATGTGGGAATCAGAGCTCAGGTCAGCGCCCCAGTCACACCCTCTCTCATCCTTTTGGAGGTTGGGCCAATTTACCAGGAAATCCCCAAGAGCCAGGCACAGTCTTCTGTTCATCAACACCACTCTCCACTTTTCCTGCCCCCGCCAACTTCCCCTTCCTTTCTTAGGTTCTTTAAGATGCTTGCCCCTTTTTTCTCCCCCCAGGACACTTAAAGAACTTTCTTCTGGCTTAAGAGAGTAGAAACCAACCAGGGACAGATATTGCGGACAGGCTATGCTTCTTGGAAAAGTCCAAGAACACACACCTCCTCTGAAGTAAAGGAGAGCAAATGGCTGGTTTCCCTAAAGGAAAATTATAAGGAGAAAACCACAAAGTAATTTTTTTCAAAAAATCATCCTGCCATTGAAAAGACCTGGAATGGGACTCCGAAGTTCACACCCAAAGCCGGAGTCCTTCATACTTTAGCATTAAGAGGCCACAATTTCCATAAGGTGACGAGCATAGGCTTAGAAGCCAGAATGGGGTTCAAACCTTGTGCAGTCCTAGTCATATGCCTGTAACCCTCTATCCAGGCTGTGTTCTAACACAGTGCTGGCTACAGAAGAGGATCAACTAATGTTACTTTCCCTTGGCCTCAGCCTGCTGCCTCCCTGAATCACCGCCCACCCAGTCCCAAAGCTGTTGCTCTGATTCCTCATATCCTAAGAGCAACTCTAGGAAAGGCTGTCCTTCCTAAAATATGTGCCTGGTGCCCACACTTGAAACTGTTCAAGTAGTGGATTTTTATCTGAATTTGGTATATTTGATCCTGGTCCTAACAATGGTAACTACTTTCCCACTGGAGAAAGTCACAATGAATCCAATTCAATACTTTGACCACGGAACCCCCTCCAGACACTCTTTACCCACAATTCTCACTGGGTGTGGTCAGTTTGAACATTTTATTCCTCCTCAGAATGCATTTTGATCTATGAGAAAAACTCTTTCTAGAAATAAGCCAGGTGAAATAGCATGTCTTTGAAGCCCTCTCCCTCTGCTCTTCCTGTCTCCTAGTCAGATACAGAGTTTTGGGATAAGATGCAAGCCGAATGGGAAGAAATGGCCCGGAGGAACTGGATATCGGAGAACCAGGAAGCCCAGAACCAAGTTACAGTCTCAGCTAGTGAGAAGGTGACCGATTCTGTTCTTATATAAACTGACCAGTTTTCTCAACGTCCTTGGATCACGTTCCTATACGTTAGTCAATAACTATTCTGTGAAAAATCTGAGAATTAAACAGACAATTTAATGTCAGTGTGACCTAGAAGAAATTCTAGTAGATGAAAACAATATAATCATCCAAAGTGTGAAGGAACAAAGCTGGAGTGGAATGCCCTTATTTTTATCAAAGTTAAGACAGTGCAGCAGCCAGCAAGAACTTGGATCCTGACTGCCTGCCAGTTACTGAACTGATGCGGAGGGCAGGTTGGGGCAAGAACTGGCTAATCCCACAATGCTTTTTGTCAGTCACGTGAGCTGTATCAACAAACTAACAGAAGTTATGTAAATGGGCAGGGGAGCGAAGTGGGGCTTAGGGCTGCATTTCACAGGTGGGCATTACACAGCTGGCAAAGAAACTCAGTGGAAAAGATACCCTTCACACAACCAGGTGAAGTCCCAGGGGGATTCCTCAGAGCTGTTCCCCTGACCGGAGCGCCAGCAAATATGTGAGTGCAGGGAACAACCAGCCAAATTACCCATGAAGTCTCAGTCGCGCTAGGATTTATGCTTTTAAAGACACTTGGGAGGGAGAAGCGGGGAACACTTCTGAGAAATAAATTTAAATGGCTTGAAGGCTAGAAAGAGATATGGAATTTTCTTACACAGGGGGAAAAATATATATGTGTGTGTGTGTATAAATGTGTATAAGTATGTGTATATATATGCACACACATATATGGATTTTTGTGGTGGAGGAAGTCTCATCCTTTTGCTTCTGGATAACTTCCATGGTATTTAGTTTAATCCAACAAATATTTATTGAGTGTTTACCCTGCATTAGATACTAAAGATAGGATGTTGAATAGTCTCTGATCTTAAGAGATTTGCAATCTGCATAGTCTAATATATCTTCCTCCCAATATTCTCTGTCCCTCAGTAAGCCAGTCAATCTTATAAAACCAGAAGCATATCATTAAAAATAACTGTCTTTTCCACAATGAAATCAAATCTAGGTAAGAAGAGAGAACATTGATGTGGACTGTCAGACTTTAGGCTATAATCTTCCATGGCTGGGGCCCTGAGCTCCTCACACCCGGGACCCCATATCCATAACACTACTGTGTAAGCTGGTCATGCCTATAATGGCTTTGATGAGCGGGTTTGTCTAGCTCAGCACCAATGGAGAATGAAGGTCTCCATTTGATCTCTTTTAAAACCTTAGTGACATCGTAAACAGACTAGTTTATTTCTATCAAATTAAAATGATATTATGATAATCTATGCTCAAGATTGCAACAAATGATTTCTCTCAGATATTTCTGATGAGAGTTTAACTTGGGACAGACTTTCTCAAAAATAATTCATCAATACGTATCAAGGGCCTCGAAATAGCTCATAGGCTTTATTCTAAAATCCCTCTAGACGTCTGTCCCAAAGTAATGATCATATGCAGACTAAGATTTGAGCAGGAGACTTTCACTGCAGCTTTATTTATGATAAAAAAAGACTGAAAGTAACCTGAATGTCTATCAACAGGGGATTGATTAAATGAATTTTAACATAATATAAATAATTTTAATAACTAAAACAAAGTGGGGCTTAGGCTATAAAAATAGATACAATCAGTTTATTTAATCTATATACTCATAGGAAAATACTAGATTATTTGTATGTTCCGTATTATTTAAATTTTTGCAATAAAAGAACATCTCTAACTTTAACATACTCATTCCCAGTGGGGCTAAAACTGCTTCAAGGTGTAAGAAGGTGAAAAAAATCTTAGCTATTATAATGGTTTGTAGCCCTCCAAAGGGCCACAGTATATAAACAGATATACAGTGAGTAGTATTAATATTTTAGGAAAATGGATAGCAACGCAACTGAAAAGTCTGTATTTTTTTTTAATTTGGGGGGGAAGTGGTTAAAAAAAAACAGAAGAAATGCCAAAGGGAAAATAAAGTCCAAAATATTAGCATTGGTCATATTTAAGTTGTGACATTATGGTGAACTTTTTGTTTCTTTTTACATTCAGTAACAAAATTAAACTATCTCAAATTATGGAATGAAGGTGTACTATATTCATAAGGAAAAGCAGTCATTTAAATTTAAATTAATTAGGTAATTAAAATAAATTAAATTAAAATTCAAAGAGCACTTACTGAATGTAAGCATGAAGAGAGAATTCAGTGGATCTCATGCTGGCGCTTCTCTTTGTAGGGATATTACTTTCACACCGAAAACCCATTTAAGGACTGGCCTGGAGCATTCGAAGAAGGCTTAAAAAGGCTGAAGGAAGGGGACCTGCCAGTCACCATCCTGTTCATGGAGGCGGCAATTCTGCAGGACCCTGGAGACGCAGAGGTGTCATTTCCTCTTCATCCTGCCAGGCTCAGACAGAGCTGCATGTGCTGATGAGGGGCAGAGGGCAACCCAGAGAGAGCTCTGTTGGGTTGCACTTTCATCAAGTAAAGGTTCCCAAAGGAGTTGACCTGGCTTAGTCTGATATATGTTTGAAAGTCTCAAATAATGAAATCTGCAGTGTCTATAGTGCAAGGCGGGGACAGGAAATGAAAATTTTTAATTGCCAACCTGGAGGCTCAGCAGTCGTGTTCAGGGGGCGCCACAGAGTTTTGTAAAGATCTAGAACCACACCACATCTCACCCTTCCTTGACTACTCGCTCAGCGTTTATTGAGCATGTACCATGTCCCAAGAATTGTGCTAGGAACTGGCTTAAAAATATTGATGAACTGGAAAAAATGGAACAGTTGAAAAGACACTTTGTGGTCTAGCTGGAGAGATGGGTAAATAAGTCAGTGCAGTGTAATAAACACAGTCAGGGTACCCATAGGGTGCTGGGAGGGCCGAGAGCAAGACTCCTGGCCCAGCCTTCCCCTACAAGTGAATCCAAAGCTGAGTTTTGAAAGAGAGTATTAATTAAAGACAGCAGGGGAGCCAAGTGGTTAAAAGGGAGCAATTCCTGGTGGGCAGAGGGACATGGAACATTATGTCAGCAGGTAGAGGGGAGGAGACAGTGGCAGGAGAAAATGCAAGAAGAGGTAGGCAAGAGTTTGAACTTCTTGAAAGTCATGGGCAACCATTTAGGGAACCTACTGAGCAGAAGGGTACAGTCAGATTTGCAGGTCAGAAAACCCCTTTCTCTGAGGTGTGAAGAGTCGTCAGAGACAGCAG